>JBDODC010000023.1:0-458273 GCA_039880875.1 Aspergillus pseudoglaucus
CCTCAGGAACTCATAGGGATAAGAGACTGTAGATAGTTATCGGCATCAAGTCCACGAATATGGTCTGTCATAGCTCTAGAGCTCGGTATGGACAATAAACTTGATTAAATAAATAATAATAATAATACGGCCAGCTGCGGGACCGGAGAGCGCGGACGATGCGTACATTGACATGCTCGTTCTGCATTCTCCCTTGTCGACACTGGCGCAAACCGTCGAAGCCTGGAAGGCATTTGAGTCCTACGTCCCCCATCGCATCCGCAATCTAGGTATCTCAAACTGCACCTTACCCGTCCTCAAGGAGCTCTCTGCCCGAGTCAGCGTACCACCGGCAGTCGTGCAGAATCGGTTCTACAGCATGACGGAATTCGATGCCCCGTTGCGCGCATTTTGTCGGGAAAATGACATCCTCTACCAGAGCTTCTGGACTCTAACCGCCAATCCGGAACTCGCTTGCAGCAACCCCGTCCAGCAGCTTGCCTTGCAGGCCAAGATCAGCCCAGCTGCCGCTTTGTACTGTCTTATTCTGGGGCTAGGGAATACTACAATGCTCAACGGGACGACGAACAAGGATCGCATGGTTGAGGATTTGGTTGCGCCTCAGCAGGTCGAGAAGTTCATCGAGGAACAGCCTGCCTTGTGGTCCAAGATCATTGAAGGCTTCCAGGGGCTGGTTGGAGACTCTTCGTGATCCCACTGTTTCTCTCCATATGGTCAGCCCTTATGCTCCGTAGCGGTCAAAGAATTCTGTTACGTCGAAGCGCAAAAACCTGGACCGAAGCTCAGGGAAGTTTCTAGAAGACTTGAAACCTAGCACCGGACCACGTTGGTTCATAGGCAACGAGATACCGGCGCGTTGCGAGAACCAAGAATTGAGAAAAAGTCAATTGTGGATGATGTACGCTTGGTGTAGAGGCACGAGTAAATATGTAGTCGTTTGTTGACATTTGTGTTGATTCCTGTCAGATAAAAGATTTCCGGAAATAGGTGTTTCCTTTTTTCCGCTAAATTCACGTGATTGTGATTTAAGGCGCTGAGTCAGCACTACATCCAATCAGCAGGCGCGGAGGGGCACCTGGACTGAATCCAGCATCACTCTTTTTTCTTTTTTTTGTTGCAAGTCGCTGCGAGTCAATTCGCTGCGAGAAGGACTTATTCTCCTGTCGCCGGTCTTTCTGCAATTGTGCTCAGCTTCTTTCTGTGTTTCCGGTGTTCTGCAGTGTATCTTTTTACCTGCGCAGAGCAAACATTACCACTGCCGCCGCCGCCTTTGAATGAGAACTCGCCTCCACCTTAAACCATTGGCTACGACAACCACCGCCCCCAGGTGAGCAGCAATTCTCACTGTCTAGACAAGAAGAACATAGAGCTCTTATTCGACAACATCTCTTGTTTACTGTGTCTGCCACTGTTTTTTCTCAACGGTTAGCGCCTGTCGCGCTTGTCGCGTCTCCGCTTTGGCAGTTCTACCGTTGCGCCGTCCCGCAACACTACTCTTGCTGGTACTACTCGAGGCCCAGGCCTTTAGCTCTTCTATACCTCTTGAAGACGACGATTTACGATAGTTTGCTGCTGCAATACATTGTTTTCTTTTGCTTTGTGCTTTCGTGATACCACTGCTATCATACCTTCATCTTTGCTTAGCCGTTATATTTTTTTTTTTCGCGGAGAAGTGACGACGGCTCTATTATTGACCGTGATTCCATCGGGGGTTTCTCACCTCTCTGAAGCAGCATAAGTCGCGTTCGAATCTGAACCTACTTCTTCATCCGTAGGGCACGAACGCGATGAGTCCACAAGGCATAAGCCGCAAACGACCAGCGCCAGGCGCATCCCCCATCGTCCACCCACCACCACCACCTCCTCCTCCTATGGGTGCCATCCAAAATTACCCTCCCAACCCTGGCGCTCAACTCTCGAACGATCAATTCTTACAATGGGGTCAAAATACGGCGCCCAACGTGGTCAACCAGCCTACGCATTATCCCGACCCTGCTGCTGCCGCCTATAATCCCGCCGCGTTCGCCCCAGGCCAAGATATCCCTGCTCCCACAGCTCCCGCGTCCAGTCAGCTTGCACGCAGACCGACACCGAATCAACTTGTCAGCAGAAACCGTGGATATGAACAATCTCCGACGGTCACGACGGAGAACGTTGGTGGTAATGGGGAATCGGGTGGTTGGGGCGAGAGCTTGGATGAACTTTACCGGAAGGCGTCGATTGCGAAGAGAGACGCTCAGGCAAAGAGGAAACAGATTCCTCCGTTTGTCCAGAAGCTCAGCAGGTAATTTTTTTTTTCCTTTCTCTATGATTTGTGGCCTAGATCAAGTATTAACTGGTAAATTCTTACAGCTTCCTCGATGAGTCTAAAAATACCGAACTGATTCGATGGTCCGACGATGGAAACTCGTTTATTGTCTTGGATGAAGATGAATTTGCACGGACCCTGATTCCCGAACTCTTTAAACACAACAATTATGCCTCTTTCGTTCGCCAATTGAACATGTACGGATTTCATAAGAAAGTTGGATTGTCGGATAATTCGATGCGCGCCAGCGAACGCAAGAATAAAAGCCCCAGCGAATATGCAAATCCGTACTTCAAGCGTGGTCATCCGGACCTGTTATGGTTGATTCAGAAGCCCAAGAACTCTGCGGGACAAGGGAGCAAAGCCGTGAAAGGTACCGCTCGTGTTAGGACCGAGGAGACTGAGGACTATGAGGAGGACTATGCCGATGAGAGCAGCAATGTTTCTCGTGATGATCGGAACCGCTCGCGGAGCCAACTCTCGTTAATTACCAATAACAATATGCCACAAGATCAATTCGCCGGTGTTTATCGCGAATTACAAGCCATCCGTTCGCAGCAACAGATTATCTCCAATACCATCACGAAACTCCGGCGGGAGCACGAACAGCTCTATGCGCAAGCCGCAAACTTCCAGGAACAACATACACGCCACGAAAATTCCATTAATGCCATCTTAACCTTCTTAGCAACAGTCTACAACCGGAGCCTGCAAGGACAAGAAGGGCCGCAAAATCTTGCCAACTCATTCGCCGGGGCTATTTCGCAGGATCAAGGAGGGAGTGGTAATGTTGTTGACGTGGGCGATGACTTCGCCTTCAGCGCGTTGGGAAACATGGGTAGTCCTGGAGGGCAGAGATCGGTGAAGAAGCAACCACTGTTATTGAAGGCACCTCCACCCGCACAAAGAGACAGCCGTGCAGCGACCCTCTCACCTACCTCCAGTGCATATGATCAACGACAAGCACGGGGCCATAGCCGACAACCAAGCAGCACAAGACCGGGCCATGTGGAAGAAGTCTTTGACATTAGCCCTCGACCAAGAGATCCAACACCGACTCAACACCAAGAATTTCCTCAACGAGACATCATGTCCGTCATTCAAAATTCGAATGCCCGTGGCGGTGTCCCGACAAGTTTTGCAGAGTTCCCTAACGTTTTATCGTCACTCGAAACGTCCGGTGGTAATGTGCCGTTGACTCCGAACCAGCGTGCCGATATGCTTCGACTGATGGCCAACGAGACAAACACAGCCGATCCAAACGTGTCTGCCACAAATAACAACGCTCTTATCACGCCTAATCCTCCACCAATGCCACAAAACTACTCGGGCCGTCTGGCAAGCACCCGCGCTGAAATCGACAACCTCGCCAAAATGCAAGCCGAACAAGACCGCTCCGTGCAGAACCTAACTAACCTCCTACAACCGCTCAGTCCAACTGGTAATATTCCTGGGATAGGGCATGAAAATGGAAACGTGCCCCCTCCCCCGCTTGACCTTGACCAGATCTTCAGCAACGATTACTTCACCGATGTTGGAGATCTCGAGCATAATAGAGCCAATCTCCAGTTCAACGACCAGGCTAACACTGCTCCGGAGGGCACGCACGACTCAGATGCCAATGCCGGGGCAGACGATGGTACGATAAAAGATGCTAACGATCTCTTCGACTTTGACCAACTTCCGGCTGACGGTGACTTTTTCGAGGGATCAAACCAGCATCAACAGCATCCCAATTTCTTCAATGGATTTGATGCGGGTTATGGCAATGAGCTTGGCATCGGTGTCGATGCAAGTCACAACGCCGGAAACGGCGTAAACCACAACAATCACAACCACAACAATACCGAACTGGATTCAAACAGAGTCATTGAAACTCTCACCGATAGCGAAGGCACCAGCCCAGCTAACACTGTGGATGATCCCACTTCCCAATACCACGGAGGTAATGACCCTCAAGGGGACGATGGAGGTGGTGGCGGTACCAAGCGGCGCAGAAGGGCGTGATTTCTTTTCTTCTTGCTACATATGATTGCTTTGCTTTACTATGAAGTGGACTAACGTTAATGCGAGAGAAGGGAAAAGGGCGGGATTTTAAAAAGTAAATAATCAGATTCCGTACGACTTCGAATGGACCTTGCTCCCTTGTCTCTTACAATCACAATCTCTCTTGACTTGGCTTGATGAATTTTGCACGAAAACGATTGCAGCCTCTCCTCTCTACATCGCTTTTCATTTGCTTTTTCGCTTTGATACGTTTTGTCCCGGCAATGCGACTCGTCGAACACTTTTCGATAACCTAGACCTCGAGTAGACCGATGTCGACCCATATTCGCAAATATCGTCTGCATTTGACAGGTTTATGGCAAACGGGAGAAATTGCAAGAGTTTAAATGCTTGGCTGTTTGATGGTTGGGGGAGTCCGGGGGCAGTTAGGGAAAAAAAAAAAAAAAGACTACGAAGGATGAATATTTTAGACGACTGAATGAGATGTGTTGTTTGTTATTTTTAGTTCTTAGATACCTTCTACCTTACATTCTTATTTAATGTATCTCTCTCTGTCAGCTTGGCTCCGTCGAATTAGGGCACAGTAAATGATGTATAGTTAGTAAGAGTTATGGCATGTCTTGTAGATTTCCCACAACCTGCAGACATCATATTCACCAAAAGCTGTTCTTTAAATTCTCATGTCTCTTCAAGAAAGCTAAAATCCATTCACCTTATCTTTCTCTCCCTCTTCTCAAACCTCTCCACATACAACCCCACCCATTATTCTCATGATCATCCCGTTTTCAACATGAGAGAACCTACACCTTCAGTTTCACGCAATACAGTGGCTAGGAACATAATTATATGTCTGTCAAAACCCTACGTTCGTCACATTTACAGACATGAAATTCCCACGCCACGAATACACCTCAGTATTTGAAAAGCTGAACCAGAATAAAGACGATGGACATTCCAACCATTATATTGTGGTCCTTAACCTACTAAAAGAGATCCAAGGTGCTTTAACGAAAAAGTCAACCTCGTTAGACGGCGTCTCCTTCAGAACTACGCTCGAAGGATCCAGGGCGTTGTTGAAAACCTATCCATCACGCTACACCTATGCGGTTCGCTGGTCTAATCATGGCTAAATGCCATTATATCGGAACCTCGGTTGACAAAGCGAACAGCCTTCTGGATCAACTTTCTTGACAACTGATTCTACCAATCGCAAACAACCTCTCCCCCGGATTTCACAACACGGTAGTTTGTCCAAACAGGCTGTTCGAAATTGCGGGCCCCAACGTCAACAACCCACTGTTAACCATTTCCCATTGGAACAAGCAAGCGAACGGGTTTTCCGCAAGTGGAATTGGTACAACATCCAAGCGGATATCCTGAAATTCCTCAACCCGACCCGGCCCTTTTGCAAATGCTCAGCTATTATCGACCACTCTTTCCATGGAAGCAAAGCAGGCACCGATGGTATCTTTACTAAATTAAAGACAGGATGTGGAGTGGTGGTTTGCTGATTCGGAAGAAGATGTGTGGGTCGTGTGGTTGTGGCTATACACAAGCAGAGCAACACAATTTAGTGGAGAAATGGCAGCTAGCATTCCCAGGTATGCATGCTTATAAGATATAGACTCTGCGTCGCCATAAACGCTGTCCTTTTTGGTTTGGCATAATGAATCCCAAAGAGCGAGGTTTACGACTGAGAACGCCACGAAACATTTTCCAATTGAGATTTATTCATGGGATTTAGTGGATCGAACTTGTCCAGAACGAGGTGATATTGTCCTTTCTAGGGATAATTCGATGATTATTGCGCGTGCGGTTTGATCGAAGCCATAATGGTTTTTCGCGGGATACATGCCTGATTGAGAATCAGTGCGAACGCATCGAAAAACATGCTCAATAAAAAACATCCTGATGCCCCAATAATGCACGTTACTACCGAATTGCTCCGGTGTATATGTGTTGTTGAGATGATGTCCGAGCGGGCAGACAAGGCTCTTTGCAACTACTATCCAACATCGATCGCCATCGACGGTTTTACTCACCCATGGGGTTTTGCTGAGATTATCAAACAAGTGACTAGAACCCCAGTTCTTGATACGAGACAATTGCTTCAAGGATTTGTTTGAAGATGATCTTTCTGCTCCTTCATGTTGCGTGTTTTGATTTTGTTGCAGAACGTGGCCACGATGCATGATCTCTTCAAAGCCGATCCATCGGGGAAATACGATGGAAAAAAGCAAAACCAATGATTGAGAGACAAGCCTGAGGACGAGTCTTTTCATATTGTCTTACCGATGTGGGATACCGAGACACAAATGGGAAGTGGACGTGGAAGGGAAACGGTTGAAACGGATACTATTTTCAGAGTCAACAGTGTTATAACTGGGCATGGTGAAACAAGTACATGCTAACTGGATTGTAGGAAATGAATCCCGGCGACGCACTTGTACCAAGCAGATACCAGTCAACGTTGTCAGATGCTTTTGTCTTACAAGTGGAGGCTTTAATAAATGCGCCGCAGTCGATAGATTATTTGTCAGGGGCCATGGAGCAGAGGAGAAAGAAACCCTGGTTTTACGGTCGTCTGTTTACCATACATCGAAGGCGCCAACACCTCACATCATGAGGACGGCGTCATGCGTGTCATCCCCTCAACTGGGAAAATTAAGGGCAAAATAGTCTCGGCATGGTAGGATCTGGGCAGAAAAGGCTTGTATGCCCTATTCGGAGGCTCTTCTACGGAGTACGTGGGGCTAATATGCTAGTACTAGGCCATGTTTGAACATGAATAGGTGTTTCTGCTGACCGTTTTCATGGAACATCTGATTTTATCACATGTTTCGTCGGTTGTTATACCCTCGAGCCATTTTCGTTTTCTCAATTATGGTAATTCTAATTGCGTGTCAGCTTAGGTATCTTCAAATTCAGAAAATGAGGACAAGCCAGAGCAATGCTCGGAGACGTGTTTGGATCAGCTGCTGCGCAAACTGTCGACATCTCTGCTGGCTGTTGGCGGATTGGTCTACGAAGATGGTAAGATTCCCTTCCATTCCTTGTTATATACGTACTAATCCATTCAATTTCATTAAAGAAAGCAAGAATCAAGGATATGACAAAGTAGCCCTGATGGCGATCAATGCCAATAAGGTCACTTTGCGCCACCCCCAACTGGATCTGCATCCTATTGTTCGAGAAAATTCCTCTCGCGGCAGTATGCAATTGTGATGCTGGATTCTCATAATATCTAATAAGACCAACCATCGTTTTTTCTGCATGTTCCTTGACATGTCCTAGACAATCATAGGTCTTATCACTGCTCAGGCACGTCGCCTGTTATCCCAGATAAGTGCTCCGATAATTACGACCACGTTTGCAAGGCCTGAAGGGAGGGCTCAGAATGAGCTCCGCCCATGACGTTCGAAACTCGCCGTGAAGTAATCCACGTCATAGGGTTGGGTCTATCTAAATGGCAGAGGCATCCAGGCCTTATACCAGAGACCTCTTTACATTACACAACGATATAAGGAGGGTGCTGCGTTGGGACAAGAAGAACGTTCAGCACAATGATGGTATCATTAGGGTATTTGTCACCCATCATCTACATTTACCCATTTAGAAGCTCTTGCGGTGCTTGTGGTGGTTATCATTTATCGGGACTGGATTCAACGCAGTGCATTCGCAATAACGTTTCTTCGCCATTTACTACTTTGCTGCTACTGGACGAATTTCTGATAAAACGTTGGATGCACAATAATCGACGCACGGCAAATATGATTATCCGTACAATTATTTACCTTGTGGGGAAAGGCCTCCAACTGGAATCATGTCTGGAGTCTGAGAGGAGTTAGCATAAGCTACCACCCAATAACAACATAAAGCAACCTAATATCGCAAAAGCAAAAGCGCTTTTCAGGGTTCCAGAACCAGCCCAGCAAACGTTAGGACTAAAAGAGGTAATGAATGACAAATAGATACTCAAAGCAAGAGAAATACGTCCTATACCAGGCCTCCGGTTCATCAAAGTCTAAGATTAACCACAATCTTTCCCTTATATTTCCAAGGCGCTGGAACTGTGCGACTCAAACCACACCCTGCTTAGATGCTTTGCCTCGCTCAATTTTGATAATCGATGGCTTGCCACAGTTCATGAGGCCATATCTCACATTGCTCGAGCCAACGTGACAATGTTATTGGACTTGACATCAATTTCCGGTCGTCGGATTTCTCGTCTGCTGCCACCAGTGGTGTTTTTTGTTGCTTACATGGCCTGGCCTGATGCAGTAAGTTCCCTAGTCTTTTGCTGTATGGAGAGTGTACTAACTTATCCATATTATATGGAAAACGTCGACAGAGTTTTCCGTGGGAGCTTCCGATTGTTGAACCTCGTTACACGCATAAGGTCGTGCACAAAACACACTCACTGGCCAATCTACTGACAGCACATCTTAGAGCTAAGAGACAGCAGCTAAATAACTCAAATGCCTTTTTTTTTCACCCTCTCTTCCTCATATAGCCCAAAACATACACCTACAAAAGGTAGGCACCTCAAGACTCCCAAACTACATCAACCACCGTTACGACAAGAAGCCAACACCCTCTCCCACTACCTAACCTCACGCAGAAATGACTCAGAAGCAAACCAATCTATCTTAATATTAAATCTACCAAAGCGAGTACGGGAGTACCTATCCCACGACAACAACGCCCTAGACAGGATCCCCTTCCTCATAGCATTCTCAGGACCAACAGACTTGATCACAAAAATATATATATATATTCGTCAAGCACCCACGGACCAACGGCACTGCAGTTCTCAGGGCTAATCACGGCCAAACGTTGGGAAATGTGCCTTTCACTGGAAGAGTACTGTTTTTCATAATAGCCCTAGTCTTGCTAATTCGATGTGAGAAGAGTACAGATGAGTGCTTTATTCCACTAAGACGGTGAGGGGGGATTGGTGGGGAGTTTTGGTGGCCAACTCTTGTTATGGAGGTGGATGCTCGGGTGTTTCTGTGTCGCTGATGAGGTTGAGGATGCTAGGTTATGATTTGGGTGTTCGGAGAGAGAGAGAGAGAGAGAGAGGGGGGGGGGGGGGGGGGGGGGGGGGTGGGGGCTGTTATGCTTGTTGATTAGGGGGGTGTGAGATGGTTGGGTTCGAGATGTGGAGGATATTAGAGCCTGAGAAGCAGCCGTATGTTGCTCAGAAGATCAGGATCACGGCATCCGGCGCAACTGGGGATTTACAGCTTGTGATTGATTCGGGAGTATTGTTTGATCGGGATTCTTTGAAAGGAAGGGATGTTGTCCTTGATGCACTGACGCTAGTTGATTGTGCGGTCTTTGAGTTGGGACATCGATTATACTCTCTAATGCTACAAGATAGGATTGTCTACAAGTCCTCCCTCTGAATGATATTACCTCCCACGCCCCCACTCCAAATCCCCAGCTTTCTCCTTCTTCCTCTCCCTCTCCCGATCCCTCGCCAGCCCCTTCTTCCCTCCACCCTTCCCTCCAACAATCTCCTTCTCACGCTCCCGCGGATCAATAACCATGAGCGAGTCCACGTCATCAGGATGTTCACGTTTCCACTTCGCGTCTTTGCCCAGGTTATCCTTACCAAAGCGGAGCTGGTGCGATAACCAGCCTTCTTCGCTTCTGTCAGCTTCAGGATCGTTCTCGTCGGTGGCTGAGGGGTCGTCCCAGGACTGGCACGATTGGCAGTTTGCGATGAAGTGGAGGTCGCAGAGTTGTGCTTCGTCGTCTTCTGCTTCTTCCTCTTTTTCTTCTGTCTTGCGTGTTTTTGTTGTTGTGCCTTTGGCCTTGGTGGTTGTGTCGCGCTTGTGTGGTTTGATCGTAGAGTCTGCGTTTTCAAGCTTGGCCTTAAAGGCATTGAAGATATTGAGAGTTTCCTCTTCAGCTTTGCTGCTGAATCCTGCTACGCCATTCGTGCCGCTGCCAACAGCGCCAGGTGGTGGCCTCTTGCGGCCTCGGATGGATGTCTCGGGGATCATAGCTTCCAGGGCGGATTTCTTGGGGCCCTCGACTGGTCCTGTGGTGGTTATCCGGCGCATTGAAGACTTGAGGTTCTCAATTTCCGCCTTCGTACGGTCGAGTTTGGATGCCTTTGCCGGAGGCTCTGGTACTGGCGAGCGGTCTGGTGATTCTGGGTCAGGGAGCGGGATCTGAGTCGTAGGGTCTGGCTGTTTCTTCTCCAGAGCAGGACGCTTAGGCGAAGGCGAACGAGGCCGTTTCCTTGTCTGTGTCTCCGGTCTCTGGCTCGTCTCGTCTGCCCCCGGAAGCTTCGTATCCGTAACAAGCTTCGGATTGAATTTCGGCTTCGCAGGCCTAACGGGAAGCTCCTCATCACCCTCATCACCCCCAAAACTCAACAATGTCTTACCCCCCTTGCCACCCTTCTTCTTCTTCTTCGCCGCAGGCTTCCCCTCCTCCTCTTTCGAAGGTGCAGCAGTAACCTGCCTCTTCACCACCTTCCCAGCAAACGGCCCCAGCTCCCCAACCTCACAACTAATGACCTTCACCGGATAAACCGGCCTCTCAGTGCCCTCAACCCTCTCCGCCTCTGCAATCTTCAGCACATTGAAGATACTCTCCCCCTCCACCCTCCCAAAAAGCGTACACTGCCCATTCAACTCCCTCTCCGTATTCCCCAGTGTGATAAAGAATTGACTCCCATACGTCCCATCTTCACTTTTCGCCATCCCCACCAATCCGCGCCGATTGTACCGCAACCTGCTGTGCAATTCATCGCGAAGGATGATTTTCTCGTTCGGATCCCGCGCGTCAGGGTCCGTTTCGAACTCGGGGTATTCGTAGATGGAGGTGCCGCCGGAGCCGGTGCCTGTGGGGTCGCCGCCTTGGATGATGAAGTCGGGGTCGATGCGGTGGAATATTGTGCCGGCGTAGTAGTTGTCTGTGCAATGTTGGAGGAAGTTGCGGGAAGTGTAGGGGGTTTGGGAGGCGAAGAGGGAGATTTGGAGGGGGCCGAAGGTTGTGTGGAGGGTTGCGGAGGCGGTTGGGTTTGGTTCTGTTGAGTAGTGGGCTGACATGATGGCAGTTAAGGAGTAAAGTGCGAAGGCTAAAGGAAAAGTAGAGAAGTCGCGGATGTTGTGTCTTTGGCGTCTTGTTTTTGTTATGGCGCGTGAGAGTGTCCGCGGAAAGACAAGGTCGTGGCTTCAATCTCAATTTTCTGGTCGATCAATAGAAGCGACCGTGATGCAATTTATTCCGCTTTTTCAAAAAACCGCGCAAAAGCGCTGGCGTAGTGTATAGGAGTGAGAATCGCGGCGGAGTTCGAAGTTTTAAGCTCTTTTGAGTAAAGGCGGTCCCGTGATGTCACTCTCTAGTTACCTTTTCTATAGAACAACTCGGATACATACAATTCTTACAATCATACAAATCTCCATACTATACAATTAAAGGGTATCAATAATCCGAAACGCCATAAACATCACGATAACACTGCTCCATATTGGGACAACTATCCTCGTTAGCACCTCACTCAATCAAACCAAGCACAGGGACAAGAAAAGAGAACTCACTAAACAGCCTCCTTCCCAAAAATAACATGCCACAAATACTCCAATACCCTCCCACTAATTTCATCCGGCAGATCTGTCTCCATCAACCACGAGTGAAACCACTCATACTCCCCATACCCCCGTTTCAACACCTGCTCCCTCGACACCGCAAACTGTGCACAACAAGCAGCCCCCACAACCTCCGGCACATTACTATTATTAAACAACCGTTCCCACGCGCTCCCAAACACATACTCCGGGCCGCGCGTGGGATCCGGCGGATTACGCAGGGGTAGGAGTTCGTTCGGGCAGCCCGGGTACGGGTTACAACGCATGTTGACGTAGCCGTTGCGCTGGACAAAGTCGGTTTGGAGGCGCTGGACGGTTATGGGATTAGAGTGGGTGTCGAATTCGGTGTGCCAGGCTAGTGGGAAGCCGTCGCGGTGGCTGTGGAGGAAGACGATTGTGGAGGGGAGGGCATGGTAGTTGTCGAGGATATATTGGAGGTAGACGTTGCCTTCGTGGCCTTTGTTTTTGGGGACGGTTAGGCGGGCGGTTGGGTCATCGACTGTGTAGATGGCGTGTTGCCAGCTGCTTATGTTAGCTTCTGCTTTTTTCATCTGGCGAGAAGGGGAGGGCTACTCGTCGAGATCCTCGATCACCCAGTCCGTATCCTCATGCTTCAATTTACCCACCACAACCACACGATCCGGCTTCTCAGGCGTCGTAGATGCAGTCCCATTCCTCACATCGACAGGAATAGCATGCAGCCCATCATTCCAAAGCGACACTAACGTCGACCGAAACCACAGCACCGAGATCAGGAGTATAAAAGCCCCGCCCAGCCGCAAAGATGTCCTGGCCATTGTATCTAGTGTCTTGTTGCAGGACTGACAGACGATGTCTCCTATTCAAATACTCTTACAGTGATCCGGAGAACCGGCCTTCCAGAATTCGCCCGCTACGGTAAATTCTTGGTTGATCCCAGTCGCACGCGTCATGGATGGGGCACAACGGGATAACATTGCGCTATTGGGGCAATCCACCATGGATCAGGGATTTGTTGGTGGCAGTTATGCTGATCATGTTGTCATTGACATTGTCAATTGACAAAATGTCCAAAGTATAGAGCACATACATAGTAGTACACTGGTAAGCATTAGCCCCTGACAGATACTCTTGGAGATCGGATAAAAAAAATGGACGGCGGGCAGCCAAGCTTAACTATCGAGTGGCCAATCAGACTGCTTATATTTGGTTAGGGCCGAGTCTATCTGAGCTCCACTACACGTGACATTGAATCATTACTCGTAACGATCACTTTTCATACTTCACTTCGCATGGAAACCTCAAGGTGTCTTGTCCGTTACATGCTCGCTGCTAACCTCAGACCCGGCATTCGCCTTTCTCCTCTTGGTAATCGTAAATCCACCCACGAGGAAGAACAACGCCTCGAGGATCAAAATCACTCCGAGCGTAACCATAGCACCAACAACACCAGCCACGGCTTTGGACATTCCGGAGCTGCTGGTAGACTGGACAGACGCAGCAGGACACTGGCTGTCGGTGTTCCCGCAAGCCTGGCACCACTGATGCTGAGTAGTAACGGCGATCTTCTTGGTCTGCTCGACAAAGTCAGTCCATGGGAGGACGATGCTGGATTGCCCGAACAGCGGATACTGATCAGGTGTAGAGGATCCGCTGATGGTCCCGTTGTGGAAGATAAACCGCACGCTGATTTCAGACTCAGCCGGGAATGCGTCAGAGGTCGAGTTGGTCACTAGCTCCCAGGCCATCGACGAGGCGTAGTCGGGGATCCCGGTGAAGTTGACATCCGCAGAGGGTAACTGTGCAAGGCCGAAGTAGGACATGAACGTGCCATAGGAGCCGAATTGGATGTTCAACTTGGATTTCCCTTGAGAAGTGACGATGTCCTCGAGTCCTTCCAATACTTCGCCGGCTAAACTCATGCCCTCGATAGCCCGGATTTCGTCAGACGAGTTGTAAGCCAAATTGTACTCAGACATACTAGCCAGCGTTAAGAGCTTCTGATAAACCCCATCCGTCAACAACTCTAATTCCGGAAACTCACTGCTGGAGTTGTGAATCAACGCAACATTGAGATAATCAAAGATCTTATACGCATTCTTAAACGACATCTGCGCCTCATCAAACGTACTGTTCAACATCGGCGACAACGACGTATAAAAATCTTTGGTCGACTCGAGCAGACTGCCATAGAGGGCCGAGCTGTAAAAACCCTTACTGCTAGCCGTCGCAGCCTCGCACCCACTTGCCTTCTGCAACCACGTCGAATCCTCACTATTCGTCCCCGAACTCACAGTTCCCAACGGAATCAACTGATATCCATCCAACGGCGACCGCACAGTCGTACTATTCCGCAACGTCTCATTCGCAGAGTTTCCAACAGGTGGATACACACCCTGCAGAAATCCCGTAGCTGAGTTCTGGAGGACCTCGTCTGACGGCGTGGAGGCAGTTATTTGCTTCGTGTTGACGGTTGGTTCGCTGATGCCTGCGATTTGCAGTGGTGAGGAGGGCGAGATGTAGCGAGTGTGGTAGTAGCTGCCGGTTAGATAGACTTCGTTGTAGCCTAGGTCTGTGAGGCGGGTGTTGCCCAGGGCTTTGGCGGTTCGATCGCCGTGTCGGGCGAAGATATATGCTCCTAGGACTTTTTCGCCGAGGGCAGGGTGGATCATGGGGGCCAAGAGAGCCAGGAGAAGACTAGGGAGCCACATGGTGAGTAGCACTGGCACTGGCACTGGCACTGGCACTCGAGGTAGGTCTGAAGAACAGCGTAGAACTAGCAATTGAGTTGACGTTGTGAGGGGTTCGGCCTTAAATAAACTCAATGGATGACTGTCATAATGACTTTTACAAACGGGGTCCGCGGAAAAGACTCTGTTGGTCAATTGAGGGGTCTTTGCTCTAGACCCTGCATTTTGGAGCAGGGAACGGTCCCTAGTGGTTAATTCACTTGATAATGGTTAGTTATCATGCACGGCTCAGATATATATCCCATGCAGCCAAGCAGCCAAGAGGTGGGATCGGACGGTGCCGCTTGATAAGGCTAGACATGAATGATGGATATGTTACGGATTACAGTCACGTACTTGCATTGTGACTAAGAAGAGAAAAGAAAGAGAGGTAAAAAGAGAGGAAGAAAGAGTAAACAGGGTTCAAGTAAAAAAAAAAAAGACAAAAAGAAATTCCGATGCGGGGAATCGAACCCCGATCTGCTCGGATCTGTAATGAAAACGAGCGATGCTAGCCGTTACACCACATCGGATTGTTGAAAGTATTTATAATATAGTGGTATATAACCAGCAATTAGCAATGTAGACAGCAGCGAATTACCTACCAGTCAACATCACTGATCATAGAACGTAGAATATATAATCATGACTCGTATTACTCTATATGCTGTAAAAGTATTTATGCACCCCCCATTAACTCACACCCATTCCGTACAACACCAACCATCCCTCCCGTCTGCATAGTTTCCGACCCTCCACCGGACAGTCGCCATTCAATCTCAGCCAAACCTTGCAGCCAAGTAATCCTCGTCTGCGCAGGTACCTCCAACTGTTGTAATTGCTCTGCCAAAGCGGACAGGATATCCGCCAATGCCAGACCTTTGTTGATCTTGATCGTATTCAGGGTATTGAGGCATGATGTGACATCGCTAGTCGAAAGCAGTGTAGACATGATCTCTTGGATATCCGACGGATGAGGTGCGGCAATGCAGTCGTAGATTGTCTCGTTGGTGATGGTCTCTGATTCTGGACGGGGTTGGTCCTTCGGTGCGTTCTTTACTGGGAGTGGTATGCCTGTCGCTGTTAGTGGTACTTCTCATTGCCATGTCTGGAGGTAGCTTACTGCTCGCATGGCATGCCTGAAGCACATTCAGTGCCCGACGCATATCACCCTTGCTCAGAGTAACCAGACTATCTACCGCCTCTGACTGAATATTAACCTTCTCCTTCTCAATCACCTTGTCCACCAACGATCGAATATCGGCCTCCTTCAGCGGACTAAAGCGGAACCTAGTACACCGCGACAGCAGAGCCGGCGACAATTTATGAGTGTAATTGGCAATAACACAGAACCGAGTGTTGGCGGTATATTTCTCCATAATCCGACGGAGAGCCATCTGCGCAGTCGCCGTCATGGCGTCTGCTTCATCCAAAATAATCAACTTGAACGATGCGAGGGAAGATCCGGTGGATGTTGTCGGCGGCGCCATCGAGAAAATTTGCTTGGTACCTAGAAGCGATCAGCCTCGTTTCACCACAGAATCTCGATTGTACACACTGGCAAAGGTCTTGATTTGTTCGCGGACAACGTCAATGCCTCTGTCGTCACTGGCGTTGAGTTCCAGCACCATCTGTCGCATGTTCTTGGTCCCGTATATCCGTCTCGCAAGGGCTAAGATTGTAGATGTTTTGCCGGTTCCTGGAGGGCCGTAAAGAAGTAAATGTGGCAGCCGCTGACAATCTTAGTATAAAGGCTTGAATCTCTGATAGGAAGAGCGTACATTGCATTCAACGAATCTGTTAATCGTCGCAAGGATGTCTTGATGACCGGAGACATCTTCAATGGTATCTGGACGGTACTTTTCTACCCTGCTGAAGTCAGTCGCATATTCTATCCTCAACCAAACCAAAAGAATCCTCACCAAGGCAAGTTATCTTGAGCTTCCACCGGTAAATCAGCGGCTGTTCTCTTTGCCTTCCCATTGGCGTCTGACGAGCTAAACTGGACGTCCTTGGACACATCCACGTCCATATTGTCCTCATAGTCCGACATTTTGCAACAAAATAGTGACCAGAATAATGTAAGCAGCGAATATGGAGATTCAATCACGACTAAAATGAAGTCGACGCGTCCAAGGTTGCCCGCGCGTAAAGAGCTTCGGGGCCGGAAAATCTTCCGCTGGGCGTCTCCGTAGTTGGTCTGGGCGGTGATGACATGCCGTGCGGACAGACAAGCATCGCCCACGACTCTCCATAACAACAACAACAGCAATCCACTAGACTGGTGCTAAGGGATTGAATATATTGTATCCTTTTCCGAAATGCCGGTATGCGATTCTTGTCCACGAGACCTCGACTTGTATAGATTCATAACTAACCCCTGATAGGCATACCACTCCATCTTCCTCGAGGACCAGGATGTCCCCGTGATAGGTACGATGCGCATAGCTCCTACTCAGCACCCTCACCTTTCATACCTCGCTCCCCACGATCAGCCAACTAATCATTATTCTATTGATACAGGCAACTTCCCCGTCCTCCCCATCCGCACCCGCACCCGCGGCCCCGCATACACCCTCCCGCCGCTCCCTCCCAACACCCTCGACATCGACGTGCCCCCAGACAGCGAGTCCTACGACTGCATCGACGAGATTCTCTCGCTTTTCCGTGCCAACGTGCTCTTTCGCAACTTCGAGATCAATGGCCCCGCGGACCGCATGCTTATCTACGGAACGCTGTTTATCAGCGAGTGTCTGGGGAAGGTGAAGCCAACAATGGCAACGAGGGAGGCTGAGAAGGTAGAGTTCTGGCTCCGTGGCTGTTGGAATAGGATGTGATGGACAGGGCTAATGAGGATAGGCTCTTATCAATGCTGCTCTCGACCATTTCGCGATTCCCGGTGACGTGTCGTTTCCGTTTAACCAGGCTTTTGAGCCCCCGAGGGATCGTCAGGATGCGGAGACGTTGAGATCGTATGTTAACTGTCTTCCGTGATGCTATATATGTACAGGAACTGATTGGTTGCAGGTACATTGCCCAAGTACGACAGGAGATTGCTATTCGTCTGCATGCGAGATTATACCCCGGTGGTGTTGGTCCCTCGAAGGTAAATTACTACCCATAACACAATAATGTCTGAGTATACTCTAACAGTGCACAGTGGTGGCTCAGCTTCGCAAAGAGAAAGTTCATGGGCAAGAGCTTCTAGATGGTAGATACTGGACATTGCTTTCGTTGACCATATTTCAGCGTATGAAGGTCGTTTCTTTTTTCCTTTCATGTTCCATAAAGCTAGGCGAGTTAATTGATACACCTTATTATAAGTGATTGCTTCTTTATAACCTCTAGAATTGCGCGTACGAGATAGTATAAACGTCACTTTTATAGACCGACAATCCGTCTGCTGCTGAATGAGGTATAATAGTGAAGTGCTGCGTTGCATATATCTTTGTATAATACTATCATGCTATTCGGCACTATTAGCTATGGCTAGGGGAGTAGGTTCTAAAGGCAAAGCAATAGGCGGCCATTGGTCTACGACTGACATCCCGATCATATGCATGTACTTGTGTATGGCCATTTTCATTCTAATCATACAAGTGGCACTGAGACAATAGAGCCAACAAGGGACAACCAGAACACCGGATTAAGCTATTAGAATGAATTGAGTCGATGGTAGTAGTTGGATGATAGTAAGAGGTTGAAGAGAACGGGAGTCAACTATAAGTGGAAGGTGGAGAACCCGGGACCAAAATGATTCCGGTTCCGACACTATACACGGAGAACTGTACTGAATAACTTTTGTATATACATAGTTAACAGCTAGAAATAGGGGGTTTACGACTTCATCTCCACATCCACCTCTGGCAATGGTACAGGATTCGCCTCTACCTTCCTCTTCTTCCGGCTCGGATTCCCAGCAGCTTCAATCTTCGACTGTGCCGGGAACGTCCGGATACCATGGAAAACATAACCCTCAGCACCGCCTCGCCCAGACATCATAGGATGTGTGCGCCCGGGAAGGACCTGCCACGGTCGTATACGCGCCGTTTCCAGAGTCGGTGCAAGTAACAGCGACGGGTCGACGATGAATTCCCTCTCCAGATCAGAGAGGTCAACGGGGTCGTTGGTGTTGTTTTCTTCGTTTTGTTTTTGGGTTGCTTCGATGAGTTCCCGTCTTGCGTTGATGAATGTTGTTCGTCTGGGTGTTGAGTAAAGGTCGATTAGCTCAGTTAAAGGTTCGACTGTGGGCGAGTAGACGGCGACTTGTGCTGAGCCTGCGAGTAAGGGGACGGCGTGTTTTAAGACGCTGGCGGGTTCCATTAAAGTTGCGACAACGAGACTGTCGTATTCACCAGTGCGGGCTTCGTCGACGACGTTCCGGACTCGCTGCCAGCGGCTGCGCTTGCGGTAGTATGTGCCGCGTTTGTTGGCTTTGTAGGTGGCTAGTGTCTCGTCTGGGATCATTTCGGGTTCGTTGGCGTAGATGGGGTCGGATGAGGGGTCAACGAGTTGCATCCAAGATACAGTTTTCAGGTGGGTGAATAGAGGGTGCGATTCGTCGGGGCTGTCTTGGTCGTAGCCGAAGTATTTCAGGAGGGATAGGTTGGGTTGTGTGTGGGCGTGGAGGATGGTGATGGTATTCCCAGATGCGGACATTTGGCTGGGACGTTCTTTGGCGGACGATGTCGCATCGGCCGGTTTTTCGCTGGATTCGTCCTCTGACTCTTCGTCTTCATTGTCATGCGGATAAAGGATCCCCATTCTCTCCGCCATTGCCGCAACTATTAGACCTCCTGTCTCGTCCACAACAAGATAACGACCATTGGGCTTTGGCCCAATTGACACATTCCCGCCATGATGTACATTCCCCCAGCACCCAATCAGACCAATCAACTCATCCCGCAACTCCATAGTCCGGGCTGCATCCTTCTCTTCAATCATAAAGTTTGTGAGCAGACTGACATCCAAAGGCAGCACGGTAAACCGCTTCATATATTTCCTCCGTTTGCGCAGCGTATACTTTGCGAGCGAGAATGCTGTCTTCTGATCCAGAGCGGAGTGCGATTCGAGCAGTTTCGCAATGATATCTCGACCAGCGTCGCTCGATCCATTCTTCAATTCTTCGATTTCCTGCAGTGTCATTTTCTGGGTAGAGGTATCGTCGACGATCTCGCGATTCGTCCGCATGGGTGTTTCGGCATCACCGCTCACATCCGGCTCGTCGCCATCTCCATCAGCCTCCCCTGAGCCTTCAGTTATTAACGATTCCGCATGCAGCTCTGCTGCAGTGATAATGCGCAAACGATTGCCGTTTTCTTCGGTAGGATTGTCGAAGATCTCGAATGTGAGGTAGAACGGGCGTCCGATGATCTGGTTCGAGGGGAAATTTCCGTATTTTCCTAGGGATACCTCTCTAGAGCGCCAATTCAGTTAGTCAAACTTCGGAGTAAAGTAGAAAGGTGAGGACACACGTATTGGGTATGAGGTGGATGATTCTCGTCGCATCAGACGGAAGCCGAAAGGCGACATGTTGATAAGGACGGATATAGGAGTGCATGGCGTGAAACACTGAATGCAAGGGACAAGAAATAAATCTATTATGCCAGTCGCATGCTATTCAACAACCAAACAAGAAGAACTGCCAAATCAGTCGAGGCTCTATCTTCAATGATTCTTTTTTTCTTCTGCGGTGATCAACTTCTGCGCCTGCGCTATTCCAAAGGCGGTATGGCACTGGATTATCCGGAATTTCTGTTTCACCGCTTGACATCTTGTGGCTGAAGACTATTGTGGCTGAAGACTATTGTGGCTGTGTGTGTGTGTGTGGCTAATTATAACCAATGACGTGAACATCGCTGCGGGGTTACCGTATAATACCAAAATTACACTACCAAAGGAAGCATATCGTATATTCACCGCCCTCACTGGTCACCGCCTGCAATGGCCGTGTTATATAGAGCAGATCGCCGGTGTTGAATCTGGGTGCCTGCTTTCACGAGTCTTTGGCGGGTTGCATACTGCCTTATTTCGGTATTATATATTACTTGTTTATAGGTGTATTCAGGAATTGTATGACTGTTACATTTCTCTGCTGCTAATTGCGGTATCAATACCGTTTTATGGACTGATCGAATTGCCTTTTATCTTATCTGAAATAGCACTCTTCATAGTGATCCTCACTGCTTACTACAGATTACGCCACTGAACACTTCTGCCTTGATGGTCTTGCGCAAACAGCCTCCTCCTCGTCTAAACTCTGTCAAAGAGTCCAACCGTCGTCTTTCCATCTCTCCTACTGCCAAATCCGCATCTCCTGTCTCTCCGAAACGTTTGACACGTCCGAGACGAGCGCAAAGCTCTCCCTACCCTCGTCGTTTTCCATCGCAGGATTCAATTTACTCGCCGGATCTTCATACGTCGCCTGCGTTTGACCTGATGACGCTCGAACAAGCCCAGCGGTCGCCAGTAGGGACCGCGCAGAGTGAAGCGCAGAATCCCTGGGCCGATGAGTTGGTGGAGAAACCGGATCAACAGTATCAGGAATACACCCCCTCGGGATCTATACCAGCAAGCTACAGTGGAATCCAGGAAGAGCCGGTTAATAAGAACAAAGGCGACCGTGTACCATCTATCCTTGTAGCTGGTACCCAACGCAGGATGGCGGCAAACGAATGGCAGCCAGAGGAAGAGGCCGATGAATGGGAGCACGTCCGACAGACACCAACCCAACTGCGATCTAATAACCCGTTTTTGAAAACAAGACAGTCTGAAGGTAATCCGTGGCAAGGCGAATCATATCAGACTCAACAAGCCGAGGATGCTCGTGCGTCACAGGCGACTTCTCTGCACAGTGATGCGTTGAGCCAAGGTATGAAGCTGTTCACAATTGCCGAGCACAATGCAGCTAGAATAGGACTGACTTATTTTCCAGGAGAGGGCATTATCCCAATGACTGCCCGCTTGTCTCTTCTGGACCAACAGCCCTCAGATTCAGCGTGGGCAGAAGAGCATCCCGTCACTGCTTCGCAGCCGCAGCATCCGCAGAAAGGCCATTATGTCCAGGAGCCACAAGCGCAAGTTCCTAGCTACATGGCTGATAGCCAACCCTATGACACTCACGGGGCCCCGGGAAATGCTGCGGAACTCCAATACCAACCACAATACGCTTCCGCCGATGAATACCAGCCATACCCCACGCAAATATCGCAGGATTATGACAGATCGATTCCGCAGTATCAACAAAACACCCTATCTGACCCAGTTCCCTCTGCGACAACGCAGTCATCCAATGTGCTCATCGATGTTGACTCTAGCAAGCCAGAGGTCCCGCCTCGATCAACTTCGTCTGTTTATGAGTCTGATGTAACTGAGGCACGTGGGACGCGAACTGGATCATTAGAAACCGCACCACCTCTTCCCCGGCGTCCAGACCGCTCAGAGGGCACTGAGCAGCGCACCACAGCAAGTGTCGGTGACGCAAACAGACAAGCAGAACAGAAGGCAGAAACCTATGCTATCAGACACATTAGTTGGACTGATATCACCGGCAAATTGCGCAATTCCCCAATTTTGTCTCAGAATGAAAATGGACCATGTCCTTTACTGGCTCTTGTTAATGCGCTTGTAATTAGTTCGGCCGAAGACGCTCAAACACCCGTCGTCAAGGCCCTGCAGACAAGAGAACAAATATCTCTTGGGTTGCTGATTCAAGCATTGTTTGAAGAATTGATCATGTACTTAGGCCCTGATGATGAGTTTCCGGATATTGAAGCTCTTAGTCGGTTTTTGACGATGTTGCATACGGGCATGAATGTCAACCCACGCCTCACATTGGTATGAGATTGCTTCCTCGTTATGGCATTATTGTTAACATTATTCAGGAACCGGAAGACAATGCTGGCCGCTTCTACGAAACGAGTGATATTCAGTTCTATAATACATTCGGCCTTCCCTTGATACACGGCTGGGTGGCCAACCCCAGTACAGAAGCTCACGCAGCGTTTTTGCGAGCAGCTCAGTATTATGAAGACATACAACTGCTACCATTCCGGAAAGAAGAATTGGAAGATCAGGTTTTCCGAGGCGGCTCACTGACTCCTGAGGATGAACAATCCATGCACGACATTCAAACGATCCAGCAATTCGTTGAAGTCGACCACGCAACGCAATTGAGCGATTTTGGGCTTGAGCACCTCAAAGCCAGTTTGACCCCTGGATCCGTATCAATTCTCTTCCGCAATGACCATTTCACCACACTATACAAACACCCGCAAACACATCAGTTGTTCACGATAGTAACTGACGCTGGTTATGCAAGCCACGCTGAGATTGTTTGGGAGAATCTCGTGGATGTTAATGGTTCCCGCGCTGAATTCTTCTCTGGCGACTTCCGTCCCGTTGGTCATGGCCCATCGGGTGCTCCTGCGACATCTGCCCCGGCGCTTCCGAGCCGTGATGCAGGCCATTCCACCGGATCGAAAGACGAGCCATCACAGGAACAGGCCGATGCAGATTATGCCTATGCGCTGGCCTTGCAGTTCCAAGAGGAAGAACAGCAGCGTCAGAACTCCGCGGGCCACAATCGGAATGTCTCTGCGCCCGATCAACCCGCACGAGGACATGGACCTGAAGCTATCCATCACCGTACGTCTAGTGCAGCGAATCGAGGCAACGGTCGATACCAGCCTGCAGAGCAGCGTTCAGCGCGCTCAAGCCAACAGCATGGAAGGTCGTCCCATACTCGTGAAGACGATGATTTACCATCATATGCCCAAGCAGCTCGCAGCCCTGTCTATTCTCCACAGCAAAGCACGCCGTCAGTTAACCCGCCTAACCCGTCTAACCGGTCCAATCCATCTATGGATAGTCGCTTCTCGAGAAGCCATCATGGACATGGACGGCGGCCACCTGTGACGTCCTCAGGGCTCCCTGAACGGCCCAAGGATAAGAACAAGGACTGCATCGTCATGTGAGCGCGTGACGGTATTGGGTAGGAATTGAAATGGATGATCTGGGATGTGATTGACTGCTTTTACTTTGTTGATTGGGTTGGCATTGGTTGCTTGCGTTTTGACGATGACACGAGTTACGTATATAGATACCAGCGATTAAACTTTTCAATTTTCGTATATGACGTTTGCTGTAGGGTCCATAATATGCGCTTCCTGTTAAGCACTAGGTCTATAACCTTTAATGAGTTGTACTAGGCTAGAATTAACATGTGGTCGAGTTCCCTGAGATAAATTTCCGATTGAACATCCACCTCACTATCTTCTGTAGAAAAAGTCTGCAGAGCCGAACAGTCTTTTTGTAGAATCATCAAGGATCATGACCCTCAGAAGATTGGTAATCCACTAAGGGCACATGATTGTATGCCACAAACAGACCGGAATCTGAGCCATGATCATCTTCTCTGAAACAAGAAGTGTCCCGATTCAACGCACTTCCTTGATCGTTTGGTCTTGACACAGGGCACCTCGTAAGGACAGGACCTCCACCTCAGGATTGAGGATCCCCGTATAACGACTAAAGGGCTCGCGTGCCTTATCAATATAGAGAATAGCCGTTAGCTCAAGGGCTTATTCCTGTGCTCAGGGCGTGCGGCTTGTGATAAGTTTATCTAGCGATTTTGTTCACGGCCATTGTTATAGTTCGCTTCAACGAAGTATTAATTCGAATGATCATCGGGCTGAGTTTATGTCTTTCGGCAAACTCGGGCGATCAAATTATGAAGGAGGAAAATAGCTCGTTCGTCGGATTCCATTCGAAAAGACCAATACTTTACTATTTGATCCGGCCCATGATATAAAGGCAAATGTAGTCGCCATGGACTCATTCCACTGGTCAAATAACGGTGCCCCGTAAGTCCTTCCGACTAGACGAAACAGTAGGCGGGCCCTATAACTTTTTGAGTGTTGGTCTCTCAAAAGCTGAGCCTCGAACATTTTGTCGGGCTGCCTCGCTTATATTTATCTCAAATATGATCCCAGGGCGCCAATTCGTTTGATGTTTCCTTGGCTAACGTTGGCGATCTATGAGAGTCAATGTGGCCTTGTATGGCATTCCGTACTTCTTCGTGGTCTGGGATATTTCAATGTTAGGCAGTGTATAACGTAAATATGTAGTCGATCGGAGATTTTTTAGGTGCACTAGTTGATGCTCGTCACGTATAGAAGTGGGAGTTTTCCCAAACAATCCAGGACAAGATTCGCCCGAGCTTTGCGCTTCTTCAAGCACACAGCACACCTGCTTATAGTAAGTAAAAGCGAGACAGCAGTATGAAGAACTGCAGTGTGACTAGGATGGCCATTTCATTTTGGCGTTTGATAATTGCATTTTGTATGTTTTGCAATAGCGAGCGGTCAGGACCGGTTCTACATAAGTATGTCAGCAAATACTCCCCGATTATGTTGCTTAGGCCAGCGGCCCCAACTCAGACGTTCAGGAGTGTGGTCCGGAATCTCCTGGCCGCCACACGTAAACTGCACACACCTTATTTTCCTTAGGTCACAGTCCCGGTGCCCCGTAGTGTCGTGCACAGCTAGAATCCCGCATGTATTGTTGCTGCAGGTCTTCCTTTGAGTCCCTCAAGTATGTGATTGATACTGTTTAGTATAATAGCGACAGAAAAGCCTTTTCAAGACATGTTGGGTCTAGATTCAAGACCGTCACATTTGCTAGGGGTGACCTCACATCATGAGATGCTAAGAACATCAAACTGCGGGGAGGATTTGAATGTTCAGCCCCTCAGTTGCTATATCCGCGCATTGCAGAAGACTAACCAAATGCGTTTACCGAAAGACGAAGCCACAATATACACAATGGAAGCTTTTGCTAGCGATCTGTGGTAAAATCGCAGGAGTCATTCGCAATCCCTTGGGATGTATGGACGGTCATGACATACGCCAAGTAAGTGGAAAACAGTAGTAGTCCGGCATTCTTGGGCTTTGGAGCCATTGAAAGAATCAGTATAGCCTTATGAAATGCAATGGACATGTAGCTCACATGTCAACGACTGACCAGGCCAGATACTGTTGGCCTTGCCATTTATGGGAATGGAGGACGTCTCCAACTCAGCAGCATGTAGCTGTCTGTATAATCAGGGTACCCAGGTGAAACTCGTTTTGAGAAGATATACAACTGGAATGCTGTAAACATGGTATTAAAAGGGGAATCGTCCTGTTTAGACTATTAGTACTTACCGAAACAAGAAAAACCCATAGAATGAGGTCAAGCTACCGATCCTTCCGATAGGGACAGTCATACTGATACTGTCCACAAATAGCTTCCTGCTCGCCTTCAGAGATGCCACTGAAGGCTTGGGTTGTGCTTCTCTTTCATACTTGTCAAGGAGCTGTTCCGGCGTCATCGGGGTGATCCGTTCTTGGGATCTCCCCATTCTGTGGAGTACTTACATCGATGTTAAGTATGTAATCTTGCAGATGAGAAACGGTGGGCATTATTAGTAAGATAGTCGACGGTAGTCACCTGGTTGTGGTCGTGTTTGCAGTTTAGGTATGACTGTAATATAGATTTCTTTGTGCGACTTACCGATTGTGATTTATAGCAGGAGACAGCTAAGTTATCCATAGCAGTTCCCAAGCGTCTCGAAATCATAGATGTGGAGCTTGAAATTTGAGCCACCAGAGGATTTCCGCAAATAATGTCCAGGGTCCAATTTTGGCGGCCCATAAGGTCACAGGCTGGAATATGTGTTAGCAGAATTGACTTGCGTTGATGTAGAGGCTAATCATGCCTACGGCTTCAGCCAGAAGCTGTGTTTCTATCTTCAACCTGGCGCCTCCATAGCTTAAGCTTTTCTTAACCCTGATGAAGACGACATTTATTGAGTTTAAGTTATGTTCGATCTGACCCTTGCGGGTTATGCCACTCTTATCAAAGCAGAGGCCAGATTTGACGCTTAACGGCGAGTTGATCGTTTTAAGAAGTGAAAAATAACCGGCACAGGTTTGTCGAGATCATCCATCTCGTATAAGCGATTTAATTTCCTGTTTCATTCCTGTGGCATGCAAGAAAGTGCAAATTGCACCCCTGGTGAACCACTAAGAATGATCACCGACCCTATCTGGCCATAGTTAGCCCAGTCAACATTGCACACGTTTCCAGAGCCCATAAAGTAGAGATATCCGCCTACCTATCCATCAAGCAAGCCAAAATTACGAGTCAAAACTCCTCGCAACAGTCCCTTTTGGAAGTTTCATTGAGCAGAAGGCCCAAAATGAGAGATCCAATAGATCTCTTCGCGTGATCTTTGCGCGGTTATATCGAGACACGGTCATCCGTGGAGCCTTTGAGGTCTCCACATGCATCATACCAATTGCCCAGCTTCCACGCAAGAGAAACGACCGCTGGGGCCCACGCTTGGTGTGCAATGTGCACGTCTAGTAGAGCCGGATGGGTAGGCCGAGTAACTTGTGCCTGAGAAGTATCTGTAAAGATAGGCCCATGTCTTCGCTTTAGTTGTGATACATACCAAAGGCTTGATAGCTCTAGGCCTAGTATAGTGCAAAAGGACCATGCACCATTATCACCAATTTCGTTGTCAGCACATGGTGCTATTGTGGATAGTATCATGTGTGCGCACTCAGTGGCATCGTCAAGTATCTTGCCGTACTCTGAGTGTGAGAATCTCGCTGCCATAGCTAGATCATAGGCTCTGGTGACGACACATTCGTTGGAATCACGTCTATCGATAGCTCATATGGGACCTGAGAGCTGGTATTTGAGAAGAGAGAGAGAGAGAGAGAGATTGCTGTAGACAGGATGGCGAGAATGAAGGGAAGGCCGTTGCTCCTTTGTTAGACTTTACTGAGTGAATGCTAACTTCATTTTCTCCCTCCCACTTGAGGTGAATGAGAAGCTCTTCACATCCTTTGCCAACTTTAAGAACCCACATAATTTCAAGAAGCAGTATCCCAGATGACATTATATTATTCCTTTGTAGGAAATTCTTGCAGTAGCTTCGTGGTCTAGGCTGGGCACCTCCAATTGTTGGAGCGTCAAGGAGCTTGAACTATGTCTTAATTGGATCATGTCCGTCTTTGAGGCCCAGTGTGTGCGACTACTAGACTTACAATGCACTGATATATTGATACTATCGTAGACCAGCAACTGCTTCCATTCACCCCCACCGGCGATTCAATGCCGCTACAGACCGAACTATACAAGCCCGGAAACACATCTACGGAAAATCCGGGGCTAGTTACACCCATTCCTAAGAAACTTGAATCGGTTTCTAGGAACATGGAATAGCATGGCTAAATGCACAAACCACCCGACTCGGAATTTGCAGTACATTCCGATCAACTGTCCCGGCAAATCGACGCCTGTGGAGCCCCCGAAGATCCCGATTACTGGGAGTCTCATAAAGCCAATAGAACGGTCTGCGATCATGTTCTTTGCTTCGTGAATCCGAAACACGAGCACAACGAAAGCAACGCAGAGCGGCACTTCGACAACTCTACCGAACAGAGAACGGAGCGCTAACACAGAAGCTAAGATTGATTTAGCGAGATGACGAACGCTGCCACCAGCAAGTGGGACTCCGATTGGCAGCAGTGGCATATTTGACCCCATTATAGCCTTGACGGGCCCCGTAAGATAAGGCTTAGTTCTGGCGTAATCGCGAGCATGACGCGGCTGTCATTTCGGATTTTGTCTGCCTTACTTTTCTCTGTTTTAATATGATTGAGAATTTTTTCGCAATCGTGTTGCATTTTCGACGATATGAAAATGAACTACCGGGATGCAGATACACAATCTGAACGGAAAAGTCTTCGTGACTGTTCTGGTTGTTATCGCTTCAATTAACTTCTACCATCTATGGCTCGGAAAGCGTGATTTCAGCCTTATAGGCCTTGCAACACTCCCGGATCGCCAAGCGCAACTCCGACATGATCTCTATTCTCTACTCGAGAAATACGCACCGCAATGTCCTTCTCCGGAGTTAGGTCGTTCGGCTGGAATGCCGCGATTCGATGCACTCGACGACCCCCCGCGAAAGAATTACATCGATAATGCCGATGTGCTTTGGCAGCCTATGCAGACAGCGCATGATGGGTTTGTGAAGGAGATTCGGAAGTCCTGGACTGGGCATCCTTATATCGTTGCGACAGACGGTATCGTTTCTGCTGCCGGGGGGACATACATGCCCACATTCGTGGTGACTTTACGTATACTCCGACGAACTGGTTGCCAATTACCAGTAGAGCTCTTCGTCAAAGACTCAACCGAGTACGAGCCATATATATGCGAAACCGTCCTCCCAGCACTCAATGCAAAATGCATCATCCTCTCAGAAATCATGACCCTAGACCCTGATCCCACAAAGAACACAACAGTCACAATCGAACACTTCCAAATCAAATCCTTCGCCCTCCTATTCTCCTCCTTCGACAACACCATCTGGCTAGACGCAGATAACCTCCCCCTCCATGATCCCACACCACTCCTATCCTCCAAACCGTTCACATCAACCGGCCTCCTCACCTGGCCCGACTTCTGGGCCTCTACAATCTCCCCGACATACTTCAACATCTCCCGACAACAAGACTTTCCAACAAACGCCCGCGCCTCTACAGAAGCAGGCATGCTACTCGTCTCCAAAAGAACCCATTTCCCAACCCTACTGCTGGCAACATACTACAACTACCACGGCCCCTCCCACTACTACACCCTACTTAGCCAAGGCGCCCCCGGCGAAGGCGACAAAGACACCTTCCTCCCAGCCGCAAGCGCCCTAGGCAACCCATTCCACACTGTCAGCGAGCCAGTAGCGGACCTCGGTCGTCCGCATTATCCCGATGACGAAGATGCAGATGATGACATAGTTGGTTCGGCGATGCTGCAGGCTGATCCGATTGAGGATTATGAGCTTACTAGGCGGGGGAAGTGGAGGGTGAAAGATGGGTCTGTGGCTGAGCCTCCACGGGGGTTCTTTGTGCATGCATATAATCCAGAATTCAACCCTGGGGAGGACTTGTTGGGTGCGAAGGCGCATGGTCGGGATGGGAATGCGACGAGGGTTTATACCGGGCCGAAGAGTGCGTTGAGGAGAATTGGGTATGATGCGGAGAGGGGGTTTTGGGAGGAGGTTAGGGAGGTGACTTGTGGGTTGGAGGGGGCTTTTGAGTCGTGGAGGGAGAAGAAGGGGTTGTGCGAGGGTGTTACGAGGCATTGGCTGGATGTTTTTGAGAATCCGGATGCAGAGGTGTTGGAGTTTACGGATTGATGACTTATTGTACTTGTATATAGATTGCATTTCGCCAGTTTTACTGGCACATTTATTATTTTAAAACCATGAAGAGTCCTGTTTCAAAACCACAGAAATCTTCGCACACTCGCCGCCACTAACCTCTTCTTCCAACCCTACACCCTCAACACTCCTCTCCTCCCCATTAACCGTATACGACTCAATCCCCAACGGCAACCTAACCACTCCATTCGTCCCATCCGGTGCACAAGCATTAATCTCCAAATTCCTCTGCGCCCAGTCCACCGTCCAATCCCCCCGAATAGCGCCGAACGGTGTCGGAACTCTCCCCCTAGCCCAAGAAACCCCAACATCAAGCAATGCAGGTCTAAATGCCCACTCCTTGAACCCAGGCGTCACGGACTGAATACCAAGGACGTATTCCGTGAAAACATATGTAGGTGCTGCGCCCCAGGGGTGAGCGTGGGATGTGTAAAAGTCCAATCCCGGCCGGCCGACGGTGTCGAGGTATTCCCATGCTGTGCCTGTGTAGTATCTATCCTGGTTTACCATTGCGGGCCAGAGGCGATTCAGGAGGGTGGCGATGGCTTCCGTGGTTGCGTTCTGTGGGGCTGTGCTGGAGCGGCTGTGTTGGAAGAGGGCTTCGAGGAGGAAACCAGAGAGGTTGGGGGAGAGCTGAGTATTAATTGCGTTTGAAGTCGTTGTTGATTCTTTATATCCGATACCTAGGCGCAGGGTGGAGAGTGCTTCGATGGATCGCTGGGCTTGGGTGGTGTTTGCTACGTCTGCGAGGATTGCCCATGCGGTGCCTGTTATGGAGGATGAGTTGAGGGAGGTTAGGCTTTCGCCGTAGGTTCCTATTTTGTCGTTCCATAGTTGGCGGTTAATGGCGTTGGAGACATGGGATGCTGTTGTGGTCCAGTTCGAGGCTGTTTCGGTGTCGCCGATGATGTTGGCTAGTCTGCCCATACGTTGGAGGGTGTAGACTAGCAGAGCTGAGGGCGCTGTTCCATTCGCGGGGCCGAGGAAGAAGGATCCGGGGATGAACTGGGAGACGACGAGTCCAGAGGTGCTATCGACGAGAGGCAGAACTGCATTGACTCCCTTCTTTGCTTGGGGCCAGTATCTGTGCAGGAATTCGTCGTCGGCAAAGTCGAGATAGTAGCCGGCAAGGGTATTGAGGAAGAGCATTTGATAATCGAGAATTCCGAAGGTGTTGTATATCAAAGTGTACTCTGCGGATTGGCCCATTGTTGGCGACATGGAGAAGAACCCTTCATATACACCGGATGTAGCTTGTCGGTCCAAACTGTAGGCCAATGTGCCGGTAAGAAAGTCTTGACGATGGGTACTTGCTGTAATGACACGATATGTGTGAGTGAAGTCTCCAGACCATACTAAACGATCTCGTTTAGCGCCATCTAGACAGACGGATTCGCTGTTCGTCATGACTCCATATTCTTCGAGCACCGATTCGTCGGTCATGGGGTTTTGGTATAAAAGTGTTCCATTTTGCGCCGACACTTCGACATCCTTGACGTATGCTACCTGGTCTTGGTATGGCCCAAAGGCCCATGTGCCGCTAGTCAAACTATCTGGGCCTGCGATGCTGGCACTGGGGGTTTGAAGGTGCTTGAGCGCAACAAAGACCGCTGGATAGTCGTTGACGGACACAAAGTAGCCGGTCTGGTTGATGGTAGTTGATATGTTATACCATTCGCCTTCTGTCACGCTGAACGACAGTGGAAATTGCTTGATGGCGCCTGTTGTCAGTGACGTCTGGTTGACCAGGTTATATCCGTACCCAACAACCAGAGTGTTCGGAGGGACAAGAGTGCGATTCGTATTCAAGAATGTCGACTCAGCAGGATACTCGCTCGTAAGAACAAAGTATGGACCATATCCAGTCACACCGGAAGCAACCTTCCAACCAGTACCACCGCGGACGATTTTTGAGCGGAAGGACATCGTGTAATTCGCGTAGGACGCACCTTTGACGGATGCAGCTGGCTGCTGCCCGCGCAGATACACCCCATCTGATGTTACTTCCCAAGTAGACGGCGCTGTGTGGTTTGCGATACAGGCCTGTTGTAGTGTTCGAGGACCCAACGCCCAAATCTCATTGTACAGCGGGCTCGAGCATTCGAAACGTCCCGGAAGGGTATCGACTGCTGTTCGATCATTACCAGAACGGATGCCCGCGCGGCAGATCTTAACCGTGCTCTTCGGGTTCAGCAGTTGCAGTCTCTGCCAGCGGAGACCTCCTTGAATGAGAAAAGACTGGAAATTTCCCGTTTCCGTGACATTAAAAGTCTCGACGCGGAAGGTGTTGGACAGTCCGTTCGAGAACGTCCAGGGGCCGTCAGCGAAGGGTGCATCTAGAGCGACGCGGGATTCGGAGTATTTGGCTTCGATCTGAGCTGGGCCCGAAACTGACTGTACGTCGAAAACTGGGAAGCCGCCGATTTCTGTGCCATAGTCGAGAATTGCAGCTGCATTGGAGGGCGATAATGTGATGCAAGTCGAGCTCGAGGCATTTGTTGCAGTTTGCGATACTGTTTGATATTTCTGGGGATACACAACGGTTTCACTGTACACGTCAATTTCCTCTCTTTATACCGAGAATGAAAGGGAAAGCACATACCGTTGCGCCGCAATCCCCGATACCAGCAAACTTCCCCATAGCCATACCGAACTCCACGGTGATCGCATATTGACAGTGCCTAGCTATGACAGAGATGTCGACAACATCAGTCCTTTAAACCCTGACGAAACAACTCCTCCCCAACTATCGTCCCTGGAACTTCTCCTGAAGGAGATCAAGGTCCGAATCCGTAACGCTCGACATCATCGTTTTCGCAACTCGGACCCACGATCTCGGGATATCCGAGTTGTTGCTCGCATTGCTATTATCCCGAATCTGTGGGGTACAGCACGTCAATGCAATTAATCGTGTCTTGGCCAGTATTCTTCGGGTTACAGTCCGGAGTAATGCAGGGTCTTTGCTGTGTATTAATGAATTGAGGCCTTGATCAGAACAGCGCCACTGCCACATTCACGTTCATCCTCGAATGTCTGTCCTGGGCATTGTTATCTTTATAGTTCCCCTTCATAAACCATGCCACCTCTGGTTCAAGCGTCTTTTAGAGGGCTCCAGCATGCATATTGATGCAAGCTGTGCCCATAACTTTCCCACTAGACGAAAGACCCTCGTCACAGCCATCTCGCTCGCGTGCATGACAGTATCAGCGCACCTGGACAGCCTGCGGCGGTGCCCCTATAGTTACAGAAGTCACTAAATTCTTGGCTTATGCGATGAGAGTAGAATTGGCTGTTTGAGTATGAGGATGAGTTAAGACAGGGCTGCGCTAGAACAAGGCTGAGGGTCCAAGAAATGGATATAATCTGCTGCCATCCCTATATATCCCATAAGGCTCTCTATCTCTGGCCGATGAGCTGCGGTAATGCAAGGAATGACCTCCAACAACTTGAAAATGCCTTCTTCAGCGCCCTCCAGTGACCGTCCGCTGATAAACTTGACCCGAGATCAGGATCAGGGAACTTCGCCCTCGACAGAGGGCGAAACAGATGCTGGGAAAACAACTAAACGACCCTCGGCTTGAATCCCACTAGCCCTGCGTCGTTGGGTTTTTATTGCCCTCGCTCTCCTATTCGTCGCCCTGATTCTCGTGGTCGACGGCCTGTTTCAGCATTCCAATAAAAACGATGGGTTGAGCACAAACGCTCGACAATCCAGTACCTCTGGGCATATGGCCCAACTACTGGCAAATTGGCCGCCAGGAATATACAAAACATGATAATAATAACTGATTGGCAGTGTTTATCCTTGGTTCAGCAGTTTGGAACCAAATCGAATACCGCACCAAGCAACTCACTCCGTGGGCTGTGCTAAACAACAAGCCTAAGATACCGCAATAAACCGTCTTTCAGGACTAAATCTCCCCATGGAATGTGATAGCTTTTTCTAAGACACTGCGTAATTCCCACTGGTCGGTTGTGCTAGCTATCCTGGGCACGCTGGGCTTGCAGTTGACCGCCATTGCATCCACCGGTCTCTTCACGCTAGAATCGACGAATCTGTACCATATAGACAGGGTGCCATTTTCACAATATATACTTTACCCAAGCAGATATAAAAAGGGCCAAGTAGATGGTTGTCTTGTATTCGTCACGATGGCATTGGCTAGAAGGGCCTTGCATACCCGCTAGGAACCAGTGCGGAGCATGCCTTCCATCCAACCGTTTAATGTGTCAAGAAACGTCCGCACGAGCACGGAATTTCTTATCACAGCAGATTTCGACGTTTTTATCGCCCGGTGTGAGTTGTGAGCCAGGCACCGTGGTGGGCAAAAGGCTCCTGTGCAGCAACAGGCAATGCATACCAATGGGAGTCGACATAACCATAAGCACCGCGTCCTGCCCTGGTTCCAGGAGATGGAGAACACAAAAGGCACTATTTACTCAAAAGCAAGTATTCTGGGAAAGCAATCTATGCTAGGTCACTTCAACAACCCCAAGTTGGCCATGTTGACGGAAATGAAGACCATGACGACAATTGGTTCTGGATTGAACGTGGGACTGGGAATCATGCCGACCACTTTCGATTTATGACTGCCGGAAATGATTCAGACAAAGCAGCACCGCGACTATAGGCGGCCACATATCACGGCATTGACATCGTCACAGTCCGGTTTGTTTTGGATAGCAGTCACGAGGGTGGTTTAAAGGTTTCCCCTAGTGTACCCCCAATTGACAATCATTGGTGGACTTTCATGTCTGAGGACATGGATTTTGGAAAGATTGAATGCGACGTCGAGAATGGGAAGAAGGGGAATGATACTATGGAGGTCGTCGGCATCCAAGATTTGTTTAACTCGAGTAGTGAAACTCAGTCCACAGAGTTTCAGGCTGAGTACTCCCAATCGACTGGCTCCGCTTTCAAGCATAGCCATACAGTCTCCCTCAAAATTGGAATCACGTTCCAAGCCGGTGTGTCCTTTATTGCCGAAGGCAAAATCGAAACCGAAATTTCCGCAAGTTCTACGGTGGCTTGGGGTACATCGGTTACCAATGGTAAGAAGTTCAGCGCCCGGTTCCCTGTGGTTGCTCATCCCTGGTGCAAGGTAACCGCAACTGCTACAGTCAAACGTGCTAAGATTAATGTTCCATACACTATGACACTGAGTTCACCTTCAAGCCGATGCAGGGTAGTGACTAAGGGGAACATACGGAGGTGTCCCATCTTGGCATCTTCAATGCGAGGTAAAAGAGGTGGAACACCGAAAGCATTAACCTTGAAAATATGCATCCATGGTGAGAGTCATTATACTACTATCAGTTATATAATATGATTGTCTTTGAGACTGATCTATTTGACTCTAGGGCAGGGAACAATACAAGAGCAAGCTGGGTTTCCTTGATTCCCTTTTCAAGTCATTCGCCAGTTGAGGAAATGGTCATCAAGAAGCCTTAGCAGGGTTTGTCTAGTCATTCTTTATATATTAAGGGGGGGAAGGGGGTGGTCTTGATGTAAATATACTCAAGCGTATGATTTATCTGGCGCTCGAATTAAGGGACTCGCGCCATTTGACTTTTTTGAAATTCTGTAAAATGATAGCAGCTTTGATGATGGATAGGAGAGCATGGACGTTGCCTCCCGAATTTGGGAAGAATCAAAGCGAGGAGGACAACAGGGAATAGGTAGGGAAAGTGAAATGACTTCATATCGTTGACTATGAATGAATCACGGATACTAGCCCCTAGAAGAAGTGAGTGAGGGCACCGTCATAGGTACAATTCATTACTAGGGTTCAGCACTCAGGTGAATACATATCAATTAAATTAACACCAGAGCCAGGAATGATCCCTCTCATCAAGTCTATATACTCATCATGAAATCATAAAATAAACATCCAAGAAGAATCATAACCATAAGAAACCACTCAATACAAAACCTTCAATTCCCACAACGGCAGATTCGGATCATACTTATCCCAAATAATCTTATTCTTCTCATCCAAGTGCGCCCTCTCATCCGTAACCGGAATCACCGCATCCGTATCCAACACTTCCTGATGACTGAATCCCCATTTATCTCTTGGAAGCCATAACATCGGACACTTGGCCGTGATGCACGGCTCGTAGTATGCATTCTGCCGCTCTTCCTCGGAGTATTTGATTTCAACGAGGTTACGACGGACTTTCCGGCGGAGAGTCGCATAGTCGCGGTATAAGTTGGGATGGAACCATTTCCAGATTGCTTCGAGACGGGTGCTTTGTTTTTGGTAGATGTATGCTTCGGATTCTTCCTTAGATTGGAGGAGTTCTTCCTCTGTGTCGAGGGTGCGGGGGAGGAAAGATGTTACTGGGGCGAGAGCTTCGTTGAGGGAGATGTGCGCAAGGACGGTGAGGATGGTGTAGATGATCATGATGACTAGGGGGCCGACGGCGCCGCGGATGGCGAAGAGGCCAATCATGCAGATTTCGGCGAGATAGACGCCTGTAATAAGGTGCTGGAGGGCGCGGGGGTAGACGAGGCCTTTTGTGTCGATTTCGATGTCGTAGACGAAGAGGAAGTTGTAGCGGTAGGCTTGGTACACGAGGTAGAGGCCGACGAAGGCGAAGCCGAGGATTAGTGGGGCGATGCAGGAGTACGTTAGGGCTGATAGTGTTAGCTACATTGCCTGTGTCAAAGAAGGAAAGGTGCCCACCAATAACGCCCATGTTTGTAAAAACAGGAAATACGTTCCCCCAACTAATGCTACTAACAGCAGCCCACCGCTGATATAGATTTCTCGGCGAATGGTCAAAAAAGGTGGCGATAAATTTGAACACCAATGCCCCGGCAACCTGCACCACGGCCATGGAGCTCATAGTCAATCCCTGGAGAAGGAAATATGAAATGTAGAAGTTGGTTGCTTTGGGAAGATTCTTCGCCAAAAGATCCTTAGCCGATAAGGGGTCTTGGATGATCTGAGAAGTAGCAGCGGATGCTGCAGATGTGAGAGTCGTTACCAGAAAGACCTGGACGACCTGGAAGCAGAAATGAGCACTTTGTGTGAAGAGCTCGACACCCGCTCGTGATGGGACTCCGGCGCGTCTTGCGCAAACTGTGAACCTGGTTAGAAGAAATCCAACATTAGATATCGGTGCAGAAGGGCCTTACATCGACAAATGATAGGGACCAATGACATCAATAGAACTAGTGCGGCTGAAGGAAGCAACCCGGCAATGATGCCGGTAATAACATCGGGTAGTTCATTGATGAAGCTTAAGAACGGCAGGATTTTCGTGAGATAGCTGACATTGGAGATGGCACCAACAATAGCAGCCGGAATTGACCAGAACACGACCAGCGCAGCAATAGCTCCTTTGATGAGGAATTTACGTACGACTCGCTGCCACCAACTGAGGTTCAGCGCGGACCATACTACCTCTTTCGGGGAAATGCCAATAAATCGTGGAGTCATATGCTGCGGTTGATGATGCGATAATGTCTGTAGGGCGATTTGTGCATCATTCTGAGTCTGGAACTCCACAAAGGTAGCGGAAAGGTATTTCGCATCCCCGGTCTTGTGTTTGTGCTGCAGCATTCTAACTTCCTCGTTGATCTTGGCCAGTTCGGCTCGCAGCCAACGGATGGAATCGACCTTTTTCCCGAATATCCCAAGCAGCCCAACTCGGTGAGTAGGACGTCGAACGGTAGACGACCACGCCGGTGTATGCTTCCCGCATTCCAAATAAGCCTCGGCCCCAATGCCTCCATGTTTGAGGGTTTTCAACCCAGTCGAATTTGCTAGGCGGATGTACTTCGTTTCGGCACTTTCCAGCTTATATGCTAGTTTATCCCGTTTATTGACTTTTGCTCCTAGTTCTTTGCAATTGGATGTGATCCAGATTCGTCGTACCGAGTCACCGAAAACTTGGCGCAGTTTCTTTTCGTTTTGATAATCCTCGGGTACAGACATGAAGAGCACTGTTCGTGATGAGATGCGATGAACATAAGCCGGCGAGTTTAGATATGCCTGTCTGAGATTTGCAAAGAACAAACACTCCCGTGTGACGACATAGAAGATATACGCTACCCCATGTGGTCAGCCTATTTAATCGTGTTGCCAGAAGACGAATGTACTCACTGAAGAACACGCACCCGACGACAGAATGAGCATAATACCGTGTCGGGTCTGTTACATTGCTGAAGCTCAGAATATCCAGCTGGGTGTTCCCCCCGCCGCCTGTGACATGAATCGGAAGCAGAATGGGCCATGTTATCAAACAGCCTATGAAGCAGATGGAACAGAGTACTCGGAGGAGACGAAGAAAAAGATATCCATCCATTGACGAACGGTGAAGGACATGGGTGTCGGTGATTTCGAGGAACTTTCCAAACCAGTTCAAAAAGCCAGACGGCAGCTCCGGACTCCGCTCACTATACAGGATTGTTCAGTATAACCATCATGAATTAGCTTGGAGATGGATTAACTCACTGTTTATGCCAGCAGTGCAAATGTGTCCTCGGAGCGTACCAGCGCTGCTGGGTCCGTCGACAGATGATGAATAAACCAAACCAAAATATTGCGATAACAAGAGCAGGGACCAAGGTTGTCAAGAATGCAGAAAGAGACGTTGAACCTCCAATTCCCAAGCTATCTGCAACGTCGGAGCTAGAAGACGATGCATTTCCCCGAGACGAACCAACATTGGGGTCATTGCTTGGATCCTATTTCAGCCATTGACCGTCGGCGTCAGCATCCAATCCAGATTCGTTTAGAGGGACAATGATCGGACATATGGCGTACCGTAATACTCTGTCGCTTGAGTAAGAGATTGAAGAGCTCCGAGTCAGCCATGGTGAACATAGGCAGACACAGTCTTGTGGGCCCTTATTCAGTTATGACCGTTTTGGTGCAGAAACTTTCGGTAAGAAGTGTCCAGAGGTCAAGAGTATTTATCATTCCTGTCTTTTGGATCGGCCCGTTCCCGCTTTAGAAAAAAAAAAAATAGAAAAACCCATGGCATGTGGATACAGTATGGGATCCAGCGCATACATACGACCTGTCACTCCTGATTCGAAGCTGAAATACTATGGTACGTATCGTGTTTGCGTATAATGTGCACGGAGAGCATTCGTACATAGACTACTGCTATGCCTGGGGGCCCAAGATCAGCCATTGGTGGAATTTCGGGGTTTCCAGGTGGTCGGAATGAACTCTTGAAAATCGCGGAACTCCTGAGCTTTCTAGCTCTCTGATTTGCGATCCAGATTTCCCGACAGGTGCACGGACATATCCATGTTAAGACTGGCTCTATTCTGCAATTCGCATGTTGATCAGGGGGGCTCCAGACCTGGGAAATGACTGCAAGATAAGAGAGAGCGGGAGCACCGGGGAATGCGGTCTTGTCCGACGGAAAGAACGGACCTTTGGAAAGAGTCTAGGAAAGCCCGTAAACATAAGCCGTCGATAGTTTGCGGAGAATTTTCGCCGTCTGAACAGATTTCTTCTCTGAGCGTAGCGAAATTACTGATCCGATGTTCCAAACCATTCCCAAAGACGGCTAGCTTAAGCCACACAGCGGATTTGCGAGCTGAAGACACGAGAGAACGATGCACCGGGCTGTGATCATGCCTTTCAAAATGCAGCTGGCCCAATGGGGTAAAAGGAAACCGACATCGAAGTAGCATTAGCATGCCTTTCCGTCCAAAAGGCCAAATCGCAGGAGGGCGGAGGGAGGAAGGAGGGGAACACAAGAAGAAAAAAGCAATATCTGCATCGACCAGTAATGCCGTGCTACCTAGGGCATTGGGCAATGCTACCACATCCATTGCTCCGACCATTTTCTACAATCATTGGGGGACTGATCCCGGGCTCGGTAAATGGTTCGCGCTCACTTCCGGGGATCACCCGTGAGAACCAATGTTATGATGTGCTTCCGCCCAGATAGCATGCTGCTGAAAGCACGGAATACAAATCACGACGTGCATCCTGGGTACATGTCATTCAGCCTACACGCAAGGGATAGCGCACTGGTACGCGTCCGTGTCGAGGCTCGTGGTTGGTCATGGTTGTGATGCCGGATGGGGGAGGTTAAGAGACGAGAGACGTGCTGTAGTCGATAATGTTTGGATATGCTGACTCTGAACCCGTAGTAAGAGAGAGCTGGTACTCCATACTGCGGATTTCTAGCAAACAAACAAGCACTTTGTGCTTGCAGTAGCCTCTGTCTGAGTTGTTTTCTGTTCTCCGCTCTGACAAACTGTGCCTCTCGAGATGTTGGGCGTTCTCTGTTACCGCATTAGGAGACAGGCTCAGTCAGGTGATATCAAGCACTCAAACCCAACAATAGCAGTGGGATAGTAATCATTGAACAGTATAATATCGTTACTACAGAGTACTCCTGCTGGCACTTGGATAACGATGCTGTGTAGTGTGTCCTTATCACAATGTATAGATGGACTTCTATGCCCAAGATCTAAGACACGGAATAGGCAGACGTTTTCTGAATTTAATACAACCCCCCCATCGCCAAATACCCATAGATAAACCATTTACTATCAAACAGAATACTTCTTCCCAGTAGGAAAAACAAGTATCTCCAAATGGTGAGCGGTGAGCCGAGGCAATATAGACGGCCAGCAGCCAGGCCGATGCGACAGCAGCACCACCAACTCCCATGGCCTCGACGAAGAATTCCCCGTTCTAAGCCTGAACAAGACGAGCCTTCTAGCGCCATGTCCTACGATGCCTCCAAGCAGCCTTTCCCGCCTCTCACCTCCGAAGATGGTGATTTCGCGACCAACGAGAATGGCTACCCCGAAAACGACGGACAGGAAGCTACTTCTCCACTCTATGACCATGTAGACGTGGAAGAAGCTGACTTTCAATCGCATTACTCGCATGAGTCCCAATCGCTGTCAGACGCTTCCTCTGATTCCGACGAAGGGCCTCCCGACGATAATCTCGGCATGCACCACCATTCTTTTCGACAGTCGACTAGTTCGCTCCACGGGCCCAATGCCTTTGCGCCGCCGTTCTATAACAGACCTCCTACCCCGTTGCCCCCGTCGCCGTCACTGACATCGTTGCTGCGACCTCCCTTTTCCGCTACTACATCTCGTCCAACGACTCCTGACGGTTCCGATGTCGAGACCCCTGATGATACTGAGGCCGCTGTCGCAAAGTCCGCTCAGCGCGCAACGACCGTTCCCAGAGCAAGCCCGAAGGTTCCGACATACGAATACTACGGATTTGTTCTGTACCTTGCTTCTTCATTGGCTTTCTGTGAGTCATTTCATCAATGATGTGGGGAAACCAACCGTGCTGACATGGTGGAATTCAGTGATCTATATCCTCTGGTCGTATCTCCCGTCGCCATTTCTTCATCAACTCGGCATTTATTACTATCCGAATCGATGGTGGTCCCTAGCGTTTCCCTCATGGTTGGTCATGTCGATCGTCTACATCTACATTGCGCTGGCATCCTACAACACCGGATACTTGACTCTACCCATGAACAGCATCGAGAACATAGTGGATGAGGTCGCAAATGTGTCGGTTATCGACGGCAGAGGGCGGCGACGACCGGGAGGTTCTTCGAGAATGAAACCCGGGGCGACATCATACCAGATCATGGGGCCGCAGCAGCGAAAGGTGAACTGGAAGGATATCTGGAGCGAAGGTACTGATGCCGTGATGGATGTCCCAGTAGGAGGCGTGTGTGAGGTACTATATGGACAGGGAAGGGACGACTGCGAATTGTACGAATCGGCTGGTATCACAAGCCCAGGTGATACATAGACAATTGGATGCCAACTTTTATACCGGGAAGATATAGTGGTCCTACCCTGATACTGCCTGACCATGTCCTGATCCCGGCGCAAATTCAAGCGAATGCTGGTATTCCATTGGAATGGCTCTACTCCGGAGTACGGTGTATAGATTGCGCCACAAAATGGCTTATCTTCACGTGATGTGGCGCTCGCCTTCCGCATCTTCCCCGGAGTCGAGCCTTGCGATCCTATTCATACCGACGATTTCAGCCAAATAGCAGAGATAACGGAAACACTACATTCGAAATGGAAGCTGATCAGAGTTCGAATCAAACCCCGCAGCCTGATGCAAACCCAGGCGAGCCTTCGCGGGCCCCTTTGACGGCGGAGCAAACGCGGAGAATTGTAGGTTATCAGCGAATTCCTCTTCAAGATCGTATGGTCTGACATTCCATCGAATCGCATAGGAAATCAACCGAATGAAGTCGAAAGCAATACGAGAACAGCGTGAAGCAGAAGAAACCAGCAGATCCTCCGCAAATGTGTCGACCACTGCGCCATCCGGTGTCAAGCGATCCCATTCCTCCATGACAGCGGAAACGCCTGCGACAGTTCGCGATGCCTCCAAAAGTCGCCCATTGGATACGATCAAGCCCGCTCGTAATTTCACCAAATTTGTCGACTACGATTTCAGCAAGATGACCGATACCAAGGGAGGATTTTTGACCGAGGAAGATGATCCACATAACAGAGCGCTCCATATGGGTGATGGGAAGAGGGAACAGAAGCCGGCGAATATGACGCAGAAAGAATGGGAACGGCATCAATTACTGCAGTCCTTGCGTCGAGAGCGCGCAGGACCTTTTGAGCCGGCTATCAGCGTTCTGGAGGATAAGAGCAAGCAGAAAACATGCCAGGAGTGTGGCAACTTGGAAATTGACTGGAAGTGGGAAGAAATGCTCAAATGCTGCGTGTGCAGTTCGTGCAAGGACAAGCTTCCAGAGAAGTATAGTTTACTTACGAAAACGGAAGCTAAAGAGGATTATCTCTTGACTGACCGTGGGTGTTTTATCTCTTTAGTGCGAGGAAGAGTGCGCTGATTGACTTTTTTTTTGCAGCTGAACTTCGAGACGAAGAACTGTTACCGCGTCTTGAGCGCCCCAACCCGCACAAGTCCACCTGGAACAACATGATGCTCTATCTCCGATACCAAGTTGAAGCATACGCCTTTTCAGATAAGAAATGGGGCTCCCCAGAGGCACTTGATGCAGAGTTCGAACGGCGAGAGAACGATAAGAAGAAGCGGCGCGAGACTAAGTTCAAGAGCAAGCTAGAGGACTTGAAGAAGCGCACGCGAGTCGATGCCTACCGGCGTAATCGTAAAGGCGCCACTGGAGGGAACTTTGGTGATGATCTGGGCTCAGGGCGACATGTTCATCAATGGGGACGATCGATTGAGAATCCGGAGACTGGGATTGGAGTTAAGAAATGCGTGGATTGCGGGATGGAAGTAGAGGAACTGGAGTTTTGATGGCCGTCATGGTTGATTTATGAGTTGACGACCAATATCTTAGGATAGTAATACCGTTGTATACCCAACTGTTAGAGCATGCCGTTTTATTGTCATTCACTTTTTGTAGTACTGAATTAACGCGCGTCTACCGCAGCCAATAACAACTGCTCTCTCCAACCACCTCTGGTCAACAGCCGCGCGCCAAAGCAAGCAGTGACAGTAAGGTCCAGCCAGCACGAGATTCTCGTACGAGAGCCCCGTTGCCCATTCTTCTTTTTTGCTTCTTCTACCCTTTGTACTCATTGTTTAAGCATTGCCGTCTACTGCGTCGCGGAAATTGGGCATCTCTCCTTTTCCATTAACCGCCTCTGACGATCCCCGCTGTTCTCGATCGGAGCTGACACGTCCCAAGGGCCCCGAACGCTGTCTGCCCTGATTCGCTCAACATCAACAAAATCCAGCGCCCTGTCCGTGCGGACACGAGTGCTCAACGACAACCGACTCGGGCCCAGCTCTGGCACTATAGCTGCTGTTCCCCAGCGTGAAACTTTTATTCCTTAATTCAACCACGTGCCTTTCTTCTCTTCCTTTCCCCACAAAAAACAACAACAAACGGACCGATTGCGGGTTGGAGAGCTCTTCCGGTTCGCGTTTGTTAGCTTCTCATCGTTCTTTGTCTTGTGTGTTGCGTTGAATTTGCATGGCTTGGCAATCTCCCTCGGCCATGGCTGGGGGTGGAGGGTTCGTTGGCTCCGGTGATGGGGGCCCCAATGGCGGACATCCTCAGGGGACGGAGTATACACTGCAAGGTGCGTTGTAGTTTTGGAAGTTTGGGGTCGTGCGTTGGGGTTATGCTAATGGTTCTGGTTCTAGGTGTGATGCGCTTCCTCCAGACAGAATGGCACCGGCATGAGCGAGACCGCAATGCCTGGGAAATCGAACGCGCGGAGATGAAATCACGCATTGGCAGATTGGAGGGCGATGTCCGGACAAACAAGCGTTTACGCGAGTCTTTGGCTAAGCATGTGCGGTTGCTGGAGGCTGCGTTGAAGAAGGAGCGCGAGAAGGTGAAGAAACTCACTAATAACGAGGAAGTTGATGATATGAGGGATCCCAAGGAGATTGCACGGGAGAGTCTGAGCGCGGTGAAATGTATAATCCCCTTTGGATCGCATGTTTGCGCGAGTGTTAATGTTTATTTGTTACAGCTCAGCACCCCAGGCTTTCCAATCATCCCTTCGACGTCGACCCCGATGAGACCCAACCCGAATATCGGCAGGAGAATGAACGAGATAAGTCGCGTCTTTACTTGTCCAAGTGTTCGCAAGAGGTCACGTATCATGTCATCCCTGCATCGAACCCGTCTGCGGAATTGGCCGAGCAGGATCTTCCCAACCATATCTACGGAGGCCAACCAATGTCTCAGCAGAGCCTGGAGGAAGCCTATATGCAGCAACAACGACAGAAGCAGCAGCAGCAGCATCAGCAACAGCAGCAGGGAAATCACATAATGGCCCGCGAAGTCCAGTTCCCAAACCACCAACCTGTCCTGCAATATTCGGAGAATCCGGGATTGGCTCGCGCACATGGTCTGCCGGTTCCCAGGGAACCCCTCGATAGGAGGTTCCTAGAGCCTCAGACTTCTGTGACTGCTCTCGATGGCCGGAAGAACTCCCTGGATAACGCGTTTCTGGAGGAAGCCTCTGGTCCTCCCAGACAGGCATTCGAAGAATATGGCGCACAAGGCCCTCCCAAGGAGGAACCGATGCCGCAGCAGACGGAGGAAAGCTCTGACGATTCGGATGGTTGGAATTTCGACGAACCGTCTGGCCAGGAGCCTATGGTCGAACACATCCCACCCCATAAACCGGACACCGATGCTTTCCCCAACGCCAACTTTGTTCCAAATTCGACAGGCGGCCTTGTCCACCGGAGAAAGAGCTCTGGCTCGAGGCAGGCGGAGGGTGCTACTGAATCTAAGGAAAACAATGTAGCGCAGACACAAAAAGAAGACCTTAATTTCAGGGTTCGGTTTGCGCTCCGGGGCCATTTGGATGTCATCCGCTCTGTGATCTTCACAGGCGGTGGTAGCCCATCAGAACCTGAAGTTTGCACGTGCAGTGATGACGGGACCATTAAGCGATGGATCATCCCAGCAGGCTTTGGGTACAACTCATCGTCTGATATGGACATCACGAGTTACTTCACCCACAGGGGACACGCCGGGGCAGTAACATCCTTGGCGGCGTGCTCCCCATCCCAGCATTTCTCCAATGGCGGACGTGCTCTGGGTGACGGTTGGGTATTCTCTGGTGGCCAGGATGCTAGCATCCGAGTCTGGGAACGTGGAAGGGTAGACCCCAAGGCTACTCTGGATGGCCACACGGATGCTGTGTGGGGACTCTGCGTTCTACCCGGGACGGCAGGATCGCTATTCGGGGAAGATTGCAACCGTTACGGGGGCCCTGATCGCCTCCTGCTTGCTTCTGGAGGCGCAGACGGCAAGATCTTAATTTGGTCTGTCAGCGCTCCTCCACAGGCTGCCTCGCCGCAGGCAGGATCACGGCGCGCTGGTGGAAGTCGACGCGCCAATTCGATTTCTTCCGGATCTAACTTCTCGAATTCACCGCAACCAAACATCGCGACAACTACGCCATTCCACTACACGCTTGTTCACCAGATTGTTCTCGCTGAGTCGCCGTCGCCGACATGTATCAGTCCGTTGTCGCTTGCCGGTATCAACTTTGTTGTGTCCTACGCTGATGCGTCGATTGTTGTTTACGACACGAGGACCGGTGAAGAGATTGTTGGTATGGCTAGCAAGGAGACTTACGATGGTACCCCATCAACTGGCGTTAATGCTGTTGTCGCATCTACTATCGGCTTCGATGGCTCGGCACATCTCGACCCTAACCGGACAATGGGTGCAGAGGAGGAAGTCCACGGTGCTACTGGGTCCAGTGGGGTGGAGGGAGTGGTTATAAGTGGTTATGAAGACCGGTACATTCGCTTCTTTGATGCGAATAGTGGTACGTACATCCATCCCTTCACGCAGAAATCAACTTCGATACTAACTTCGTCAGGTCAATGCACATACACCACGCTTGCCCACCCGGCAGCCATCGCATCACTTTCGCTATCCCCAGACGGCCGCGAACTCGTCTCCGCAGGCCACGATGCAAGTCTCCGCTTCTGGGACCTCGAAAAGCGCAGCTGTACCCAAGAAATCACAAGCCACCGGCTCATGCGCGGCGAAGGCGTTTGTGCCGCAACCTGGAGCCGCGACGGCCGATGGGTCATCAGCGGCGGCGGCGACGGTGTAGTCAAGGTGTTCTCGAGATGAAGCAACAAGCCCCAAACAACCTTGACTCGACCTTTACTCTCTTATACCCCTCTCTGGTGAATAAAGCAACGCAGCTGGTTTCTTTTGGTTGTATGAAATGGATGAGTTGGTTGGGCTGATTTTTGAGCATTTGAAACGGGGTCAGCTTTTTGCATCATCTCTTCGATTTTTTTTTTAACTTTTTTTTTTACCTTCTTACTTGTGATTCTAGCTTCTCTTTCTCCCTTTTCTCTTGTATCTGATTGATAACCAGCCATGTTATGTTATGCCATGTCATTTCTTGTGATTCCCTTTATTTTCTGTGCTGTGTTTGTCATGTCTATGTTGTGCATGTATTTCCTTCTGTTTGTGACTGTATCTTCTTGGATCTGAGTCCTCATGTGGAATGATTGAATTTTGATTCTGTATACATTCCCAACTAGCTGTCTTCGGTCCTTCATCTCCTGGCGTTTGTCCTCATTTGGCATTTTTGCTGGATAGCCCATGCGTCTCATACTTGAGTGTACCATAATATGCATTTTTCTTTGGCTTGTATGGCTATGCGCCTCCTGTAGATTTTCATTTTATAGACTGCTTTGGACGCCACTTGATACATGGGACTCCGTATGGAGTAGGTATTCTTTTTCGACCGAGCTAATCAAATGCCGTGCAGAACATCGAATGTCAAATCATATCCACATTCAAGGTATCGTCTATATCCAATTAAATATATATGAAAATCACCTACCCGAACTCCAAGCCCCCTTAAACAATTCCCTCAACCTTTTCGCCTCCTCCACATCCTTAACCCTCTGCATGAGGAACCCCTGCAAATCATCCCAGAAAGCCTCCGTCTCCAAAACATCCTCCCCACTGGGCCCAACAACTGGCTTCGCCGTAACCTCACCTTTACTCTCCCCCCCTCTCTCGTTCTTCTCCATCACAGGCTCAGGCTCAACAACCGTTGCACCTCCCATAATCATAACCCCAAACTCAACCTCCTTCCCTCCACCCAGCAACCCATCATCAGCACCAGCCAAAACCTCCGCAACCGTCTTCCCAGAAACCGGCTTCCGCTTGTACAGTATCTTAATCTTCTCAACAGACACCTTGTTACCACTCGCATCAATCACGCGTTCGCGCACAGCGTCTTTAAGATCCTCCACTGATGTCGTGGTGAGGGGGGCGGTGGGGAGAGTGAATTCGAGGGCTGGGTTGCGGGTGGATTTCAAATGGATGGTGATTGATTTCGAGGAGCCTGGGGCCGCGGTGGATTTGGTTTTTTTGGGCATGGGTGGGTGACTAGGAGGGAGGCGGGGAAGGAGGTACTAGTTTTTTTGTTAGTATGGTGTTGTATTGGGGGTATGGGTATGGGGGGTATGGTGACGCACCGGACCGCGAAGGTCTACTTGTTCTGGGGGGAGAACATAATCGGCGCGTAGCTTGACAGGTTTGGGGTCGAGGGCGGAGAGAAATGATTTTGCGAATGCGAGTTCGGCCATGGTTAATGTAGCAGCAGTATATTTGATCTGAGAAAAGGTGAAGAAGAGATACAGAAGCTGATGTCGTGGAACCACAAGAGTAGCCAACATTTCCCAATCGAGCGGAAACAAACCGACACCTAAGGCTGCCAATACACCGCCTTCCATCATGTTTCTGCCAGTTACCACCGCCCAGCAGAAGCGCGAAAAAAAAAAAAAAAGTTCGAATCCTCAGCCCAGACCAGCCAAAACCTCAACACCATTATACCTCCACAACCTCTCAAAATGGGTAAAGGACGTCGCATGAAGAAGCAAGGCCCCCCGGCCCCTCTGGACGAGTCCAAGTTCGACCTCAAGAAGCGCAAAGCCGGCGCTGATGTCGCAGAGACCAAGACGGAAGCGGGCAAGAAGCGGAGAAGAGAGGTCGATGAGGAGGAGAAGCCGAAGAAGAAGGTCAATGGCACTACTACTGTCAATGGCAAGGAGAAGAAGGCTGTGAATGGGGCCGCGAAGAAGAAGGAGGTGGAGGCGGAGGAGAAGAAGCCTAAGGCTAAGCCTGTTGACTTCATGGAGTCGGATGATGAGGAGGCGTCGGATCTTGAGGGTGAGGGTGATGATGAGGAGATGATGGATGATGAGTTTGGTGATTTGGATGGTGTTAGTGATGGGTCGGTGGAAGAGGGTTCGGACGTGGAAGAGGACGACTCGTTTATCGATTCCGAAGAAGAAGACCACCCCCGGCAAGCCATGTTTTCCGACGACGAGGACGATTCCGATGCGGAAGAAAAGCTCACAGCAGCGAACATGGAAGGATTGTCACGGAAACTTGACGAGGCCAGACAACTGGAAGAAGAGGAAGCCGAGGCCGAATTGCAGGAGGCAGCTTTGCAGACCAACATTGCCGGTGACCGGCCAGACGTGTTTCAAGCTGGTGAAAGCGGACAAGGTCTTGCCCCTGACCTTCAGCTCCTTCGGACACGGATTACGGATACAATTCGGATTCTGGGCGACCTGAAGACATTGGGTCAACCTGGCAAGTCGCGTGCCGACTACGTTCAGCTGCTTTTGAGTGACATTTGCACGTACTACGGCTACACACCCTTCCTCGCAGAAAAGCTTTTCAACCTCTTCACCCCCATGGAAGCATTTGCCTTCTTCGAAGCCAACGAAACCCCTCGTCCTGTTGTCCTCCGTACTAACACCTTGCGCACCAATCGTCGCTCCCTCGCCCAGGCACTCATCAACCGTGGTGTCGTCCTCGAACCCGTCGGCAAGTGGTCCAAGGTCGGTCTGCAGGTCTTCGAATCCGCCGTACCCCTTGGTGCAACTCCCGAATATCTCGCTGGTCACTACATCCTCCAAGCCGCATCATCCTTCCTTCCCGTCATGGCCCTAGCCCCGCAACCCAACGAGCGCGTCCTCGATATGGCTTCCGCCCCCGGTGGTAAGACAACCTACATCTCGGCCCTGATGCGCAACACGGGAACCGTCATTGCCAATGATGCCAGCAAGCCCCGTGCAAAGGGTCTCATCGGTAACATCCACCGTTTGGGCTGCAAGAACACCGTCGTCACCAACCTCGACGCCCGTGACGCCTTCCCCAAGGCCATGGGCGGTTTCGACCGCGTCCTCCTCGACGCCCCCTGCACCGGAACAGGCGTTATTGCCAAGGACCCCAGCGTCAAGACCTCCAAGAACGAGCGCGACTTCCTCGCCATCCCGCACATGCAGCGTCAACTGCTCCTCGCCGCGGTGGACTCCGTCGACCATGCCTCCAAGACAGGTGGCTACATCGTCTACTCGACCTGCTCGGTTACTGTCGAAGAAAACGAAGCTGTCGTGCAGTACATCCTCCGCAAACGCCCCAACGTCAAACTCGTCGATACTGGCCTTGGCGGCTTCGGCACCCCGGGTTTCACAAAGTACATGGGAAAGCAGTTCGATCCCAAGATGATCATGACCCGCCGCTACTTCCCGCACCGCGAGAATGTCGACGGTTTCTTCGTCTGCAAGCTTAAGAAAACCGCTGCTAGCCCTGATGCTAAGAAGGCTGCTGCCGCTAACGGCGATGCTGCTGATGCTCCTGCTACCAAGGCTCCTTCGACTGCTTCGACTACTAGCGATGATGTGGAGATGGTCGATAAGACACCCATTATCGATGAAGAAGGCAAGAGCATTCCTCTTGAGGGTGGTGCGTTCGGTCCGTTCGAGAACGACGAGGAGGATCTGGAGCGCATTGCACGCGCAGAGCGCAGTCGCTTGAGGAGAAAGGGTCTCAACCCCAAGGCTGTCCTGAATAAACCTAAGAAGGTTAAGGGCGAGAAGTTGGAGGCAGAGAAGTCAGCGAAATCCGAGACCAAGGAAGATGGGACCGAATCAAAAGACAGCACTCCCGTGACAGCAACCTCCAAGGAGAAGAAGCAGAAGCAGGACAAGAAGGAATTCAAGGAACCCCAAGCCACCGAGTCCAAAGAAAAGAAAGAAGTAAAAGAGAAGAAGGCCGAGAAGCCCAAGAGCGAGAAACCCAAGAAGAAGCAGGCTAAGAAGGCTGCTAAATAATCTGTACATTCTTGTTGAATTTATGTCATGTTTTGTTATAAAAGCATCAATGTTTGGTTTTGGGCGGCGCATGCAGTTCTTTTGTTGCTTTGGTAGATAGAATTGATCAATTGATAATACCTTGCATATGTCTGTCTACCGTATAATGATGTAGGATAGTCTATTGAACGTAAAGTGGAATTAAATTGCCTAACTCCGGATATGTCTATCAGTCTATCCTAAACCTAAAAAAACCAAACTCTGAACATAACTAATCAATCCCTCCGGCTACGCCTCCAAAATCTCTCATTTGAATCAAGCCCTATAAATCCTAACAACCATCTTGACCTTCCTTCTACAAATCGGACACAAATCCACCAACCCCGCACATCCCACACAAGCACAAACATGCCCACAACCAATGAAAACAGCATCCTTTTCCCCCCCATAACAAATAGAACACAAATCTGCCTCCTCATCCGCAACCTCCCAATAACTCACCCCCTTCCCGTGCCTCTTCCCATCTTTATACCCGCCGACGTACTTGTTTCCGGTCTTCGCTTCGATGTATGTGCCCTGACCGTTGGCGACGTCATGCGCCCAGGATCCTTCGTAGGTGTCGCCGGAGGGATAAGTCATTGTGCCGTGGCCGTGGCGGAGGGAAAAGGTGAATATGCCAGTGTAGGTGGAGCCGAGAGGGGTGATGTGGGTGCCGAGGCCGTGGTAGTGGCCCTTTAAAAGGCTGCCGGTGTAGGAGTCGTTGCTGAAGGAGGCGGGGAGAGTGGTTATGCCGGTGAAGGAGTGGAGGGGGTGGGAGCGGGATAGGGCCCAGAGGTAGGTTATTAGAGGTTGTGGGGTTGAGAAGTTTCCGGATGCATGGAGTTGCGTGCGCTTTTCGGTGGACAGGCGCTCGCTGACGATGAAGGTGGTGCCATCAGGGGTGGAGGTGGAGTTGAATGTTTCACTGGCGGAGAGGGAGGTTAGGGTTGTTGTTTCTGTACGTTGATAGATGATGATATCTTTGGATGGATTGGGGAGGTGGGTGCGGAGGGCGGATTTGATGTTTTCGTTTGCGCAGGAGAAGAATGTGCCCATTGTACGGAGAGTTTGGGTGTCTGCGTCGAAGAGTTGGAGGAAGTAGTAGACGTGGGGTACTGGTAGTTGAACTGCGGTAGTGGGTCCAAATGCTTCAATGATAGGGCGGGTCTGTATTGTCGATTCAGCAGCAGCATCGGGTGTTGGCTGCTGCTGCTGCTGCTGCGCGGCCTCAGACGCCGCAGCCACATCCATCTGCCGGATTTCACTAGCAATCCTTCGAGCAAAAACAGCATCGTTGTCAGGACTCCCCTCCACTGACGATGGAGGCGTGGGAGTAGATAGCTGCCCATCATTGCTAATGGTTCCAGACGATTGCTCAGACAAAGCCGGATCAACAGAGTCGTCCACCTCATGAATAAACTCTGAAGACCTTTGCTCGACGACAGCTCCTGCAGGTCCAGGCTTCTGCACCGAAGTGACAGTCTTTGGAGGATCAGGCATGGCGAAATATTTGGCTTCTTCATCTGACACAACCTGAATCCAAATTCGGGCTACCTTTGCTGGTAGGTCCAAGGTGTCGTTGAGGTTCGAGATACGGGAGAATGCAAGTGTCGGACCATGGTTATCAAGTGTGTGTCCAATTTGCCAGAGACGAATGTGTTCTGATGGGATACTATCACCTCCTGATGACTTCCACAACGAAACCTTCTTGCGCAGGTCAACGAACGATAACGATCGGGGTATGCTCAGGTACATGACGTTGTTGCTCGACTTGGCCCGAGACATCAAGTCATATGTATCAAACAGACTACCCATCTCGTTGTAGTTAGGTAGCGAGTAGACCTCAACCTGAAGGTCAGATTCAGCAGGTTTGCCCTTTATAGTTTTGTTGAACGGGTGTTCGCCCGTCTCGTAGTACTCCCTCATGTCATCAGGTACATCCCATGGCCCTTGTGGACCGAGCAAGAACTCACCCACGATATCGCTGCGGATATACATCATCACAACAGCAACATCATGGCCAGTCTTTTGGTCCGGTTCCTTAGAAGCATCCAGACCTAAATGCGGTCCCAGTGCCGTCTTTCTTGTCAGACACTCGACGCGTTTATCGCTGCCGTCATCAAATGCGAGCCAACGCGTTCCCGGACCGCCAGGGCGAAGTATACTGAAGAACTTGCCGGATGTGCGGCGGCCGCGGTGGACGACGTAACCGTAGAGCACGTAGCGGCCGCATTGGCCTTCTGGGACTTGTTCTATCAAATCAAGTTCTTCGTCCAGATCGACGCGGTTATAGAGAAGGCGCCACTGCTTTGTGGCTTGGTCGAGTTTGTGGCGGTTAAGCTCGATGTTGAGAACAGGGGGCAGGGCCCATCGACCTGGTTTTGTGCTGAAATACTGGGTCAGAGCTTCACCGGTCGTCTTAACTTCATCGGCTGCGACGCAGATGCGCGAGTTGTAATCCGGGGGAAGCGTGTTGACAGTTTCTAAGGACCCTGGAAGTTGTGCAACGGACGGGCTGTCAAACAGCTGGGTAAATTCTTCACCGGCTTTGGTCCCCGCCAATTCCAGTTCAAGCCCACGACGCAAGCGTTCCCAGAATTCAGATACGTCGCTCGAGTACTCGTTCAGATTGCGCAGCGTAGCGGTGACCGCGTCGGTGTTGACATACTGTGACCCATTTTGGGAGCGCAGCTTCCACAGGACCTTCTGCAGAGCATCACACAAGGGCTTAGGCTTGACTTCGCAGTTGGTAAGATGCCCCAAAACATCGACACTTTGAATGATCTTGCAAAACGGGGCAATGTGCAACCAAGAAGCCAGCCCCGCCACTTCCGCACTGTGATTGATGCCAGAATCACCCAGTGGCCGATAGCCAGTCAAAGCCAGACTATCCCAGGTGTTCTCCGTGACACTGCGATGCCACCAAAGCGAATGGGTGGGATCGTCAACAGTGCGGATATAAGCGTCGAAGGCCAGAGTGTCGTTGCGAAGGAGCGGCTGTCGCTGACCACGTTGACGCATGTGCACTTTGTCCCACGGGCCGTGGAAGTCGGTCCAGCCCCAGTCCAAATTGTGGGGGTTGAACTGGTGACACGAGGATTGCATCCAGCCGGTGCGGGGTTCGTCGGGGTTGTAAACGATGACTGCGACTTGAGCAGCGACTCTCCAGGTTTGGGGGCGCTCTTGCGTGGCTGCTGCTGGTGGGTACTTGGACTTGTACATGTCCAGCCAGGCGGTTGAATCATCTGTTTTCTCATATTTGAGATCCAAATCCGGAGTGCAGTCGCTCAATGTGGCATCAGGGGCTCCCCGGATTACCTTGAACTCGCTCTCAGGCAATTTCTTGTCCGGGGTTGGCATGGTACTCGAACATTCAAGATAAATACTCAACGAATTCGCCTTGTTTCCACGAGGAAAAAACTTAATCGTCCACCAGTAACCGCCGACATACGCAGGAGGAGAGCGCATGACCGTGGCCCAGTTCGGGCATTCCTTCGTTCCGCGGACGCCTTTCAACTTCCAAGACAGGCGGGCCTTTTCGACAGGCTTGTACTCGGGGTCACCGAGGTTGGGGTAGAAGGTCTTTTCCCAGTGGTCATCTATAACGGTTAGTTTCCTTGTCTTTATGTTTCGAGTTGGATAACCTACAGTTGGTCGCAGAAGTATCACTATCGGCCTTTGACTCGATCTCCTTCATCTCTGCTTCGTCTGGCACCGACAGATCCTCCTCAATCTCAGCCCAGAAGGCATGTTCGGGCGGCGGACGGGCGTCTGTCGGCTGGTCCACGACGGCGGGGTTGGTCACTGGGGTCTGCTGTTCTGGTGGCGATTGGGCATTGTCGCTTCGCTGGGGAATCTGGGAGGGATTGCTAGAATCCATTTGGTCAAAGGGAATAACACGACAGACACAAGAGAAAGAATAAAAAGTGCTGTGAAGAAGGGCCAAAAATAGCTGGCAGGAAGTCTAGAACGGCTTATCGCTTATCAGTATATCCGGGGTAGTGAACAGATCAGCATCAGCCCCGGGAAGAAGGATATAAAGGTGGAAAAAACAAGCGCAGAATACAAGGGAGTGAGAAATGAATGAAATGCACAGAAAATGGGAGAAGAGGCAAAGAATTGCCGTTACAGAATGGAAGAAAAGAAAAGGAAAAAAATATGCAGCGACAGATAAACGGCCACATTGCCGATTAATCAGGGGGTTGTGGCGATTGGAGGCATATAAGAGGACAATGGCATTCGGGATTGGATGTTCCGTTCAATCGGGAGGTCTACTAGTAGTCTGCAGCAATGGAGACGTCTGGAGATACTCCGGAGGATTCGTATGCTTAGGTTGTCTATATCATACCCAACACGTGATTTAGTGCAAATGGTAACCAATCACAAACCATAACATTTCACTCAAACACACCAAGTCATCAGGCTGGGTGTGCTTTATTGCCCTGACCGGTATGCATTCGCCACCACCGACTCCGATTCATCCGTCGAAAGAAAAGATTTCGGCTTCTTGAATGCGGTCTGACCCATGGTTGGACAATTGGTTCCCTTGCAGCCGTCCGCTTTTCTTTTTCTCTCTCCGCCCTCACCTGAAATCGCCATCCGCAGCCAATCACTCTAATCCTGCTCTTGTGACTTGCAGAGTCGGACCAATCACGTTGTTGTCGACGCCTCCATTAGGCAAGGTTCGTTGGAAAGGTCTGAGTTTAGTATGGTTGTCGTTGAACCACAGCATTCCGGGCCGAGACGTCCGAACAATTCCCTTGTGGAGCAATACAAAGTACACTCGGAAGATATATTTGAGGGGGGAGCGTCTCAATGATTCGCATCGAACATTTTTCAACTGTAGAAATATGGATGGGAACTGTCAATTCTGATTCCAAGGATTGAATGCATAAACGGTTTCGCATCATTGAGATTTAGCCGACGACGTGGCTCGCGCAAATGACGCGGCTACGATGAGGGGGAAAACAACGGTTGCTTCAGCATGAACCTGGTAAAATTAGTAGTCTGTGGCAAGTAGACATGTGTAACAGAACTTACCTTGATAGAGTTGGCATCCGCCTTGATCTTTCCCCAGCTGACGGCTTCGTCTGGACGAGCACCGGCGTCACTACCATCGAATTCCTGTGCCGTGTTGATGTAGACAGCATGCTCTGCGCCGTTGCGCATCAAGCAAGCGTTGGCAATATGGTGCTTGATCACACCACCCCCAAGAATAATCATGCCTGCATGGGCAGCCCGGACGGCCATGGTATTGATGCGGCGTACGTCGTCGATAATGTCAATCCGGAGTCGCTTGGGAGAAGACTTGAAAGTGTGGAAGTAGAGCATGTCGCCCAGGGAGCCATCCGTAAGAGCAGGGCAGAAAACGGGAATGTTGTTGCGCGCGGCCCAGTACAAGACTGAATCCTCGTGGTTGATTTCCCGGCCCAACCGTTCGATGACTTTACTCGGGGTCCAGTGCAATTCGTCTTCTTCATCGCCAGTCTCGAGAGCCTTTTGTTTGGCGGCCTCCTGTTCCTCCAACATCTTGTCCAGAATCGGGACCACCCAGTCTTCGAAAGAGCAGTAGTTACTGTTGGGAACGAGGAGGTTCCCAATGCGGTTTAGTCCTTTGGCGCGCAGGTCTGCTCCGGGTGCGGTGAAAGAGCCGAGATATGTCGGGGCCAGACACTTGATCAAATCCTCCTCCACTCCTCCGGCGGTAGTGACGATAGCAGAAACATGACCGTTGCGCACAAGGTAACGGATGGTGTCTCGTAGACCAGAGGAAATCAGGTTTGAGGTGTAGCCCAGGAAGATGGTGGTCTTTTCGCCGGTCTCGGGATGCTGGTATGCGCGCTATACAGAGTCAGTTGCGTACGATGGATAGTGGGAAATTGTGTACATACCATATCGTTGATAATGCGGGCAGCTTCAGCAACACCGCTACCCTGGAATCCAGTATGAATCATGTTCTCGACCAGCTCAGCAGCCGTAATGTCACGGCCCTTGAAGCGATCAAAGTCGACCCCGCTGACCTGATGGGTGCCCTCAGGAATGGGCTCTGATGCGACAAGCACAGCATTTGTGGCCGAGGAGGGAGCCACATCAGAATTGGAAGCCATGACGGTAAGTCTATCAAAATGCAGTATGTAGTGGTGGATACGAGAGTAACAAGTGGGATGTCTCTGTCGCGGGGAATTTTTTTCATGGCGGGGATTCAATGTCTGTAAAAAGGTAAGCGTAAATGCCTCAGGTGTCAGTACCTAATCGGGGTCGTTCCGCAAAGACACTAGCGTCGACACCTGAAGCTATAATTACACCTTAGGCACCTACAACTGCCAGCCAATCAATGGCCGTGGTTCCAGCTTCGACCCGTCTCTTCGACCTCTTCCATCCTCCATTCCTCCTCCATCCACTCTCAGTCATTCCTTTTCCCTCTCTTTTCGTTCATTCTTCTTCCTTTTTTGCTGTTTTTTCCTCCACCAATCTGACCTCTGGTTGGTGGACCGCATCTTGACATCCTCCCTGACTCAGTCCAGACCAACGACAGACTGCGTTACAGATTTCTGCGTGTGGACTCGACTCGACCTCATCATTTCCCGAGTCTTTTCTCTACTGTCGACACCTCATTACAGTAGTCGACACTCAGTTGTCTGGTATTCTCGACCGTGTCTATTGAAATTTGGACACTTCGCATTTCCTGATCGTATTCGATTCTTCATATTGTTGCCGCGGTGGTCACGGCTACTTGCAGCTTCTTGCGCCTACAGTGACGCCTCGTCTTCGCAGCTGTTCCAGATCTCTGCAACTATAACCTCGAGTGTATGTTCTCTGCACTTCTCCCCTACACTACTACTACTGTACACTGCATGTTATCTCTCCTGTTCTTCCCTCGAACCTCCCCTTTCCTCTCTCGGTCTAGTGCATGACATAAGCCTCCATGTGGGTCCCTGCATTTGATCCTGGGTCCAGATCACGTGTTCTCCACATATTCTTTCTTGTTCCTTCATTCCACTCTCGCGCTTTGGAGAGTCATTCACTACTGTGGGTTATTGAGTGAAGCTGACCAGCTATAGGAGGAGGTGACATCCTTCGCCGGCCGCTCAAACTAGCATGCGCTGGTGATGTCTTCACGATATCCCCCATTATCTGGGTTCAATTCCCGGGACCGTTCCCCCCAGCGCTTCGGTGACCGTCGACCTCCTTCGGGTCCTCGTGGCTCTGATGATGCGATTCCGCCGCCTCTGGGTCGCGAGCCGCCTCGCGGTCCCAAGGCTTTGATTGATCATCCCCCTCCACGAGGTCATTATGTTGGCCGCGGTCGAGGTTACGGCCGCGGTGGTGATTTCCGTGACCGGGATCGGGACCCGCGGGACCGTGATCGTGATCGTGATCGGGATCGCGACTTTCGGGATCTTCGAGATGGCCCCCCTCCCTTCCGTCGTGATCTCGACCGAGATTGGGGTAGCCGGCGGGATCGTGATTTTGACCACAGGGATTCACGGGGCGGCTTCGGTCGTGGTCGTTCCCGCTCCCCGCCGCCGCCGCCGCGCGATTTCCGTGACATGAGAGAGCCCTTGGTCCGCGACCCAGACCTCGTCCGAATGCGCCGTGGCTCCCGTGACAGCATACTATCCGCATCGTCTATAGGCCCGCCCGATGGCCCTCCGACAATTGGACATCATCCTCGCAGCGGGCCCATCCGAGGTCGAGGTAGGGGTGATTGGGACGGTGGACGCGGCCGCGGTGGTCGCCCCCCATTTCTGGATGACCGTGATTCTTTCCGCCGACGGAGTCGCTCGCGTGATGGATGGTGGGATCGCGACCGTGAACGAGACCGTGAGAGGGATCGAGACCGTGATCGCGAACGCATGTTGGAGATTCGAGACCGCGAACGGGACCGAGAACGCGATAGAGAACGCGATAGAGATATCAGGGATCGTGAGAGGGATCGAGAAATACTTGACCGCCGAGCAGAACGATTTGAACGACGAGAGGAGCCGGAGCGACGCCTCGAACGCGACGACCGTGATCGTGACCGCGAAAGGGATCGGGATCTTCTGGACCGTCGTGATCGTGAGAGAGACCGTGAAATACTAGAGCGTCGAGCAGAACGATTCGAACGTCGGGATGAGCCAGAACGACGTATTGAACGAGACGATCGTGACCGAGATCGACCCGCGCCTGACCTTTGGAAGCGAGACCGCCCCCCCAGTCGCGCCGATACTCGAATTCCTCCTCCTAGCACGTCGACCCCGACTTCCGCTTCTCATCCATCCTTACCCCCACCACCACCTGCCGCAGCCGTTGTGCCCCCTGCTCCAGAGCGCCCTGTGGACCATCTACCACCTGGTCTTCCCCGCAAACCGTCCGTGCCAGAACCTCGCCGTGACACCGACCGGCCGGAGCTATTGCCACCTCGCCCGGAACCAGTCAAAGATCTCCCTGCTCCAGGGAAGCGTTCGCCTCCGCCATCGGCCCCTCAGGTACCCGCGTTTGGATCAGTGACTGTCCCCATTCCTGGTCCGCCAGAAAAGCCCCTTGCCGATACAGCAGCCGCTGGTCCACTGCCGTCGGCCAGAGCAGAAGAACGAAATGAGCCTCCGTCGTCGCGCCCGCCGGTGCAGCCTCCCACCGGACCGAAGGCGGAGCGGGCAGGGCCACAGCCGCCGTCGCCATTGGAACAGCGCATTCGTCGGGATGACGGTCCCGAGCCCACGGGGCGGATGGATCCTGTTCCCCGCGCTCCTAAGCCATCATCTGGCGCCCCAGGTGCTGGGCTCAGGCCAGTACCCGATTTGTCGCCTCCAACTGCTCCAGCAGCTATGGCCAAACCTCCAGTTCACCAGGAACCGCCATCAGTAACAAGACTCGGTCCAGCACCGACGTCGCCCGTTTTTGACAGGCGGCCACCGCCTCCTGCCGCTCGAGCCGTTTCTCCCACGTCCCCTCGCATGCAGTACAGTATCCCAACAGGTCCACGTGCCTTCCAACAACGACCACCACCCTCGCCAGCACGCGGACCACCCAAAGGCAGTAAACAATGGGTTCGCCCGGGATATAGTCATCCGCCCCTCGGGCCGAATGCCATTGCACTACCCAAGCGGGGGTCCTTTGACGGAAAAGAGCGAACTTTGTCTTTCAGTGACGAGCCGAAACGGGAGCCACCACCGCCACCATCCCCTACTCAATATGACAGCGACCAGGAACTTGAAGCTGGTGAGATTGCGCCAACGAAGGAGCCGAAGGAGCCGGAACAACTACCCGCACCCGTAGAGCGCCCTGAGCGCGTTGAGCGTCCTGAACGTCCCAAGCCTGTTCGTGAGCCTACTTCTCCGCCTCCACCTCTGTTAGCACCTAAACCTCCCGTGGAGCAACCGGCAGTGGAGGAACTGAAGAAACCCGAAGAGCCATCTCCGGGAGACACCGTGATTCCAGACTTTGGGCCTGAAAGCGACGAGGACGAAGATGAAAATGTCGTCTTTACGCAGGATTATCTCGAGGAGCGGAAACGGGTCTTTGAGAAAGATATGCAAGCGCTGCGGACAGAAATGCCCCGGCCTCCATTAGAGGACCCGACGATCGTGTCATTACTTATGCGCATTCAGCTTCTAGGTATGATAGCTCATAATGTACCTGAACCCGTCCGCGAACCAGAGCCCGCACCTGGCCCAGCACAAAAACTTGCGCCCAAACCCGAAGCAGAGCCACAGCCCGAGCCAGCAAAAGAGCCAGCAAAAGAGCCAGCAAAGGAGCCAGCAAAGGAGCCAGCAAAGGAACCAACAAAGGAGCCAGAAAAGGAGACAGCAGAGGAGCAAGCAGAGGGGCCTGAAAAATTACCTGAAAAATTGCCTGAAACGGAGCCTGAACTGGAGCCAGATTCAGCTCAGCCGATGGAGATAGACGAACCCCACGAGACAGACCAGGCAGTGGATGGGATGGTAGAAGAGATTTCGAAAGAAGAACCTATTGTTCCAGCGAAGGTCAAACCAGATGGCGAACCACCGGCCAAGGTTGTTCTTGAATCGCTTCCTGATGCCAAGGCAATCACGCTTGAAAGTCTGCCATTCTTGAACACCGGCCCTCCCACGCCCCTCTCCGAGCTCGATGTGTATCAGGAAAATGCAGCCTATTTCGAAACTATACGGGAGACATTGCGCGAGGAATTGAAGAAGCAACGCAAGGAAATTGCGCGCAAAAATGCTGTGCTTCGGGAAGAATACTTGTCCATCTACAAGCCCTGGAGGATGGAGATCTGGGAGATGGACAACGAGAAGGGGAAGAACAGACTAACACCTAGTCAGACACCGCCGCCTCCTCCACCAGCCCTGCCATTGCCTACTACCACAGCGGAGGGAAGGAGGTATAAAGGCAATAGCGAGCTTGATTTCCAAAACGCCCTTCGTGCGTCAGAAATATCAGCCCAAGAGGAATTGGAGCGACGCCGTGGCAGCAAAGCTACTGCTCGACCAGACCCCAATAAGGAGGCGGTTATTCCGAACATGATGGAGCCGCCTGAGGTAAAGGCAGGGGTCTACAAAGACACCAACAATGTCGTACCCGTTGCGAATGCCATGGAAGTGTTTGGATTCTTTCCACCATCGAACGACTTTACCCCGCTGGAACACGAGCGGTTTACCAATGCCTTCATGGCCCATCCTAAGAAATGGGGCAAGATTGCTGCAGAACTGCCTGGGCGGGATTACCAGCAGTGTATCATCCATTACTATTTGACCAAGGAAGAAATCAAATACAAGGCCAAGCTGAACAAGCGCTGGAGTCGTCGTGGTCGTGCTAAGCGATCTGCACGGCCCAAGTCCAATGCGCTCATGGTTGATCTCGGCGTGGTCAAGCCCGATTACGAAGGCGAGGAAGAGCCTCCTCCTGTCACGGATACCGGTCGTCCGCGTCGTGCGGCTGCGCCTACGTTTGGAGACACTTCTGTTGAAGCTGAGCATACGACCAATGGCCGACGAGGTGCTGCCAAGGATATCGGAGAGCAGCCAGAGAAACCTGCTCGACGAGGTCGCACTGGTCCTGGATCCAGGGGTGGACGACGAGGCAAAGCCGCTCAACAACATCAGCAGCAACATCAACCGTCTCAACCTCCGACGCCGCAGGAACAGCCAACAGGAAACATCTCTATACCAGTTCCGAGCGTGATTCCCCGGATTCCCAAGCGTGAAACGGCAGAACCTATATTGGATAGTGCAATGGAACCGGTAATGTCACGACCAAGAGAGACACGCGAGAAGGAACAGCAAGACATTCCTGCCCCGCCACGCGGGAAAGCTGGGCGCATACGTCAAAAAGATGGCGTATATGTCTTCGAGTCGAACGAACCGGAGCCTCCAGCCCAGTTTAAGGCACCCGAAATGGGTGGTTATGGCTCAATGCAGCCAACCAGCTACTGGTCTGTGCCTGAGCAGCGCGATTTCCCATTGTTGCTGGCGCATTTTGGCAAAGATTGGGAGGGCATCTCAAGCTTTATGAAGACTAAAACGACTGTCATGGTAGGTCTTTCGCCTTGATATTGATTCCACAAGGCAGCTAACTCCTTTATAGGTCAAAAACTACTTCCAACGCCGAGTTGACGGGGGCCATAAGGAATTTGAGGACATTGCTGGCGAAGCGGAGCATAAGAAGGCGCGTGGTGAGCCCACAGGACCGTTGCCTACCCCTAGTGGCCCTACCAAACGACGCTACGAAGCGACTCCATCATCGATCGTGCCTCGACCTCTAGCTCCACACGCCGATCCTCTCGAGTCTGACAAAAAACCTGTTGGATTGTCCTCTCAAGCTGTTCCACTGCATACGCGAGCGCCCTCTGAAAAGGAACGGAATATGCCAAGGTTCGCGCCCCTTGCCCAAGCTAGCGCTGCTCCGATGACGACCACCGCGCTTCTCAACGAAGACCCACGAACGGCCCGTGCTCCTAGCAGCATGCCACGCTTGCCAGGCCCCAAGATGGGTCTGTTTACCGAAGACAGGCGAGAACCGCCGGCGACTGTGTTGCCTCAGACCGTGCCTCGGTTCCAGGATGCACACATCTCGGCACGCCAGACACCTTTGTCAATGCCCGAGATGGCGCGAATGGAACCCTTGCATCCGTCGGGCTATCGCGAAGTCCATGACTCGCCGTTACTTGCTCCCCAGGGTACTGCTCCACCGCCTCAGCCGTCATTCATGCAATCACAACCGCCGCCGCTCGTGTCTCACTCTCGCCATCCCAGTCTTGGAAAGGCGCCTGGATCGCCAGTACCACCACAACTTCAGAGACTGGATCACGACATTTCTCCAATCCGACGCGATTCAGTCAGCCAAAGACCGTTGTATCCTTTGCCCAGCCAACCAGCTAGTATGTCTCAGCCTGCGCCAGTGCTGTCGCCGCCAAAGGAGCTTTCTCGTCCTAGTTCGACAATTCCCGAACCGTCAGAAGGCCCTCCCAAGCAGGTGCCAGCGAAGCGGTCGAATATTATGAGCATCTTGAACGACGAGCCGGAAGAGCCTCCGCCACGGAAACGGCAGGCTTCTGCGGCTCCTTCAAGGGCTGTGTCTCCTTCACGCCCAGTATATGCAGCCATGCCGCCATTATCGCAGCCAGGACCCCAGCCGCGTCAAGAAGAGCAGAAAACACCGACCTTTGCCCAACAAACCCCGAGTCTGTCATCCTCACGCTCGTATTTCGACTACCATCAGCCCTATCAGTCTGTTTCAGCGGGCTCTGCTACACCGTCCAACAACGATTGGATGGCACGGTTTGATCCTCGAGGGCAGCAACAACAAGCGCCTCCGCCACAGTCAATGAGCAGTCGACCGGCGTCCATGGCTCCTCAGCCGCCATACTCGCCATACGCATCAGGGCAATCGCAGGCAGCCCCGTCTCTAACGAACCTGACTGCACCTTCGCCGGTTCCTTCGCCAGCTCCAGGCCAACGTCCTACGTATCAGTCATCTGTGTATGCGCAGTCGCCTTCGATACCTTCCTCGCGAGAGTTGCCGTCTCAACCTGTCTATCGCCAGTCCATGGGGTCGCCACCGCCTCGCAATAGTGGCATGACATACAGCTCCCGACAAGGACCGCCAACACCGATCCAATCGTCCGCTACTCTACTTAACATGCGGCAACCATCAGCAACACCTTACGGATCTACAGTAACGACTCCAACATTATCTCAACCAGGTAGTCACCAGACGTACCACCAACATGTACAGACGATGGTCAATGGCGCACATCAGCAACAAGCCCACCGATCTGCTCTTGGCCTGGCAGGCAGTCAATATGGCCATAGCACCCCACCACCACAGGCTACGACGTCTCGTTCGGCTGCTGGGCAGCCTCCGTCGTTGTCTATGGGGCGTTCGTACACGCCCCCAGCGGTTCTACAGCCCAACCCAAATGGTGGTATGAGCTATGCGCCGAGTGGGCCCTCCCCAGCTGTCGGGCCGGTGCACCCACTTCATGCGCGCCATCCGGGAATGAGTGAGGCCACGCCAGGACCACCTGGGGGTAGTCGCCATCATCGGGTATATAGTCAGGGATCGAACACGGGGTCACTTGGGCCGTTGACGCCACAACATCAACATGCTCGGTAATTTCTTTTCTTAAATTTCAACATGTACATATCTGCAGTTCAGATCCGATACACGCTTTGCTTTACTTTATTGTCTTCTGTATTTGTCCCGTTTTTTGGTTGTTTGATTCCCGCTTCTTCATTCTGGGACACGGACATCTCGATATGATTCATGTACAGTAGATGATTTATGGGATGGATAGTTTGACCTTTTTTTGAGACGTAGATAATAGTCGTGTTTGGGTGACATGAAACATCCTGAAACCGTATCCCCAAGTTTCAACCATTGTTGAGTTGCTTCTAGACTTCCCGCCGAATATATATATAGATCCCGCACCCAAGATAGATCATTAAATCTCAAATGAGCAAAGACAACTACAGAAATGTCTACAACACACGCAAAGCAAGCTACTTCATACGAAAAAGCTAAACTCGCCCAACGGCACCACGAGCATGCCATCCTACAGGATGTTCTGCGTCGAGGGATACCCTATCATCAGATCCCAATCATCCTAGCTACAGCGCGGGAACAAACGAAGCCCTGTTTGTATTGACCTTCCCATTGCACCATAAACGCGACCTGATATTTTCCCGTACACGCAGATTCACACCAGCAACTTAGACACGGACATACAAGGCCATTGGACGATAGTTTTCTCCGTCGAACTTATAAACGGCGAGCGTGTGCTTGGGTGGCTCCTGCGTTTCATTCTGGGCTAGGGGCTGTGACCGGACAATACGGGACAGGGCATGAACAAGAGCAAGAGCAGCCGCAGCAGATTTATTTTCATCATTGGGCTCCTGGGGAGAGTGATTGTCGGAGGAAGCGGAGGGGGAAATAAAGGTAGTTTTGTACGTCTATTTCTCTATGTTATGTGCACCATCTCTATATCTAGAGCTTCGCTTTTAAAGAACAAGTCTATGCAGTAGCCTGGACCTTCTCCTCCACCTCCTTCTCAGCCCTCGTCCCCTCCGGTCCACCCGCATTCCGCTTCTGCACCATAAGCACCAAATTCTTGAGCGACGATGGCGCATCCTCAACATCCATAACCACTTCAACCATATTAAACCCACTCCCAGTCATTAGCTGTTTATTCTCCAAAACCTTACCAAGCTCACCCCATGTTGCTACCCGTACAGTAAACACCGGATAATCTGGATCATCCCGCGGAGCCCCGAAATACCAGGGCGACTCGAGATACTGCCACGGCTGAACCCAGTTATGCTTTGCCTTCATGCCGTGGATGTACCGCTCGATCGTGTATCCGTCGTTGTTGATGAGGAAGATTATCACGTTGGCTCGGTTGCGGATCATATCACTGACGGACTGCGCAGACATTTGGAAGCTGCCGTCTCCTTCGAAGAGGATTGTACGGCTGGATGGGGGCCGGGTGCCGGAAGCGATTTGCTCTGCTTGTGCTATTGCTGCCCCCGTGCAGGCGGCGAGCATGTAACCGATGGAGAGCCAGATGGCAGAATTGATCATGGTTGTTTGTGGGGGGAGGACGAACTCCCTGCCTCCAGACGATGGGGTCCCAGTTTCTGTCATAACGATGTCGCCTGGACGGAAGAAGTGCGAGACACGCAGCCAGAAGGTATCCTGGTCGATAGGTGCGTCTACTTGCGGCGCGGGCAGCTTGTCTCTGATTTGCAGCATGTTCCCCAGATCCGGGTACGGGTTTAGCCGTGGTAGTCGTGAGGTATCCAGACGGGACAGTAACTTTTGGAGAAAGCCCTTGATGTTGAGATCGCGATACAAGGCACCGCATATTTCAATGGAGACATGTCCGATCTCGACAGTGACGTTGCGGTTGGTTAGGGTTGTGTAGCCGTATGTATTCGTGTCGGCGTTGAGTGGGGCAATGCGGACGATTAAATCGCATGAGTTTACCCATGGCATGTAGACTTGTTTGCCTGCAGCACCTGCGTATACGCCGTGGAAGTTAGGATAGGTTTCGTTCACAATGCCTTTTCCGAAGGGTGTCGTTGAGGTCGGGAACCCGGTTATGCGGACTAGTTCGTCTGCTTCCTCGCTGATCCCATATCTGGGCGCGAACCCGTCCACGATGATCAATGGTTGTTTGGCAGCGTATAAGCGGCGAAGTAGGTCCTCGATGGCGGCGTTCTCAATCACCTCGTCATTTTCAGGAACTGGGAGGGAAAGTCGAATATCCTGCTCCAGTCTTTCCGCAGAAACCTTCGCCTGCACAAAATCCGTCGGCAACTCTATATAAACCGGCCGACTTTGCACCAAACACTCCCGTAGCACCCAATCCACCATCTCAGCCGCGGTGCTAGCATCTATGAGATTAACCTGCGCACAGCTAAACCCCTCATAAACCCTCCTATACCTCCCAAAATCACCATCCCCAAACGAATGATGCATAGTCAACCCTGCTTTTTGTGACGCCGTACTCGGCACACCAACAATGTGCACGACAGCCGCTCTCTCAGCAAACGCCCCGCCAATCGCATTAAGCGCTGACAGTTCACCCACGCCAAAGGCTGTGATTAGTGCTGAGATTCCCTTAATGCGTGCATAGCCGTCTGCGGAGTAGCCGGCGTTGAGCTCGTTGGCGTTGCCGACCCAGGTTAGACCGGCGGGGGATATGTAGTCGAGGGCGACTAGGTTGAAGTCGCCGGGAACGCCATGAATGCTTCGGATGCCGAGTTGGTGGAGGCGCGTGAAGATGTAGGTTGCCAGGTCTATCTGGTGCGGGCTGGTTGGGGAATGCATATTGTAGGTAGTTTTTTTTTTTTTTTTTTCCGAGCGGATGAGAGTAGGGGGTAGATAATGATCAGGATAATTTGGATTGATCATGACGAGTACATATATACTCGTGGACAAGCCCTCAAGGCAAGTGGTTATCGCGGCTTTCAAGTTCCGCACTCTGTAGCAACATCTTTCCGAAAATGGAAAATAACGGGAACCCGATGGTAACCGATATAAACCGAGCGCGAAGGACTTGTTTCAAGGTATTCTTCAGTTTTTTGCACTGTTTTGATGTATGTGGAGCAGCAGGGTAAAGAGGTATTACCCCGAGGATAAGCGCTTCTGACCTTTCACAACTTGGAACTGGAACTGTAGCTGAAGTTAGGGCTCGTGGACATAAATTTTCACTTTCTTCACAGAGAAAGCTGCTTGAATGGGGTAAGTTGCTCATTATTTTTTGATCTCCATGTATTCCAATCATCAAGGATTGCCATAGCCTCACACCTCATCGCCAATACGCTCGCCCTAGCAGTAGTGTGATTAGATGCATTTATGTTTGAACGGGGCGGCGGTTTCCGGCTATCAAGCAAAGCCACGGCGTCACCACATTCCATTTCCATAGCATGGTCTCGTGCAGTGCGACCCGCAAGATCTGGCAGATCGATATTAACCCCTCGCTCAAGTAAAAACCGCATGCCGTCGAGGGCATTTCCTCAAACTGCGCAAGGTAGTGCTTTCCCCGATCACAGCCAGCATGTGCGGCATACTCTAGCCCCCGCTGATTAATGGGAATACCGACCTCATTAAGGAACCATTGCAGAACAGGAAACCGCCTATTATTCTCAGCGCACTGATGAGAAGCATTACTGCGCCGAAAACCAGCCGCATAGGCATGGAATAGTTGAACTATAGGCAATCGGGCACAGCCAGCCGCTAAAGTACGCACGTCCCTGTACGAGCTTTTATATTGGGTGTTGGGATCTGCGCCGTGCTGGAGACACCAGCGTAATTTTTCTTCGCTGGCCAAGAGAAACGGTAAATATGGATGCAGCAAATGGTATGGGATCGGCTGGTTGATGTCCCACCCACGGGACTGGATGAGTTCGAGTGCGTCAAAGAACATCTTCCGCATGGTTGTCGGTGCGGATCTGGGGGCAGGAACCATTTTCGCTCATCGAGGATGTGTTTTATGACGGTGACTTGGTTGCTCCGTGCGGCTTGGATGAGTAGGAGGTAATAGACTGGGTCGATGGTGATGGTGATTCTGGAATGCGGGGTGTGGAGTGCCGTGTAGACATTGACAGCGTCCCAATGGCAAGGCTTGATCAATAGACGACCTTTCTGGGCGTTAGACTTGTCAGTAGTTTCTGCCTCCAATTGGGCCATTTGGATTTGCAATTCACCAAGGTTGCTAGTACTCGCACTGACTTGCATCTCTTCTAGGAGCGTTTTGGGGGGTTTCATCCGTGGCCATACTCTGTGATGCGGAAATCGGCACAGGTTAACAATGCACAAGATGTTTTATATATTTGAAGTGTCCTAGACTTTATGATCAACCTGCAGCAGCAGTGTTCCCTACCGGCAGTTCTTAATAGTGAGCGATATGATATAGCCTGCTGTGAGTTTACCCATTGACATGAAATACAAGGTCTGGATTTTCGACGGGCCAGAGACGATTAGAATGACCTAGACAGCTGTAGCGGCGCTGCTCATCATCACCCATGAAGTCAGCTGCTTCAATTGCGGTCGTACTATACGCTATAGCTTCCTCGCCAGTCCGCTTTCCCTAGCGGTGCGGCCACCGGTGTCCCGTAGATGGATATCAATTCCTCGCTCGAGAAGGGAACGAACGCACCTGAGAGCATTAGCATCTACTGCATAGTGCAATGCTGTTCCCAAGCAGCCCGAGCTATTTTTAAAATAACTCCGTGTCATATTAAAACTCTCGCTGATTGATATGAACACCACCTTCATCTAGTAGCCATTGCAGAACCTCAACCTGCTGTTCCCTTTCGGCGGCGTGATAAATGGCGTTGTTGTGGGCAAAATTGGCCCCATGAGTAGAAAGTAGCCGGAGTACAGACACCGAGGCAAAGCAACCAGCACAGTTTGGAATGCTCATATCTCGGTTCTGGCTCCGGGCATTAGAGTCGGCCCCCTGCTGAAGACACCAACGCGCCCGAGGCTCGTTCTGGGCGAACTCCCTGTCTGGGACATTAGGATAGGCATATCTTATGGAGTCTCAAATAAATGAAGCACCATAGGCGTGTAAAAGCGGCGCCCTGGTCGGGGCGTTGTAACACTTCTATTACTTCCACTCTCTCGGATATCGAGGGCGACTTGAACATGAGATGGTCTCTTGCGGTAATAGATGGATTAGCAGATTCTGCCTCCAAAAGAGCCAGCTGGTTCTATAATCTGGTAAGGTCGCCATTTCTAGCGCTAACTTCCATTTCCTCCACGAGAGTTTAGTGATCCCTATCGGCCATTCTTAACAGTGAGTGATATATCGATATGGACCAGAAGGACAAGGCGGGAAATAGTTTCTCCGGAGGCGGGCTCTTTTTGCCTGAGGCAGAAAATCATGTTACATTGAGAATGCACACAATACAAGCAGATATATTACCATGCATTAGCTCAATGGATACTTTCCTTTACAGGTGGCTTGCAACTGACTCGAGCATAACAGACTCCGTACTTCAGCTGGCCGTGAACAGGAATCTCGGGGCTAAACCACGGTCAAGATAAAAACAGACCAGTCAATCTACGGTCAAAAAACACAAAATTAGGCTCGGTGATGTTATGATTGCCCTACAGCTAACCGGGGATGGATGTTCGGTACGCATTCGGACTAACACAATGTAATGCACTAGTCAGCCAGCCACCGAAAGCTGAAACTACTGCACCGTGCCTCTTGTCTTTGCGCCAGGTGGGATACTCAATAGGCTAGATGCAGGATCGCAATTTCTGTGACTGAATCAGACATCTCGGAGAAATAGCACCAAGGCGTGCTATGATATATAGTTGCATTTTGTTTACTTTTGTTCATCGTGCCCGGCTGGCTGTGATCATCACAGCTGAGCGGCTGAATGCCTCCACACCGAGGGCCAAGGTCCAATCATGGTAAAAACCCGCGTGCTTTGCGATAAACTTTTGGGTTGAATGATGAGGCGGACATGGTGGCATGCAGGAAACAGGCGAGTGGGAAATGCATTTATAGCCGGGTGGTTCTGCTCGTTCGATGTTGCAGACATTTCTCAATTTTGTGTTTTTGCGTGGTTCACAGTGTATTGACAATATGACTCGGCATGTGGTTTGTATCGGCGCTGGATTTGTGGGTGAGTTACGCCATGGTTGCCTTATGAGATGATGATGTTGATAGTTTAGGGGGCCCGTTCGGTGCCATGATCGCGTATCAATGTCCCGATACTCTGGTAACGATCGTGGACAAGGACCAGCGACGGATCGATGCATGGAATTCTGATAGTCTCCCTATGTACGAGCCCGGCTTGGAGGATGTCTTATCCAGCATCCGGCGCCGACCGACACATATCGCACATCACGAGTCTGGAGAGGACATGTCAAACCTGCGATTCTCGACGGAAATCGAACAAGCGATCAGCAATGCTGACATCATCGTACTGTGTATCGATACCCCAACCAAGTCATTTGGCATCGGAAAAGGTCTCGCGCCGGATCTGGCGAACATACAAGCAGCCGTGCGGACGATTGCGCGAGTAGCCACGAGCGATAAGATTGTGGTCGAAAAGTCGACCGTACCATGCGGGACAGCTGAATTGATTCGCGACTTGGTGCGTCCTCATGCGTCCCGTTAAGATCAGACGAAACTAACGAAACCAGCTGGAATCCGGATCATCGCAACAAGTCCGATTCGAAGTCCTCTCCAACCCCGAGTTTCTATCCGAAGGCACAACCATCACAGACCTATTGCACCCCTCCCGCGTACTCATCGGCTGTCAACAAACCCCATCCGGAGAAAAAGCAGCAGCAGCGCTGTCCGCCATCTACGAGGCATGGGTACCCCGGGACCGGATCAAGACGATGGACTGCTGGTCATCCGAGCTTTCTAAATTAGCAGCCAATGCAATGCTCGCCCAACGACTAAGCAGCATAAACTCTCTCAGCGCCATCTGCGAGGCTGTCGGTGGCGATATCGACTCCCTCTCCATGGCATGCGGGCTGGACCCGCGGCTTGGACCTAACATGCTGAAGAGCGGTCTGGGTTGGGGAGGAGGCTGTTTTGAAAAAGACGTGCTGGATCTGGTTTACATTGCGCGCACTCTGGGGCTGGACACGGTGGCGAACTATTGGGCGTCGGTGGTTGAGATGAACAACGAACAGAAGACCCGATTCCTGCGGCGGATTCTCTCATCTATGCATGGTAGTGTGAGGGGGAAGTCGATTGCGGTCATGGGATTCGCATTTAAGAAGAATACCTCCGATACAAAACAGTCACCGGCTATCCCCGTGGTAAAAGGGTTGCTGGCTGAAGGCGCCCGGATATCCATCTATGACCCTATGGTACCCTCGACAACCATCCTGGCCGACCTGGCGCCGTTGTCAGACAGGGAGCTAGCACAGATTCACATCTGCGAAACAGCATACGATGCATGCGACAATGCTGACGCGGTAGCAATATTGACCGAATGGGACGAATTCCGGATGACCGAAACACGGAAGCGAAGCTCCACACAATCAACCCTGACAGACGATGAACAGGATCCATGGGCGCAACAGCCCCCAACATCACGATGCCTGACGCCAGAGAGCGAAGAAAATCTACTCACGGTATTACCAGCGACCAGAGAACCGGTTGACTGGGAGCATATCGTGAACGGGATGCAGAATCCGAAGTTTGTGTTTGACGGGCGAAATATCTTACCGGCAGAGCGGATGCAAATGCTGGGATGTCGATATGTGCGGGTTGGGCGAATGTCAGAGTGGGATGCGGTGCGGATGAATCGATACCCATTTAGCGGTTGATCTTTGGTTTCATTTTTTTGTCTGTTATGCATGTGCAAGTGCAACTGCGTGCAAAGCTATCCGCTGGAATGTTATACTGGACTAGAGCGGTACTGTACATATTACTCGAGATAGAGCAAGCCTTGCGTGATTATTTGATATCTTCACATCCTCCACTGGTAGACTACCTAGGACGTGCAAGTCAATCATGTATAAGAACTCTACTACGCCTTTTCCCCAACAATTTCAAAACCACACCATGTGGACAACATCCCTAACCCATATTATTGGACATCCCGGTGTCCATTCTCCGAGCCCGGTCCACCCCAGGACAGCGCCGGAGGTTATTGGCATATACGGAAACTTTGGTTTAACAACTCTCAGCATGATATAATGCCGTGCCAGAGCCGCAGCCGATGGGCGCATTTTCTTGGTTATTGTTCGGTTGATTTCAGTGGTTCTCTGTGTCCTCCGTACACTTGGGTGACGCTGAAATCTCAGAGAAGAGACATGGATAGTGCGTGCTCTGGTTCGCTTCCAGCTCTATTGTAGCCTTTGTGGTGCCAGTCGCTATTGTCACGGGCTTGGACTAGTAGATAAAACGAAATAATACTCACATCTAGACTAGGTAGCTGAGCGACGAAAATATCTAATCTGGAGAGGAAAAAGAAGATGAAGAATCTATCTACAGGTTAAGGGGATATATTTATCGGTTGTGACGGCCGGGCTAGCGCATCGTTTGTCTTGATTGCCTAGAAGGCGTAGTTTGATCCAATGGCAGTATTTGTCGTTGATGTTGGACATTGGCGTTGGCCGTCACAGCTCAAAAAAAGTTTACCTTGGTGAAAAGTCATCTGAATTTCAAATTGAAGGCATTTTAAGGTGGTTATGCGCAATTACAAACCCTGAGAGGCTGAGGAGATTTCTTGCATCTACACTTTTGTCAAAGTAAAGTTGAATCAAGTCTTCAATGACATCTACTGGGATGTACACCCAGAGAATCCGAAATTTGGAGACCAAGCGAGGCCGTTCATCCTTACAGGGGTGTGTAGGCTTGATAGTAAAAGCAAGTCCTCTTATCTCCATGCAGCAATGGCTTCATTCCAGTAAATTTACTAACCACTTAATTGAATGGTAAAGGAAAAGGGTTTTCTCCTAGAAGGAACCATCTCCTGTGGTCTTGGGCTGCTGCATGAGGTGGAACATACAGTAACCTTTTTGGGTGGCATGTGAAAGATACCCTCCGCCTTTGGAGATATATTATGTGGGATGCAGTACGAATCAAGGGTGCGAGGGATGTATTTATTCGGCAATGGAAGGCTCGTCGGAAAGACTTTGACCCAAGAGACGATCTCTCGTAGCGCTTGTTTGAGAAGCATAGCTGTGCATGTAGTTTAATTTGAATTTTCAATCTATCCAATAGTGCTCACTGGTTGATTATCTATTTGCTGGGTGTCCCCTCAGCCGTGTCATTGGACATCCCGATGTCCATGTGCCTAACCCGGCCCACCTCAGGATGGCCCCGGAGATTATCGGGTGACCTTGGCACATACAGAGAACTTGATTTAGACAAGTTTCGGCATGAGAGAATGCCGTGTAAGAGCCGCAGCGGATGAGCGGGCTTTCTTGGCTGTTCTGTTGATCTCGGCGGTTTTCTGTGTGCATCCCGGAGCCTTTGTTATTTGTGAGTCGTTCAGAGAATAGGATAAGGCAATTCCGATGATAATCGTGTTTTACGAGGGTCTACAAAGTACAGAGGACAACTCTTGGTGTGTGTACGCCTGAGTGACATGACACAGTCCAACGTTCAATTCTATAGACTAGGTAAAGTAAAATCCCAGATTCCTTACTGTATAGTCTCTGCAGAGTACTGATAGACAGGAACACGGGGAGACCTCGCAGACTGTCCACTGGCATTGCTGCAACATGGCCTGAGGGGAGGACAAGGCCGGAGCACGACGAATCCGAGAAGCTGATTGAACGGCATACTCCGTAACTAGGAGCAGGACAAGGATATTTCCTTGAATCGTGCTTAATACCCACGCCTCATACACAAGGGATATATATGCATCGGACCCGAAGTACGCCCCGTGATGTCATACAAGAGTCTTTGAGTGAGACAAGAGTGTTACTTTGTACATACAGGGGTAGTTGACCAATTATCCCAACCATCCAACACGGGCCGAATGCGACGTGACCGAACCAGCTTGCCGTGTGCATTTCCGGGATTGATAAATGGACTCCCCGAAATGGCAGCCGATGGCGTCAGGGAGCGTGGTTGTCCAATTGAAGCGTTTATTTGTATCCATCGAAATGGCCGCTCTGGGTTTAATGTCCCTTTTCGTTTATCCAGCCAATAAGACAAAGGCGTATGCCGAGGCCTCGGCTGTGGCAATATTCAAGTATAGCCCAGTTTATACTCCGATGCATGCAGTAGGCATAAAGAATGTTGAAGACGCAGGGAGCAGATGTCAAAGATAGAGATATAGTATATAGATCGAGAGAGAGTGCGTGTGCGCGCTATCAATCGTACATAGGATGGGGATACCGAAGTAAACAAGAGACTCATCCAAATCATACACGATTGGCCGACCATCCATCGGTGACGTCGATGAAGCCGAGATCAGGCTCAACCAGAGTATGTCCTTGTATGACTTCTCCTGATCCGGAAGTATGTACTCGGACAGGTACCGGTGTTGTCTTATAAGAATGGCCTGTCTTCTTTCTTTTACTGCCCTCACACATGCATACTCGCATATTCATTCTGCTGTCATCTTTGTACATCATCTGCTGCCTCGTTCTCCACACTTACATTCTCCATTTTTCTATCTTTCCCCAGATTTCTCCATAGTATCTTGTCTTATCTACTGCTCGCTACCTACTACCGCCATCGATACTTCGCCATGGCACCGTACTTCACAGAAAAAGACAAATACCGGGATCCCGTCCAGGGTGAAGGTAACAATCATTACAACGACGCCCGACAACCCGGCGACTCTCACCATGAACACGCCGTGTCTTCGGACAACGACAGCGATCCCCGGGGAAAAGTCCGTTCCGATGGCAAGAGGGAACTGACCGAAGACGAATGCTACGACAAGCTCGGATTCTCTTTCCCTCGGTACAAGAAATGGGCCATCCTCTCGGTTATCTTCACCGTCCAGATGTCCATGAACTTCAACACCAGTGTCTATCCCAATGCCGTCACGCCGCTATCCGAGAAATTTGATATAAGCGAACAGGCTGCTCGTGTGGGACAGATGATCTTTTTGGTTGCATATGCTTTTGGGTGCGAGCTCTGGGCTCCTTGGAGTGAGGAATTTGGTCGCTGGCCCATCATGCAGCTCAGTTTGTTCCTGGTCAATATCTGGCAGATCCCCTGTGCACTGGCACCCAACTTTGGCACTATCGTCGTCTGTCGCTTCCTTGGCGGTCTGAGCTCTGCAGGTGGCTCGGTTACTCTGGGTATGACGGCTGATATGTGGGAACCCGACGATCAGGGCTTCGCTGTGGCATATGTCGTCTTGTCGTCGGTGGGAGGTACCACCATCGGTCCTCTGTTTGGTGGCATGATCCAACAGTGGCTTCCTCTGGAGTGGAATTTTTGGATTCAGCTCATCTTTGGCGGTGTCACCCAGCTTGCCCATCTGTTCTTCGTCAGCGAGACCCGCTCAACCATTCTCATCGACCGTGAGGCCAAGCGTCGTCGCAAGTCTGGTGAAGACCCCAACGTCTACGGCCCCAATGAGCTCAAGGAGAACCGCTTCGAGGCGAAGGAAATCCTGCGCATCTGGCGTCGTCCTTTCGAGATGTTCCTTCGCGAGCCCATCGTCCTCTTCCTATCGCTGCTCTCCGGCTTCTCCGACGCCCTGATTTTCACCTGCATCGAGTCATTCACTCTCGTCTTCGCTCTTTGGAACTTTGACGCCGTCCATACCGGTCTGTGCTTCATCGCCGTCATCATCGGCTACGTCGTCGCCTACCTAATCTTCCTCCCAGACATCGCCCGCCAACGCTGGGTCCGCCAACACCACGGCAACGCATCCCGCCTCCCCGAGCGCCGTCTCCTGCTCCTCCTTTTCATCGCGCCCCTTGAAACCATCGGCCTCTTCGGCTTCGCCTGGACATCGATGGGTCCCGAATACACCCACTGGATCGCGCCCCTGATCTTCGTCTTCCTAATCGCCATCGCCAACTACGGCATCTACATGGCAACCATCGACTATATGGTAGCCGCGTACGGCGCCTACTCTGCCTCAGCTACTGGTGGCAACGGTTTCGCGCGTGACTTGCTCGCCGGTCTGTCTGCCATGTACGCGACACCTATGTACAAGAACATCGGTGGCAAGTTCCATTTGCAGTGGGCTAGCACTATCCTTGGGTGTTTGGCTATCTTCGTGACGATTCCGATTTATGTGTTTTATTGGAAGGGGCCGCAGATTCGGGCTAGTAGCAAGTTCGCGCAGACGCTTGAGGCGGATCGCCAGAAGCATGGTGGGAGGAGGGTTAGCTATGAGTCGGAGAAGGCGTGAACACCACGTACCTTCTCTTTGTAACAGATTTGCTTGGTTATGGCTTCTTGCTTAGAGGTGGCTAGATTTGGATTTTAGATACCCTTACACCATACCACGCATTGCTATGGCATGCCTTGGCTACCTTGCTATGAATATATGATTTATGATTCTGCATTCGTTTGATTGTAGCTATAGTCCTTGAAGCAACTGATACTCGCAGTTGTAAGCAGCAATTGCAACGTAGACCTCTGGATGATGTCTTATAGACGGTGTATACTACTACTCACCCCACGATAATATCGAACCAAGCATAATCCGGGGTATACAATACTCCATTGGTCACCATCCAAAACACAATTAGCTTAATCCAACACCCAGGACCATCGCGGCATTTCCTTCCGCCCCGCGGAGCAACCCCCGAAATCCCGCCCCCCAATGCATCGGATAACCAAAGAGGAGACCAAATACGCTGCTCACGCCTGTAATCATCCTGTTCCTTACTGGCCACGGAATAGTCCCGTCGTAACACGATGACAGCCGATATAAAGCGTCGTCTGTCTGCAAGTGAGGTGGTGTTCTTCTCACGACATTTTCGGTCACTACTTGGTATAGTTGCAGCAACATGACGGCCACAACGATCGGGATCGCGGTCGTCACCGTCGTATACTTTATTATTCGCTACTTGAATCGCACCGATATTCCCAAGATCAAGAATCTGCCTGAGATTCCTGGTTTGCCGCTGTTCGGGAATCTGTTGCAGCTGGGGGATCGGCATGCTACTGTTGCTGGGAAATGGGCGAAGAAGTATGGGCCTGTGTTCCAGGTGCGCATGGGCAATAAGGTATCCCGGCTGTCCTGGTCATATTGCTGAAAAGAGGTGCTAACAAAACAGCGCATCGTCTTCGCCAACTCCTTCGACTCCGTCCGCCAACTCTGGATCAAAGACCAATCCGCCCTCGTCTCGCGCCCAACCTTCCACACCTTCCACAGCGTCGTATCCAGCTCCCAAGGCTTTACCATCGGTACCTCCCCCTGGGACGAGTCGTGCAAGCGCCGTCGCAAAGCCGCCGCGACAGCCCTGAACCGCCCCGCCGTGCAGTCCTACATGCCCATTATCGACCTCGAGGCGACTCAGAGCATCGGCGAGCTGCTGCATGATTCCAAGGACGGGACGGTAGACGTCAACCCGACGAAATACTTCCAGCGGTTTGCGCTGAACACGAGTCTCACGCTGAACTATGGGTTCCGGATCACGGGCAATGTCACGGATGAATTGCTCCAGGAGATCGTGGATGTTGAACGGGGTGTTTCGAATTTTAGGAGTACCAGTAACAACTGGCAGGACTACATCCCGTTGTTGAGGGTTTTGCCGAAGACGAATCGCGAGGCTGATGAGTTTCGCTTGCGGCGGGATAAGTATTTGACTTATTTGTTGGATATTTTGAAAGACCGCATTGCAAAGGGGACTGATAAGCCGTGCATTACGGGGAATATTCTCAAGGACCCAGAGGCCAAGCTCAACGATGACGAAGTCAAGTCTATTTGTTTGACTATGGTTTCTGCGGGATTGGATACGGTTCCTGGGAATTTGGTTATGGGCGTCGCCTACTTTGCTTCGGAAGATGGACAGCGCATTCAGAAGAAGGCCTACGAGGAGATCATGAAGGTTTACCCGGACGGCGATGCGTGGGATAAATGCCTGGTCGAGGAGAAGGTCCCGTATGTCACGGCTATGGTCAAGGAAACCCTGCGCTTCTGGACTGTCATCCCCATCTGTCTGCCTCGCGAGAGCACCAAGGACATTGTCTTTAACGGAGCTCACATCCCCGCCGGAACTACCTTCTTCATGGTACGCCCCTTTCCCTCCCCCTGCTATTCTACATACTCGAGGCTAACAAAAGACAGAACGCCTGGGCCGCCGACTACGACGAATCCCACTTCCAAAACGCCAACCAGTTCCTCCCCGAACGCTACCTCAATCTCGGCGAAGGCTCTGGCACCCCGCACTACGGCTACGGCGCGGGCTCCCGCATGTGCGCCGGCTCGCACCTCGCCAACCGCGAACTGTACACCGCATACGTCCGCCTGATCGTGGCGTTTACCATGCACCCGGCAAAGAACCCGGCTGACCGGCCGATTCTGGACGCGATTGAGTGTAATGCGATTCCGACGGCGCTGACGACGGAGCCGAAGCCGTTCAAGGTGGGGTTTAAGCCTAGGGATGCGGAGTTGGTGAAGAGGTGGATTGCGGAGAGCGAGGAGAAGACTAAGGATCTGTGATTGTAGTTTTTTTTTTTTTTTTTTTACGAGTAGTGTCTTTTTGTTCGTGTTAGATTCTGTGTATGAGTATGAAAAGATGGAGTATGATAGTTATGAATGCAATATGAACTATGCAAGATGCGCTGAACAATACACCTATCCTCGTAGGCTCGGTATACATTCCGAACAAATCCCGGCCCGAGGTGTCATCTCCACGTCCGTCCCCGCATTCCTCTGCCGAATTTCCAGGATTGTGACCGCACATTTCCCCATACCATATTATATCTCTTCAATTACGATCATGGACGAAGTAAGCGACTATCAGGAAGATCATACCCGCCCGCAGAAAAAGCGTCGCAAGTATATTGCCAAAGCATGGTATGTGCACTGAATTGGTTTGATATGGTCTCGGAAATAGCGGAATGCTAATGGGATTTGTTTACGCACAGCAACGAATGCAAACGTCGCAAGATCAAATGCAATGGGCAGACGCCATGTCAGAGATGCGGCCGGCAGCATATCGATTGTGTCTATGCGGATAATCAGCGGAGTATGGTTGATGCATTGTACGTTCACCTACAGCTCAGAAACCATGCCCGGATAATGAAATGAATGCGAAGCTAACAAACAGTACAATAGAACCATCGACCACCTTTCCCACCAAATGAGCACCATGCAAGAGCAAATCGCCCTCCTCTCCTCCGCCGTCCACACCCTAACTAACAGCGGCACCGTCCCCCGCCCCGACTCACAACCACTCCCCCAACCCCAAACATGGACCCGCCGCCTCTCTTCCGCCAAGGAAGCACTTACATTTCAAGGCCCCACAACCTCAGCCTTTAGCTTCGACCTCGCAAAATCCAGCCTCCAGCAGCGCGGAATAGTCGGTGTCGTCGACGGCGACGACGAAGACGCAGACGGTGATCTCACACAGGAGCCATCGCCGATGCCGTCGCCACCTTCGCCGGCAAGAGACTCGGTTGATCCGCTGTGGATGGTTGGGAAGAGTGAGGCGTTGAGGCTGTGTCGGGTTTATGAGGAGGAGATGGGCATTATGTATCCTGTTTTGGATGTGGAGGAGTTGTTGGGGCAGGTACATGTTTTATATGGCGACGAAGGGTCAGATGGGAGCTTGGAGGCTAGAGATGTGCATGTTTTGAGGATTGTGCTTGCTTGTGCGTTGGCTGCTGAAGCGAGTGGGGGGAGTGAATTGGCCGTGAGGTTGTTTGAAAGTGTGCGCGTTGTCGCGGATGATTGTGTTTGGGGAGCGCCGGACATCGATCACATTATCTTCTTGACATTGGTGGTGAGTTACCTACACTCAATCCTAGTAACCTGGTCTAAACAAGCAGTCAATCTTCTACTTCCAAATGGACGAAGAAACCCTCGCCTGGCGCACGATCGGCATCGTCGAACGCATGTGCCTCGAAACAGGCCTCCACCGCCGCGAAACCCTAGACCAACCCTCCCTCCTCGCCTCAGCAGGCAGCAAAGACCGACTCTCCCGCCTCTTCTGGTCTGTCTACATCCTCGATCTGCGCTGGAGCTTTGGTACGGGAATGCCCTTCTCCCTCGAAGAAAGCGATATCGACCCCTGGCTTCCTGAACCCGAGGAGAAGAATTTCCCGTATCTACGGGTTATGATACGGTACAGTCGCATTGCGGCGAAGGTGTGGAAGTTGATCGCGGCGTTTAATAATACGGATGAGATAAAGAAGGATGAGATGAATTACTTGGATTGGCAGGTGTTGAGGTGGGCGGATACGATGCCGGAGTGTCTACGGCTGGGTGGGGATCAGGAAGATGAGCCAAGGAGTTTGCGGAGGCTGCGCGCGGTGTTGTATCTTCGCGCAAACCAGCTACGCATGCTCATCCATCGTCCTGTACTGCACACAGCTGCGCATATCCGTCGCTACCCCGGTGAATCTGCGACGGTGGTCGATCTAGCCAAAGACACTATCCGCTTTATTGCGCGCCTTCACGAGACATCTGATATCTACAGCCGCCAACAAGTTACTTTCAACTGGTTCCTTGTATCCGCGTTGGCAGTTCTATTCCTAGCCGCCGCGCAAGCCCCGGGACAGTTCAATCGGGGGTGCAAAGAGGAGTTCTATATGGCGCTGGAACTAGTGAAGGGGTTCTCCACGCAGTCATATATTTCGCAACGACTGTGGAAGTCTATTAAGAGTTTGCGGAAGCTCGGGCCGCAGTTAGGGTTGTTGCATGAGCAGCAGCATCAAACTCAAGACGACGGCTCATTGGGCGACGTGCCGGCCTCGTCGACAGTGCAAACGACACCACTAGACGGAAACCAGATGACGCAGGAGTTAATGGAATGGTTTGAAACTGTGGGAAATCTGGATTCATTAATGGCCATGGGAATTCCAGGAACGAATACAGGTGTGGATGATGGATTGGCTATGCTGGATTACGGTGGGGAGTTATCCAGTGTTATGAGGGATTGTTTCTAGATAAAATTACAGAATACAGGCATCTTCGTCTGTCAGATCAGTTATCAGCATGTTCCCAGGCTCGTGGGCGAAAACAAGTCCGTCAATTTTATCGCCAGCGGATTCCACTGCTATTTGTGGTGTAACGCCGCAGCCCTAATCACCCATTAGCATAGTCATAAAAGAGGTCAATGAAGGAAAACTCACCCAAAAAACTGGAACCTCCCCTTCCTTAACAACCGGCGCCTCCCCAAAATCCGGCTTCCCAATATCTTCAATTCCCAATCCCCTCATCCCCTCCCACCCCCAAGCAACCGGCTCCCCATGCGTCGCTAAATACCCCCCCGTAACACTTCTAACCCTCTCAACATCCTCAGCCCTGTACGGCCTCATCGACACAATACACGTCGCCCCCGTGAAAACCCCCGCAGGCAATAACGGCAGATTCGTCCGATACATCGGCACAAGGGTCCCTGTCTCCTGGTGCCGCGGCTTCAATCCCGCTCGTCCCAGCGCGTCTTCGAAGCTAAACGAGCAGCCTATTAGAAAGCCCACATAGTCATCAGTGTCTGTCCAGAGGTCGAGAATATCGCGGCGCTGGTCGATGCATTTCCCATGTTTGTAGACGCGGTAAGCGGGACAGTCTGTGCGGATGTCGAAGTCAGTCGATTGGACGGTTTTGGGTGGTTGGAGGATGTGCGGAGAGCCGGGTTGTGTTGTGGCGAGTAAGGGGCAGGAGACCGGGTTGCGGCGGCAGAGATCCTGGAAGGATTTGGCGTGGGCGGAGGGGAGGATTAGGAGGTTTGCTTGGAGGTGGGTGGGTGAGAGGCCGGAGGTGTTTGTGATTTTGTTGGTGCGGGCGAGGAGGCGGGATTCCATTGTGTCTTGCGGTGTGGATGTCCAATTGCTCCTGTTATTCTCTGTAGACTCTAGTATACATCTTCAAATATATACTACCTCGGCAACCCCTGACAGCCAAATCCGGGGCCCCGCATAGTTGTTATCTCCACTATCTCCAGCTTATCAGATAGTCACATCGGCCCGACAGTATCGGGTGCACATTCCGAGATAGGCATGCTGTTGATAACATTCATCCAGAAATACAAGTAGAGAGAGGCCTGCACTCTGTCCACGAATAAACACAATGGACACCCTCACCGAGAAAGAGATCCAAACCGTCACCTCACCCCAAGATGACCAAACCAAGGAACTCGAATCTGTCACCCTCGACCCAGAAAAGGAGAAGAAGCTCCTCCTCAAGCTCGACTTAGCCTTCGTCCCGATTATCATGCTCACATACTTATCATGTTTCCTCGACCGCAGCAGTATCGGGAATGTACAGGTAGCAGGGATGCCGGAGGACATCGGTGCCTCGCCTAGTCAGTTCTCGACGGCGGTGTCGATTTTCTACGTAACTTACGTGCTGCTGGAGTCTGTGTGGGCGGTGTTGATGAAGAGGTTAACGCCGAGAAATATTCTCACGGGGCTTTGTATTGTGTGGTCAATTTGTACGATTTTCACGGGATTTATTCAGAATGTGGCGTCGTTGTATGCCATGAGGTTGATTTTGGGGGCTTGTGAGGCGGGGTTGTTTCCGTGTTTGAATTTGTATCTGACGATGGTTTATCGGCGAGAGGAGCAGGCGAAGCGGGTGTCATATTTGATGAGCTGTGCGGCTATTTCTGGTGCCGTTGGAGGGTTATTGGCGTATGGACTGTTGCAGATGGATGGCATTGGAGGGAAGGCTGGATGGAGGTAGGTCACAATCCCCCTTCAATTCGACCCTTGCTAATCAAACAGATGGGTCTACATAATCGAAGGCCTCTTCAGTGCCCTCTGCGCAATCCTAATATGGTTCGGCCTCCCCAACGACCCAGCAAACGCCTACTTCCTCAACGACGAAGACAAATGGATGATGCGCGTCCGCAACGAGCAACGCAGGCACTATATGGGCAGTGAAGAATTCAGCTGGGCAGAGATGCGCATCGCGCTGTGTGATCCCAAGCTCATGTTCAGCAGCGTCACGCAGTTCTGCCAAGATATTTTGCTGTATGGGTTCAGCACATTTCTGCCAGGGATTCTGCAGAGTATTGGGTATGATTCGCTCATGAGTAATGTGTTGACGGTGCCGGTTTATATTTGGGCTGCGATTGTGTTTATCGCGATTGCGATTATGGCAGATCGGTTTTCGGTTTTTGCTTGGGTATGCTTTTTTCCCCTTCTCTCCGGGGTCGTGATGTCTGTGAGCGCATGCTAATGGCAATGGGTAGTTCATCCTCGGATCAAACGTCTTTGGTATCATCGGCTACATACTCCTCTTAGCCGTTACCAACGATGCAGTTCGATACTTTGCAACCTTTCTCTGCGGCATAGCCACATACACCAGCGTCGGCCTGAACATCGCCTGGCTAAACGTCAACGTGGCACCGCACTATCGCCGAGCACTAGCAATCGGCATCCAGCAAACAGTAGGAAACTGTGCCGGGATTGTCGCCGGACAGATCTATCGCAGTTCTCCATATGTGCTGGGAAACTCCTTTTCACTGGGCTCGTTAATTGTAGCGCAGGGTGTGGTTTCCGCGCATGCGTTGTACGTCCGGGCGAAGAATAAGGAAAAGAGTGAGATTGAGCAGGGCAAGGAGGATACTAGGCGTGTTGCAACCGGTGATGGGGAGCTAGAGTTCCGCTATCATTATTGATTTATATCTGATGTGTTACGACATTTTGTGTATTGGAAAGATAAGATGTATATACCTGGTCATGTGATGCACAAACAAATATATTTCTCCGATTCCTGAGATTGTCAGATTATCTGCACAATGGACGGCCAACGAGATGCACGAGGTATTCTCTCTCAACTATACATATGTATAAAAATATGCTAATAGACAGCCATCTGGCTCGGCCATCTCTTGATGCAATCATTTCTGGCCCGATGGCTGGTCCAATCCGACCTTCCGACGGACCAGCTCCAGGTGTGTCAACACAACGGCACTTCACCAAACACCACAAACTAACAAGTAACAAACTACCAGAACCGCCTTACAAACCTAGAACCCCGCCTCCCATTCCCCGATCTCTGCCGCATTATCAGTCTCCAGATCCCCTTACCAAGAACCGGCAAACCCGCCCGAGATGACCTGTACCTGTTCCTAGGAACAGCCTACCAAGCGTACCCGGCCACCCAAATGACCCAAATCCAGCAGATCATAGAAGACTATCTGCAACAGATCCCAGACCCCCTTGCTTCATCATCTGTACCGGAGCAAGAAAAACCGGAAACAGATTCCGATTTAGCAAGATATACATCGCTGCTGAAAGAAATGGGCGATATTCAAGGCGTGATCCCGCAGCACGCCGAGACCATGATCCAGCAGACTCCGCCGGTTTGGCGGGGGACGGCGAGTTATCGGGGGGTCTCGGCTGTCGGCGAAGGGAAGGGTAAGAAAGAGGCTAGGCATCGGGCGTCCAAGGAGGTGTATCTACTGTTGCAGCGGTAGGCCATGCTATAACAATCAATATTGAGCGGTTTCTCGCTTTCATGCTTTCACGCTTTGATGCATTTATGCATGCGATAAGACCCCGCATCGAGTGGTAGTATCTCTTGGCGGAAAATTTTCACGACGGTCAATTGACAACCCCCAAAGAACTGAACAGCGAGAAGAACGGGGGAGCAGTCATTTGAAATGTCTGAAAAAGAAATCCTTGTCCAGGCAATCCCTGCCTCCGACGCCCGGGATGCAGAAAAATCGCAGCAGTTTACAATCCACGAACACTCGACCGGGTTCTGGCAGGCCCTCCGTTTGAACTGGCCGGCTTTTCTCTGGGGATTGTTTATCAATTTTGTATGCTCCAACGAAGAAAAGATTTTCAAGTAGATACTGACCGGCGTAGGCCACCATCCTCAAAGGCATCGACGGAGGTGTCGTCCGCGGTCTCGTCGGCCTCGACGCTTTCAAACACACCTATGGCTACAACTATGATGGCGAGTATGTCATCGCTGCACATTGGATTTCGGCTTTTAACTATGCCAATCTCCTCGGGGCCATCGTTGGCGCGCTATGTTCCGGCCCGGCTTATGACCGGTTCGGTCCGCGGTTGATGATGACGATCTGCTCGTGTCTGTCAATCGCATTTATTTTCCTGCAGTTCTTCAGCCATACACCTGCGCAGCTGTTTGTCGGCCAATTGATCAATGGTTGCATCATCGCATTCTATCCCATCTGCGCATCGGCGTATGTTAGTGAAGTCACGCCGTTGGCTTTGCGCGGATGTGTAGCTTCCATGACAAACTTGGCGTTCTCGATTGGTTCGCTCATCGCATCTGGTATTCTCAAGGGCACTGAGTCAATGGATACTATATGGTCATATAAGATCCCCATCGCAACGCAATGGATCATGCCCGTCGTCATTCTCTCAAGTGTCGCCTTCTGTCCAGACCCGCCGTACTGGCTCTGCCGACAAGGCAAAATGGATGAAGCTATGCGCTCTTTACGCCGACTAGCCACGCCGCAAATCGACGTTAGTCTCAAGCTAGCACATATCCAAGAAACCCTTCGCCTGGAGGCTGATTTCAAAAATCACTCTAATCGGCCGAATTACCTGGAATGCTTCCGCGGGCCCGACCTCCGTCGCCTGATTATTTGCGTCATGGCGTATGACATGCAGGCGTTTGCAGGTAACGTCTTCTTCATCAGTTATGCCGTACAGTTTATGGAAGTCGCCGGTTTAAGCTCCTCCGATGCATTCTCTATGAACCTCGGTATGACTGCTATCGGCCTCGTGGGTACCTGTGTCTCTTGGACACTGTTGTCATGGGTTGGTCGTCGGCCTGTGTATCTCGTCGGATGCACTGTCCTTTGTGCGTTGCAGCTCTCCATCGGTCTAGTCGATGCTATCGCACCGCAAGATGACAGCGGTAATAAAGGTGCTACCTGGGCGCAGTGCGGTCTGATGATTGCCTGCACGTTAGTGTATGATTTGACTCTGGGGCCGTTCTGCTACGTGCTGCTGGCGGAGGTGTCATCTGCGCGGCTGCGTGGGGCAACTGTTGCTCTGTCGACGGTTAGCTGCTTCATCTGGTCGATTGTGTTTGCTGTGACTATTCCGTATGCTATGGATAAAGATGAGGCGAATTGGGGTGGGAAGCTCGGGTTTTTGTTTGCGGGAACGACCCTGTTGTGTCTGGTATATTGCTTCTTTTACTTGCCGGAGACGAAAGGACGGACGTTTGAGGAGTTGGATATCTTGTTCGAGAGAAAAGTGCCGAGCCGGAAGTTCAAAAATTACCAGATTGATATGGCTATTGACCGGGAAAGCACTGCTAGTTCAGAGCCATACAGATAGAAAGCAGGCCATTCAATATTAGTATAAGGAACACCCATGAACATGTTCCTTGCAAAGTTCAACTCGCAATGGGTCACGGCTTTCCTTTTCGCTTGAAGACAGGCACCGCACGGTATATGATCACTATTAGTAAATACCGATAGGCTAGTAAGAGCAGAAGTAGCATACCAAACCTCCTAAATGTCCTCCGCAATCTCATCCTCCCCTTCATCGAACTGTACTCTATTAACAGTCAGTATCCACCAACAACTCCCACGTACAATTTGATGGCTTTTCGCATTGTGCTAAAGCGGCTGTTAGCACAGAATTCAGATTGCGAGTATAAACTTGAATTACTCACTGGCTGGATTGACGACTTTTGTTGAGGATAAATAGCCCCTCAAACCCAGGTTTGCCTTAATAGGAGTCAGCAAAAGGCATAACTAGTACAGCCGAGCAGAAAGCAAGTCATGATCATTCGACTTATGTGTTATTGATATGCATGCGAATCACAGCGCTTAAGTGTTCACCATTAATACTGTTACAAGTAGGGATCAGTGGGATGGGTTTTAAGAGTGCTCAGTGTATAGAAGAGCGTTCAGACTTACAGTCTGTAGTCGCATAACGGACATCAGCTGGCAGATCTAGGGATATCGATCTCTTCATTGGTATACCACTTGCTCTACTCAACCCCCTGACGTGCTTTACAATCACACATTGCGATTATCCTAGTAGGTATTTATATCAGCAACCCTACAGAAATCAGAATAGTTTAGAGGAACAAGCACTCACATGCAGTCTCTTCGTCGTTCGTCCATCACTTCCGTGGGCAGAGAGACCAGTAGATTTACCGGGGCAGTCTTTTGTGGGCGTCTCACTGAGATGGCGACAGGAGGAATTCTCAACCTGGCTATTACTGGTATCCAACAGCTCGAATTGATTGCCCCCACGGACAGGAGCAGGGCGGCGGCGCGGGGGACCATGTTCATCCTGGTTACAACTATAAGACTGACGAGAGCGCTCCAATGTAGCGGTATTTTGAGGGTGACGCGGAGGTTCTTCAATTTTCTTGATGTGAGACCTAGTGGCAAGTCCGGGTAAAGCCTTCTCTATCTCATGACGATAAATGAGGTGAACAGGATGGGAGCAATTAGTTCATCGTCACCATCATAGTCCTCATCCCTAACTTGCTGATTCTGAATGCTTGCCATCATCGGCAAGTCCAACAGAATGTCGATAATGCTTCCAGGTCTGCATCATCATTGTCATCATTCAACATCTGGACGAAAAACAGAACGATAGACTTGATTTACTGTAATTTGAAACTGAAAGAAACCAAAGTAAGAGAAGGAACAAGAAGCCAAATGAGGTAGAAGAGAAATTATATATGCCACCTCACTTGTTTCTTCTACAGACAAAGTGAATAGTCTTGTTCACCTTCTTTGTACTCTTCCTCCACCACGTCTTCTCTCCTCTCGTGTCATCGTATCATTTTGAATACAGCATATAGGAAGGTGATGGATGTTGACCCAGACTAAAGAAAGGATATTCGCGCTCAGTGTATAGAAATGGCCTGGAGGGAAAATTTCGAGACGTACTATATTGTCCATAGAAGGGGAGAGTACTAATACGAGTATGTGGTAAATAGCCGATATCGGATCTGATAAGATCAATTAGTATATAGGCTGCGAATACCCCGTCCCTTCTTCTCCGGCACAGGAAACCATAAGGATGCTCTCTAAAATAATATTAATCAACAAAATCCTCCTCCTCGCCTTCCACCACCTCTTCTCCCGTCTTCGTCTCAAGATAACCTCCCTCGTCCACCGCATCACATACCGCCCTGTCAGCAACCCCCGCGACATCGTCGTTATCGGCGCTTCCTTCGCCGGCTACCACACAGCCTACTGTTTAGCGCACTCCCTACCAACCGGCTACCGCGTGACAGTTATTGAAAAGAACTCGCATTTCCAGCTTACGTGGGTATTGCCCCGGTTCTGTGCGGTGAAGGGACATGAATCCAAGGCGTTTATTCCGTACGGGCCATATCTAGCTAAAGCGCCGGGTTCAGCGTATAGGCGCGTGTGTGATGAGGTGACTGCCATCGTTCCTGACGAAAAGGGAAACGGACAAGGGAGAGTCGAACTACGGTCAGGAGAAGAGATTGACTACGAGTATTTGGTGTTGGCGATGGGGTCGTCGGCTACGTTGCCGTCTCGCGTTGGGGAGGAGAGTAAGGAAGATGGGATACTGGCGTTGCAAAGAGAGCAGCAGCACTTGCGCAAAGCTCGCGATGTTGTTGTGATTGGGGGCGGACCGGCTGGGATCGAACTGGCTGCTGATGTGAAGACTGAGGATCCGGAAAAGAATGTCACGCTGATTCATTCACATGGAGCGTTGTTGAATGGTAATTTCGGGGTGGACATGCGTCAGCGTGTATTGAACGAGTTGGAGACGCTGGGCGTCCGAGTCATCCTGAGTGAACGGCCGTCTGCATCTGACGGCACAACGGAATTGACACTGAGCACGGGCGAGAAAATCCCATGTGATTGCTTGGTATGCTTCTTCCCTGGTGATAAGATTAACAGGTACTAACCTCTGCAGGTCAAGTGTATCGGTCAGAAACCCAATTCGAAGCTTTTGTCATGCTCGGTCTCCCCCTCGGGGCACATCCAAGTCCGACCAACGCTGCAACTGGCCGATTCATCCATGGACAATGTTTACGCAGCGGGCGACATTGTCGACAAGGACATCATCAAGAACGGCCGGGCGGCTATTGAACAAGCGCAAATCGTAGCACAGAATATTGTCCAACAGATTCAGGGAAAACAGCTGATTGTATATCAGTCGCAATGGTGGGAGGGCGTTACTAAGTTGACTATGGGACTAAAGAAGAACCTGGTGTATATGAACGATGGCAAGACGGACATGTCTTTTTCGATGAAAAACAAGCGAGAAGAATTGGATAGCGCAATGGTATGGCGATTTTTCGGTGCGAAGCCATATGAGGACCCTGAATAATTAGGATTGTGGTATAAACTGTGTTACTGGTAGCATCATAGCAGACATCACCGAACCCACCGATATAAATACCCCGCTTCCACTTCACCTCTTCAATTCCATCCAACACAGCCAAAATGCAGCCCGGCGACTCCTTCCCATCAGACGTTGTCTTCCAGTACATAATCCATCCCCTCATATCGCTTGATTCAAACGATTCTAACCTGTACGCAATAGACACATCCCCTGGGCTCCCGAGAGCCAGGAGGTCACCTCATGCGGTATCCCGATCGCCTACAATGCCTCCAAAGAATGGGCGGACAAGAAGGTCGTCCTCTTCTCTGTTCCCGGTGCATTCACACCTACTTGCTCTGTTGAGCATCTCCCGGGTTATCTGAAGCGTCTTTCCGAAGTCAAGGGCAGAGGTGTCGATGTGGTGGCTGTCGTAGCTTCCAACGATCCGTTTGTTATGAGTGCTTGGGGGAAGGCTAATAAAGTGAAGGAAGATATGGTATGTCTCGTTCCAACCCGAGTAAATACACTGAGGATATGAATACCGGTACTAATGAGTAGCTCTTCCTGTCTGACCCCGACGCCCGCTTCGCGCAGCAGCTCGGATGGGCGAACAATGGCCGGACCGGACGCTGGGCCATGGTTATTGACCATGGAAAGGTGGTATATGCAGATATTGAGAAGGAGAAGGGTGTCAAGGTTAGTTTCATCAATTGAGTTTCTACCTATAGCATGCTAACTGTGATAGGTCTCGGGTGTCGATGCGGTCCTGGCTCATCTGTAGGATACCGCACGGGGTGTTTATGCCAACTGATAGATTCGATACTCTCCACTCAATAAATCAAAGCCATTACTTTCAAAACCAGCATTTCTGATAATGATTACTAGTTTACCCTGAGTACAGGACCCGATAGAGTATATTCATAACGCCGAGAATTACCCGAATTTAAGCTCAATTAATCAGCATTACTAAGATTTGCCCCTCGTGACGTCACTGACCCAGGGTTCTGCTTTCTTCAGATACTTCAGGCCCCTTTACCCCATCGTTTGTATCATGTTCCTACGACAGATCAGTTTAATTACAAACAGATACAATGGCCCCTAAAGTCCTCATCGTCCTCTCCTCCCACGACCACTTCCCCGCCAATGGCAAGCCCACTGGCTGGTACCTCGTACGTCCACCCCCCTTTGTAGCCGCTGCAGACATTCTGACAAGAACAGCCCGAATTCGCCCACCCCTACCATGTCCTAAAGGACAAGGCCGAGCTGGTGATTGCCTCGCCTAAGGGCGGCGAGGCCCCTCTTGACCCTAACTCCGTCGAGATGTTCAAGAACGACCCTGTCTCTGCGGACTTCCTGCAGAATGGCCAGGAGTTGTGGAAGAATACGGTTAAGTTGGCGGATGTGTTGCCGAAAGCTAATGAGTTTGATGCCCTCTTTTACGTTGGTGGTCATGGACGTGAGTTTCCCGTTGCTTTTAGATTGTTGTGTTGTAGGGATGATGGCTAATGTATGAACAGCCATGTACGACCTACACTACGACCCCACCTCCCTCGCCCTCATCCAATCCTTCTCCGAAGCCAAGAAGCCCGTCTCGGCTGTCTGCCACGGTCCCACCGTCTTCCTTCGCGCGACTTCTGCTTCCGGCCAGCCCTTGCTCACCAACGCCTCTGTTGTTACTGGTTTCTCGAACGTCGAGGAGGACCAGGCTGGTCTTACTTCTCTCATGCCGTACAAGCTTGAGGATGAGCTCGTCCGAGTGACGGGTGGTCATTATGTTAAGGCTGACCAGCCTTGGGGTGAGAAGGTTGTTGTTTCGAAGACGGGTAATGGGGCGGTTCTGATTACGGGTCAGAACCCGGCTAGTGCTACTGGTGTTGGACAGGAGATTCTTAAGGCACTGGGTGTCAACTAAGCTATGGTGTGTATAGTTTTACTTGTTATGCAGTATACGTATAATTAATACCATCGAAATAAGTTATCTGTCCTAATTTGCCTCCATCTGTGGGGTCACAGCTTCGCCTGCGCATTCTCACGAACAACCAAACCACTAGCAGGCTTTTTCCTAAGCATCCTTCGTAGAATCTTCCCACTCGCACTCTTAGGTATCTCCTTGACAAACTCCACTTCTGCAACCGCCTTGTGCCGGACCTTATTATCATGAACGTACTTGATCAACTCTCGTCCAAACTCCACTAGAGCCGCTTCATCAAGACCAGTCTCTTTCGCAACCACAAACGCCTTGGGCCGTTCTCCAGAATACGCATCAGGGATTGAAGTAACAGCAGCATCAGCAACAGTCTCATGACCAAGCAGTAGATCTTCCAATTCTGCCGGCGACACGCCAATGCCCTTAACCTTGATCATTTCCTTAATGCGGTCTGTTATTGTGATGAAGCCTTCGTGGTCGATGTATCCCACATCACCCGTGTGCAACCAGCCATCTGCATCGAATGTTTCATGTGTAGCTTTCTCATTGTTCAGGTAACCCATGGTGATCTGCGGTCCCCGGGCAAGAATCTCACCCTGCTCGTTGTAGCCAAGCTCCTTCCCCGTGTCAACGTCGATTATCTTGACATCTGTATTTGCGACGATGGTACCAACACTCGCCGCGTAATTGTACGATTGCTTGTCGGGGGGGGTGGGTGGTGATGCAGCTGCAGGATTCTGTCATGCCGTATCCCTGCTTGAATCCGGTTTGGGGGAATTTGACCTCGAGCTTTTGCAGGAGCTCGCTGGAGATGGGTGCGGCTCCTGAGGTAAAACGGGTGATGTGAGAAAGGTCGTACTTTGAAGTAGTGGAATCGTGTACCAAGCGGATAACAAGTGGAGGGACCAGCAGAAGGTCTGAGATCTTGTACTCGGAGACGGCTTTGAGCATGCTGTCCATTGTGAAGGAGGGTACCATGACGACCTCGATATTGAGAAGGACGGGGAGGTGCATTTGGTGTACGAGACCGGTGACTATCTAGTTAGCTTTGTTATGGAAAGAATGAAGGGGCTAGGCTCACTGTGAAAAAGAGGCAATACAGCGAGTGCTCTCTTATAATCCGCTGGAGTCACTTGTTGGACTTGCATACATTGAGCAATAACGTTATGATGGGCGATCATGACCTAACGAGTCAGTAGGATATAACAATGGACTAGGTAAGCCACATACAGCTTTAGGAAGCCCAGTAGTACCACTACTAAAGCTCAAAAACCCACAAACATCACGATTTGTCTTTCCCTGAGCAATTTTGAACGCCGGTGTCTGATTTGAACCATAGCTTTTGCCCATCTCCAATAGTTGCTGCATATTTGTATACCCCTCATGACCACCTTCAAGCAAGAAGATCCGCTCCTTAGGAATACCAGCATTCTGCGCAGCAGGAATAGCCACTGACATCGACGACGGCACCGTCATAAGAAACTTAGCATGCGCCTTCTTGAGCGCATAGGTCATTTCCTCGATATTGTACGCCGGTGATGCACCGGAAATAATACCACCTGCACGGATAGTTCCCAGCATGGCTACCGGATACCAGATGGTGTTGGGGCTAAACAAAGCTACTGTTTCGCCAGGTTGGAGCCCATATTTACTCACGAGGGCCGTCGAGAGGTAGGTGGTATAGTCCTTGAGGGCATCGTACCGGACTCGCTCTTTGGTTACGGAATTGGTGAATCCTGCCAATTCAGCTGCCGGCGTTCGATCAAGGCATGAATATTCGGAGTCGAATAGAAAGTCCCAGATGGAGTGAGCAGTGGGAACTGGTAGAGTCAGCAGCGTACTAAGATTTCTATTGATGAGAAGACCTACCGTTAAGATGAGGATGGTCCGATGCGAAAATCATCTCGTTGGTGATTGAAAGAAAGAGTGTACAAGCTCAGCTCTGAGGTGTCTTTCCAGTTAACCTCGGGCATGTTGGCAATCGCACCGCCACATGTGGAGAAGGGAGGAGACAGCTTGAAAATCTGAGAAAGCAACGAGGTTGGAAGTCGGACTGGTCTCCGGTGGCTGTTTTCCGTGCAGCGGAGACCCCGGATTACCGGATACAGATAATATCACATGATAGATAAGATGTGAAACGGGGTCTCTCGGATCGTAGCTCAAAAGGGAAATCGGGGGTCGATTATTCCGGACTAAACGAGGTCTATATGTAGATAACTAGTTGAAGGTAGAGATATATTGCCTAACGAACGTATGTGCGCATACGCAGCTGATTGAGTGCTTAATCTACAATATGTGCGCACACATCGACTATAAGAATCTCTTGACCTCGCTACTCGGGTCAACCATTTATCCGATCGATCCTTATCAAGATGCACGAGATAAGATAAGCGAAGAAACATGTTCACTCCGACGACATGCTACGTAACCACTAATCGCAATGGGCTTCTAAGCACTTCCAAATGAAGTCCTCTTGTCAGTTTCTAAGTCACTCAATCTCGCTTGGGATATCAGCGCGCTTTCCCAAGTAAACCGCCGCCTCTATGCCCTATTAAACCGTTTTGTTTACCACCATTACAATGTCGACTATTTTTCGTGTTCAATGTCCGCTTCGATTCTAAATGGGCAGCAGAGCACGGAAAAGAGAAAAAAAAATTGCAAAGAAGCCTAATGTCATCAGCGGTAAAAGGCGGCATGAAGCCATAGTGCGCGTGCTTCTGGATAAGAGAATCGGCCCAGATCCGTCTTCTCAGCTCCAGCCCGAACGACCTTTTATCATGTAATGCGAAGAGGCCATGTTGCTGTGGCAAATCTGTTACCTGTAAAAGAAACGACTGGAGGATATCGGCGTGTCGATAAGTTGCTTACCGACGCGATAGTATCAGCTGGATCGCTCCCTACGGCAAATTTCCTGGTGGAGATGCGCTGCGATTCTAGGTTCGAGAAGGAAATGTCTTCATTTTTGCCCGCGGCCGAGCACGGCTGGGTGGTTATACTTCAATATTTGCTCGAACCGGAGCTGAACGTGAACACCGACGATTCTAACGTAAGGGGGAACGCGGTGAAAACGGCCATTTATCTGCTGCTGAAAAAAGCCAAATCAATGCCGTTTGTTTTCTCATTGGAGACGAGACAATCACCATACTCCCACGCCGCAAAGCCATGGGTGATGAGTGCATAGAAACTGCCAGACTTGCTGGGTTTCATGGATCTCACCACGCTCCCAACGGAGTATGATGGACAAGCTATGTTGATATGCGCCGCAGCTGCCTCTGACTCCGAGGCACTTGTAGAGCGGTTGTTCAAACATGGCTGTGATTAGGATGCAACTATCAAGACTTTTGGTGACCTTAATTGGAAATTCGAGGATGGCTGCAGGGCTAGTGTGTGGGCAGCTACATTTGAACATGTGATAGTGTTAGAAATGCTGTTGAATCATGGTGCTGCCCTCATGTATCCATATCTAACAGCCGTTCACGCAAGGCAAATGTAAATTGTCAAGTTATTATTGGCAAGGGGGGTAGAAATGAATCACTGGCGATCCGATAATGAGAATTGATATCTTGTCTTCTACCGCGGCCAATGAGTCTATGTTCAAATTTCTACTTGAACACGACACTAATATCCGGGTCGATAAAGATGGAGACTCTTTTGAGGGACAATTATCCGCAATAATCCAGTGGTGCCTGAGATGGTGTTGGATTGACGAGTAAAACCAGAAGATGAGCGCAAAGTCCTAGAGACTGCTGCGGCATGGGACACATTCAGCATGCTTGCGTTGCTTTTCCAGCGTGGAATTGTCCCTGGTCAATAAAAGTACTATAATCCAACAAAAGCGATAAAGCTGGCATTAGAGGCACAATGCCCTTGCCCTCAAAATCCTGCTTGAGAATGGATGGTGCCTCTCTTATTCTGAGTTATACCGCTCACATCAGCATGATGGAAGCCAGCACATCATTTATCATGCCTTTAAAGCACCCTCCCCTGAGTGAAACTGAAAGTATACTCGACATACTATTCAGTATAGACGTTCAGATTAATAGGAGAACCAGTTACACGACGAATATATGGTTCCCCATCCTAGAACGGGATGCGATGCATACAGCCTGAAATTACTCCTAGGGAGAGGCGCAGATCCTTTCCATCTCACTAAATACAATGAAGCCTCACTGTTGTATGCAGTGAGCCGGAACTTCGCTACAGGAATCAAGCTCCTACTGGAAGTAATTATCTCTTCTGAGAAGATCTCGCGAAGGAAGCTAGTAGAGGACGTGCATTTGATCTGGCATAGGCACTTCATGGCGTTAAGTGGGACGCTGCAAGAGTCTTGTAGCGGCTTTACTACCATGATCTTGACGGCACAGCGCTAATAGCACCTCTATCCCATTGGCAAGTAAAGGACAAGAGGACATAAACGAACAGGAAAGAGCGATGAAGTATTTCGGCCCTAACATCTAGCAGTATGATACAAGATGTGGTTGTCTTTTCGACGTTTCTGTTTAGCGTGCTTATCTACCCTATTTCTGTTGTTTTTCAGCCTACCCTACTTGCTCCCAGGCCATCTACAAATGTCAGATGTAATTGGACTACTCGACTGAGCACGTCGTTGGAATGTGAAGTGGCATTCAATTCTGATCGTTTATTTTCATCCTGTCGACCATGATAGTCTCGAGCTTCGACGTTTGCAGCTTGTCTTTCAGGTCGGGTGTTGCGCTCTAGGATGCTCATGTCCGAAATCGCCGGTTCCGGGGTATACATCTTTTGCAATCTCACTGCCATGGAGTCACAGTCACAGTTGCAGTAGCAAAGCATGTCTACGGCCACATATCCAATGCTCGACTCACTGTCATTGGTCTAATCGGTGAACCCTCACCAACAATTACCAGGAAACCAATAGTTGGTGTTGGTTTGTAGTAATGCCGGTTATTTTCGGTGTCAGCAAACGAATGTCAGACAACCATGCTTACCAAAATTCCCCGGACTGTCAAACGGGCGAGTCGTACAGGGTGCACCCACTGTGATTGTTCAACATTATAAATAAGTGGATTTCCTTCGAGATATACCCTTTCATTTATTTCGGCCCTTGTATATTGTTTACGGTACATCATCATGCGCGTTGGTACCGTGGTTTCACTTCTAGCCTGCCTCAGCCTGAGCCCTGCCCAGGTCATCACTCGCGATGTGACTGTTATTGGCGGTGGCTCGGCAGGCACATACGCGGCCGTTAACCTGCGCGAGAGGAATCGAACTGTTGCCGTTATCGAGAAAAGTGGTAGGCTGGGCGGCCATACCGACACCTACTTCGACTCAGCCACTGGCACGCACGTCGACTTCGGCGTAATCTTCTACGAAAACTTGACTGTCGTTCAAGACTACTTCAACCATTTCGGGATCCCCTTAACGACCGTGATCCCGTCTGGTGGAGAGCCACAGCGCATCGATTTCCGGTCCGGGACACCTGTTGATGCTTCGCAGGGTAACGTTTCCGACGCCCTATCCCGGTATGCGGCGCAACTACTGAAGTACCCCTATCTTGCCGTTGGATTCGACTTACCGGACCCAGTCCCTGAAGACCTAACGCTACCCTTTGGTGAGTTTGTTCAGAAGCATGACCTTGGCGCAGTGGTGGATGTCATCTTCTCTTACGCGCAGGGCGTGGGTGACCTCCTACAATTGCCGACTATCTATGTGATGAAATACGTTTCGCTAGAGGTCTTGGACGCCATACAGAACGGCTTCCTCCAGACGACCAATCATAACAACGGCGCACTGTACGTGGGCGCCGCAGAGCAATTGGCAGCCGATATCTTCTTCAACAGTACCGTAGTTTCCATGGACCGCGACAGCGACCCGGAATGGGTACACATCGAAATAAAGACACCAGATGGTCGCCAGAGCATTCGAACAAAGCAAGTTATCTCTGCCATTCCGCCCACACTAGATAACCTAGAAAGCTATGATCTGGACGAAGTTGAACAAGGCCTCTTTAGCTTGTTCAGCAGCAGCGCTTACTACACGGCCCTAGCGCGGGCCGACGGCTTGCCTGCTGGGATAACCGCCTTTAACCGCGCAAACGACACAGAGTATAACCTCCCACCATTACCGGGCGTGTATGTTCTAACCCCGACCACCGTGCCGGGTCTTTACAGTATCTTGTACGGGAGCGAGGATTTCATCAGTGAGGATAATGTCAAGGACGCCATGTCGCAGGCTGTGCAGTATCTGCAGGTGAATAGTAGCAATCCGGAATATGTGGCCTACGAAGCGCATTCGCCATTTGAACTGAGGGTGTCGCCTGATAATATTGCTATCGGTTTCTATCGGGAATTGAATGCGTTGCAGGGGCGTCGGCGGACATATTATACGGGGGCTGCTTTTGATGCGCATGATTCATCGCGTATTTGGCGATTTACAGAAACGTTGTTGCAAAGGATGCAAGGGAAGCACTGAATTTATATACATGTACAAGGGTGGCGTCGGGTTGTTCAATAAGACATGTCCAGACCCGGTCTAGACTTATGTGCATAAAATGACACAATCAATATCAGGGGTCGTCAGCTCTGTGCCCTGCTTCCATGGAACAGCCAAATCCGTATGTTCTACAATCGATTCTGGGCTTGTTCGATGATGTCTTAGTTCTATTGCCACTGAGTCTGATTAGCGAACCACGGGAGAATTCTCCGATTAAATTCCTTGCCTTGATAGATTGGGTTATGATGATGTATTCATTTGCTCTTAAGTTATTTAAACAGATGACCTTGTCCGTGGTCTATTAGTTGGTCAGACTCTAACCGTTGCAACCTGGTGAGACTGCACTTATCCCCTTTAGAGGAATACATTTACTAACAACAAAAAAAAAAAAAAAAGACACTGCTCTGCTCGCTGATCCCGGAGCAACATCCGCAGCCCGTCCAGACCATTCCAGTCTTAGACAATGAAAATCACCACCCTCCTCGCCCTCAGCCTCTTCGGAGCAAGCACCACAGCAGTTTCAACAGTCAACTTCCCCCGTCAAAGCAACGGCCACCCGGTATCCTGGGAATTCTTCCTCTTCCAAAACACAAACTGCACAGGACCTCAGGATACATTCGCTGGTAATGGGACTACGGCCTGTCGGAACGACATCCGACATGGTAGCGCATTGGGAATTATTAAAGAGGATATTAGCCCGGGGTGTGTGATTGAGTTGTTTAGGGGGGAGAATTGCACGCAGAGCGTGAGGAATGTTACCTCGAGGACGGAGAGTACGTGTCAGGTTTTGCCGGGATCTGTGTCCAGTTTTGATGTGAAGTGCGCGAGACCGAGGTTTGTTGTGCCTAGGGGATAATATATTAAATGGGGTTTGGGAGTTCTGCTGTATGTATATGCGACGAATGATGAATCTAGATTGTTATATTTGTCTGATACAGCTAGAATAAATCTTGCTCAATTACAAATACTACCAAAGCTGCCGTTCTTTCAGCGGGTAGGGAGTTGAGAACGGAGATGCTTTCCATGCCGTCCACGGAATTGACGCCAGGTGACACTGATTAGGGGTGAACAATGATTAGGGCTCCCTCCCGAGATGCATAACTATGGAATCTAGGCCATATATGGCCATCAATTTTCTCTCTCTGTTAAGATTTCCCTTTGTGAACGAACTATACCATTCATCTCTAGTAGTTGATGGTTAGAAGTTAGGGGGTATATAAACGTGTCTTCCTCTTGCTCTATCTTTCTATATGTATTACTTCCTCAGCAACGTTGGTGTTTCACGTCAGCATAACTGGTTAATCCTCCTTCTCGTCATATGGTGTTCTATGCTATAGTAGTATGCTTTTTACTGAAAATACATTTTGTCTCTCGAGAATATGCACTCTGCACGGTGGGGGTAGAGCGTCCTTTCTATTATATAGCCGCCCTCGCTTCATTCTTCAATCGAAAATGGTGGATTGTTTCTATTTATTTCAATCACCACCGTTTCCACCATTTTTAGAACCAATATATGAACCATCCGTTAGACGACTTACCAGGTATATAAGCAAAATGATATAATAAAGAACAAGTACAAGACCAAGAAGACTAACACTAGCAGACAAAGGTTCACGGGCATCCGCCCAACATCGACTAACCGTCTTATATTACTGCAGACACACAGTCGGGGGATAGCCCGTGGAGAGTCTCAGACACTTAATGTAGAATCTGGAATGGCAAAGACAGCTTCCTGATGGATCAAATTTGTTTGTGAACACCAAGGGCGCCTAATTCATGATGAACCATCAGGTCAAGATAAATGCGTTGCGCGAATCGCAAACAGAAACGAACAACAACATGACTAGCCTAGCGAAACAATTCACTGCATTGCGGTAAAAGGACAATAACGGGATGCAGAGGAAGTTTGAGTCCAAAAGTCACTCCCACGGAGGAATAGGAAAGTTCAGGCGCTAACTTCACTCGAATGACACAGCTATGTCGACACAAACAAGAGGGAACCACTCTGGTATATGATACAGATGTTTCGAGGTACGCATGCCTCTACAGTAAAAGTAAACACCTGCAGCACCAACAACTTTAATCCTGCAAGCCAAGATACACTCCATGATTTACCACACTGATTGATAGAAGATTTCTTCGACAAACCCTTTCGAGGGTGAAATGCAAAATGAGATACCAGACACAATGAAATAACGGGGACCTGGTTTCTGGAAATTTCTTCATCTTCCGTTTCAAGGGCGATAAAATAATCCTACCCAAGACTTTAAACTGCCGATAAAATGAAAGAGGGGCTCAAGGCACATGCAAAGATGAAATCAGATTGCAAGAGCTGGACAGCCACCTGCCTGCGAGACACAGACTAGAACCTGTTTGAAAGATTCCGACCCCTTCATTATATCACCTATCGAAGTTACCCAGCATCTATAGAGGCACCAGCACGTATTATTGACCACGAAAAGAGTGAGTACATTTATCGACACCTATTTGAGAAACATCAGAATCCTCTCGCGAGACAGCAGAGATAACCGACTAGTGCACAGCCCAGATGCTGCAAGCATGGGACAGTACACAACACATCCAGACCAACGTAATCTTTCTAGATGTACTGCCGGTACCTCGAAGCATACACCAAAGACCAAGTCAATCATTATGAGCCGCGTCATAGATGCCAACAACCTCGTACATGAACTAGACGTGATTGAACATGGCAGTCTTTTATCGGGTAAAGCCCCCGAGACGGTTTCGACCATGGGACGGCATCAACAAAGACGAAGCCCCCGAGTACCAACAATTGCAACACAATCAATTGGTTTGTCGCGATTGCAGAAGAGGAAAGCGAGTATCATTTTGCGTACAGAACTGGTGTTCAACTTGGAGACAGCGAAAGTTGCTGACAAGTGCTATATCTATTTTTTGGGCTATTGACATTTATAATGAGAAAAAGCATTCAGCTGAGGCTATGACTATTTCGCAAAAGAACAGAGGTGATGTCTATAAGAAAGGCGCCGGCGGTTACAGCTGTGTCCTCAATACCAAAACTTTATAGCTCAAAAAGCGAAGAAAGTTGGAACATTGTACCTCCAATGGAAACCCCTCCATCTGCTGGGCCATTAGAGATATGTTTGGAAGATAAACTGGCAAAATTCGGACAGAGCCCTCAAAACATCGAAGATCATGCCAAAGGCCCATGTGTGAAATCGTAGTCATCCCCTCTGGACAGAATCCAAGGTGATTACAACCGTGAAGATCCTAAATTTTATGTTATACTTCTTTATTACGAATGACTATCTTCTTGGTTATTTCTAGGTCCAAATCTATGATAGCTGTCATTTTCTAAGTATGCTTCTCCATCGGCATTACTACTCTACCTCTTGCTCTCTCAACCACTATCAGAGTCTATTCAACAGTCTATCGAGAACACCATGACAGAAACTATAAAACCACACCAAGATCTTTAACGGAGTTTTGAGAAGCTCAAATCACAATACGAGATATGGAGCGCGGATTTCCATAATGGAATCGAGGAACTGTTACAAACACTGTATACCAGATTTCGAGAAACATCTTCAATTACAAAGCCCATCATCTTGGGATGTACCCGAAGAAAACGCCAAGATAGATGGGGCAGCCCAGTATCCCGAGAGCTGATGCTAGTTCTGACATCTCTAAGAATAACGAGAAAGCGACACAGTCAGCTACCGACTTCAACACCCGCTTTTAAGGACTATCACAAGAATTCCATTTGTTCAAAGACACGGCATCTGCTGAGGTCAGACCGCTGATAAACAAAGTTAGCCGGCTTAAGGAGCCGTGGGGGAAACAAGGAAAGGAATTGGTGAATATGAGCTAGAAACAAGCTATATTGAAGACCGGGAAATCAGAACCGCACAACGCATCAGACTCACGGAGGGATAAGCGACTATGTCAAGATCACATACGGAGCGACAACAAAACAACCGGAGTGCATTACTATTCCCGAACATGTTCATACGATTATGATTATTCAATATCTATAAACCAACCTGATGGAGGCATGTATGTATTACATGATGGTAGCTTCATTATATAACAGGATAGAAATTCGCTTTGCTATATATACATGCAACAAATCAAACCAAACTGCTTACTCCTGCTTCTGGATAGTAAACGGACCCGCCGCATTGTAAATAGTGGGCATCTGAGGCGCCGTCGACAGCGATCCGCTCAGACGCAGATACCACACACTCTCGTCATCCATAGCGGGCAGATCCTCGGGGATGGTAATGGACACCTTGCCGTCCTTCTCAGAGAAGCCATCCGTGAGCTTGACCTGGTGATCGTAGTTGATCGTGTCCAGGTTACGAACGGGGTTGTTGTACAGCCAGACGCTGTAGTAGTCACCCGGGTACTGGGCCAAGGGGTCCTCGCAGTTGGTGGTAGGGGCACGGTTGAAGCGGATGTCGATGGTGGTGCCGGGGGCGACGGTAGAGTTGTCGGGGACGCCCTGGTAGACATTGACGCAGGAGTAGTCGCGCTTGCCCCAGGCTATCATGTTCGGTTAGTTATGTAAGGGAGATATTAGTCTGGAGTGAGGAACGTACGGAGGTACTTATCAAAGGCCGTGGCGCCGGCGGCGAGGGCAGCGGTGGCAATGGCGGCGGAGATCTTCATTGTGGAATTGATATCTTTGCAATTGAGGATGATGGGATAAGATGATTCTAGAGGGAGAAGACGTGGTATTTATATTCACTTGTTATCCTCTGGCTATAAATAATACCCAGCCGGATCCTCAGGGTCCAGCATCCGATTGGGCCGATCCAAGACATGCGGTCGTTAGTCCCGAATAGGCCACTTACCCCATTGGGAAAGTTTATGTTGAATATCCGGGATCGGGTGAATGCCGGGATGAGGTTAGTTTCTTCTTCTTCTTCTTCTTCTTCCTGCTGTCATTTTACTACCAAGCAGTCATGAATTTATTCATCATCCAGCCTAATAACTTACTTATCCCAAGTATGCTTTTGGTTCCCTTACAGCAGTCCGTCGGACACATGTATAGAAATTTGCATTTAATGCAGGCATATACTGAGCTGGTCTACTTTTTCATTAGGTATTGAGTCCATCCTCGATAGACTTCTACTATTTCTAGTACTGTCAGTCCTACAATGGCTACAATAATGCCCAATGTCATTGCCGACAAACACGGCGATGACACTAAACCCGGGCGCCATCGGTGTGTAAACAGTTATCACCCTTTTCGCATCTGGATTCCAGAATTGCTAGTGGGAAGCTTCTAGCTAACATCTACATGAATTGAATATAGATAGCTCGCCATGTTCAAAATATGGTTTATTTGCAAGGGAATGCTAAATGCTTGAAGACACGGCAGTATTATCTTCGCATCCTCTCTTCATCCACGATGGCTCGTCGGAAGAAACGCACTGGGAGCTAAACGCGTTGAAATTGCGATGCAGGAAGTACGGGGAAACGTGATACAGACAGACCAGCAGTGAAAGCTTGTTGGATAGTGCGGGAGCGTTGTATAGGTTTCTTGAGACACGATGCGATGACTTTCAAGATATTGACGAGGCGTGAGACAACGAGCCCCAGGTGGGAACAGCACGGCAATTTTTTAAGATGCTGTCACCGACGGTTCTTTTTCAAAGTTGTTCAGCCTATGACTTCGAGAACCTCGCGGCTACATGCCTCAATTTGTCTGCGAACCAGGTAAGCCATACCCTCTTTATTAGGTTGACGTATCTGACTTGGTACTCTGAACAATAACGACATAGACATCGTGTTCAAAGTAATCGACAAATACGCACAACCAAGCTATAGATGTCAATCTCTGCCAGAATAGTCGGACGAATTGATCAAGTTATTGAAAGCGGTCGACGTGAATCTCCAGACCATTGCGAGCCCGCTAACACACATTGGCAACGGATACTATGACTTTTTCAATGAAATCAGGGATATTCCGGGATATATTATCTCTCTAGTTTTTGTGCAGGGTTGCTTGGTATCCGTCTGATGGATTTTGCGAATCTAACCTCACCATGCCTAGAAATATCCACGGGGAGTGTACGCGTTGGGTGAACGTTTGGATCTTCTCCTGCAGGACTTGGCCTCCGTAGATTTGTTAAACTTCGTCCTATATAGGTAAGATATAGTATATAGCAACCAGAGAATGACAATCGAGTTAAATCGCTACTTCATGAAACAGCTTCCAACTCCTTCTCACATCGTTCAAGCACATTAAACCTGTCCCATGATTAGCCATACCCTACCACGCAGAAAATAGAAGAGTACATACCCAGAATCATGCACCAACCGACTCGCAAATGTATTCGGAACTATCCAGTCAGTTTCATCCACCAATGACAATACCAGCGAGGAAAACATACCATCCAACCCATCCTCCGTATACTTCAACACCTCCCTCTCAACCTCCTTCTCCTTCCCAACCCTAACCGTTGAAAGAATCTGAACCCTCGACGCCCGTCTCGTGCGTACTTTTTCGAACAACTCCAGTCGCGCGGGGAGATCTTCCGCGCTATGCAGATCCCGGAAGAGGATGCTGATTGCGCCGGCGTCTTCGATGGCTTGGTTTGCGCCTTGGCCGCCGAAGGGGAGCATCTACACCACGATTATTAGAGATGGACGTCAAGGGATAACGGGGAAGGGAAGAGTACTGCGTGAGCGGCATCTCCGATGAGAAGGACTTTGTGGTAGATCCAGGTTTTGAGCGGTTCGTGGATGAGTAGGGGCCAGCATTTTACGTCGTCGGCGAGGCTGTCATTTGTTAGCTATGAGACTGCCAGAGAGAATGGGAGGGGCGCACTGGATTATCTCTGGGACAGTTGGGTTGAAGTGGCCGAATTCCTCTAGCATATCTGACCTCGCATCACCAGAACTTCTCCCTGGTTCTCGTGTTAGATGAATACCAACGAAGTTCTGAACTTGATTCCTATTATTTCATCAGTACAATCCGTGCCATCATTGGAAAAGACAAACACACCCTCGACACCCATACCAAATCATATGCTGCACACTATTAGCCCTCGACGTATCCGCCAACAGAGCGGAATCGCCTGTCTTCATTCGCATGGCATCCCTAATCTCCGGTCTAGCCATGAGCGTCTCTGTTGGAAGTAAGAAACGAAATGCGCTCATCCCCGTTTCAATGGCTCTATTGCTCGTGTTCGAATCGGGCGGAACCACACATCCACGTACTGTGGAGTGGATTCCATCAGCCGCGATCACTAGATCAGCCGCGTTGACAGTGCCATCAGTTAGGTGGATCTTGCCGCTCAAAGCATCGACATCGGCAATCGGGGAACCGTATTGAATTTTCACAGGAGGAATGGAGTGGTTGTCTGTCGTGGTGTCCAGAACTAATCTCAAAAGTTCCTTGTGCAGATCCACACGGTGAACAGTATGGTAATCCGACCCAGTGATACTAGCGACGCTCTCCAGACCCTGAATGGTGATCTGCTTCAACGTCAAACCATCCATCACCTCCCAAGCTTTGTGCCGGCATGATTGCGCTCGGGTGAAATCAAAGCCAAGATGTTCCAAGACGAGGACGCCATTTGGAGCTAGGGAAACGGCAGCACCAGTTTCGGTTGCGAAGCGGGATTTCTCGAAGATCTAATCTTGTCAGCCAGTGGAGTAGTTATGGGTAGTAAGGAATATACCTGTACTCTGTGGCCGGATCGTCGAAGGGCGATGGCCGTGCAGAGGCCGGAGATACCTGCGCCCACGATTATGATGTCTAAAGCCATAATGCCGGAGTTGTTGGAATGAACGACTGCAAGGAAGCTGGATAAGCTGAGGTCATATGTTGAGCTGACTGCTGTCTATGGGTGCATGATGCATGAAGTAAGCATGATTATACCAGGCTAAAGACGAGTTCAATTGTAGTTACCAATCGTTGCTATTTGATAGTTTGCATCCCATTGCTCGAATAGTCGATATATATTGATAGGATAGGACCATCACGGCTGGTTTTTATTTTGTGCCATTCGGAGATGTCCCTTGCGTTGAGGCGTATGTATGGCCGTTTTCGTCGACAAATCGCTACAGGCCAATGTATTTATTCTGGTATATACCCCGACTATGGTCGCATCCGCTGCAGTTCCAAAGCTTTAAGCCCAGCAGCATCATAGCCTAATGCTCGCCGCCATCCCGAAGATAAGTGACCCAGAACGAACAACCAAGCAATGTTCTAGCATGATGGCCTTGGAGCGCTATGGCCAGAGCCAGGGCCAGGCTCCATAGACAGGTGCATCCTTGATCGAATGCCTTGTCGTCTTTCCCAATCCCGTATACCTCAATCCCTCTACCCCTGGAACACCCACTGCGGGCCAGAGATCTCAACGCGTTCCTCCTTATCCGTTAGATCCACCAAACTAAATACGAGAGTGAACCACGGGTGCTGTCATAACGGCGATAATTAACTCGGAACCCGAGTCATGGCCGATCTATAGAGTTCGCGTTAGCTAGTTCCATGGTTGTGTGGACAGCTTGTGCATCAGTGCCTGGATTCATGGTGTTTGAGATATTCTTATCTTGGGATGCCGTGAGTCTGAGCTTTGCATAGTGGGAGATAATGCAGACGCCGGGTCTCAAAATTCAATATTGGTAGGATTCACGGCCTAAGTCGATCCATCTGAGTTTAATCAGCGGTTCAATGATCTGTGGAGCTTAGCCCACTGTCCCACTGCAGTGGAGCAATAATTGCATTTGGCCTAAAGCAGTGGCTTGACTGAGAGATGAGACGAGGATGTGTTTTGTGTGTGATACATGTCATTTGCCATCAGGTGGCTGCACACAAAACACCACAGAACACTGCAGAAATCAATTCTTGAGGGCCCCGGGGGTTCAATCTCCTTTTTTGGCCCTGGCCGTTAGGTCCAATCTTGAGTTTATGCAGGAGCATAGTGCGTGGTAGTTGGCTGGATATTGGCTATAAAGTCCATCCATTGAATTCTATTGTGCGTTTAGCCGCGCGAGATCTTCGGGGATCTTCTGCAGAATCTACATGGAATTTTTAGGAAATAAGAGGTCCAGCGAATGAGCGAGACTCCAGAGGGAATAATTTCCCGTAATAATAACCTTGTTTGGGTTCCAATTTCTGGTCTTCTCTTTTGTGATGTATCGGCCAGCACGTCGACTCGTATCGCGTACTCGGAGTATTTTTGGTGGATGCACACCTTCGGATCCGGCAGATCCTTCACTTGGTGTGCTCTGGGTTATTTCTACTCATGGGAATAGAACAGCACGAAGGATTCTCCCGCCAATAGAGCAGAGAAATAAACTCGGGACATTATCGTTTTCCGGGGCAGACAAAGTTTATCGACGTCCAACGTGCCCCTGAAGAACACCTACATTATTCATTCATCATAAAGGTCGAGTTCTCTCCCGAACCAAGCAGAGAGCCCGGGGCTGATTGGGCGATCGGTAGGCTGTTATTCTGGACGAATTTTCATCCCCACTTCGTTCATGGGAGAATATTCTCCCGAATCTCAAAGAGGGACCAGGTGATTGATCATTGTACGAGTAGTTCGAGACTGTGTTCGGCGATATCGTGCTATGGTAAAGCATTTATGGTGTCGCCCCATGGAGGAGAAGAGTATCGAGGTCATTTCGCTTGTCTGGCATGGGCGCATTTGGCGAGTGCGACTAGTGTCGCACGTTCGGTGTCATTGCGTCCGTTCCTTCGATAGGTGCCAGTGTATCGTCCCGTGTTTCTTTGAGCCATGGAAGCCTCGTTAACTAGCGCATGCTCATATCGATGGTTTGTTTCTGTAGACGATGGCATGCGTGCTCTGACCTGCATCAGGGTAGCTAGTGGGTTGTCTTTCGTCGGACATGGTACGACGGTAAACAAGCAGCAGCATAAGGGTGCTCTGTACTCGCTATTATAGCCATGTCCTTATTTTGTGGCGGTATTCCGAGACCTCCCCCCGTATGCCAGCGTTGGAGCCGCTCCGAACATGACTTTGTATGTATCCACGGCGATGTCGTTCGAAAGGACGTCGCGTATCAGTAAAAGGTTCCTCGGAGCCCTTGTGAATAGGCAAAAGACGATAGCAAGAATAGTAGAATAAGTAGAAGTGAAGGTTGGCAAAGTGAATGGCTGCTACCCAAACAGGAAGGTGCCAGAAACCCACCTAGCACGCACTGACAGGGCAGTCAAAGCCAGTGCTTCAGAGTGTTAATGTTAATATTCTACACTAAAAGCCCAGTCGGAGCACTTTCCATTTTTGCAGCGGCCGGGATCACTGCTCTGTACTGTGCTCCGTACTCGACACGATGCTATGCCAACAATTGAGGATTATCTAGTTACAGAGGCAGAGAATTACAAATAAACCAATATCACGGCTTAATATGTATACAAGACTGCCAGTCATACTCCGTGCGACTCCGGAGTGCTCCGTATGTGCTGTGCTGTGCTGTATGTATGGAATGCATGGTTTATTGCTCCACCCGCACGAGGCCATATTTAAAAAATGCGCGCTGCATAAAACCTACCATAGGTTGTAGTCCTTACAGCGAAATAATGGTGAAGAATGTTTCAATCGATACTGATAATATCGCGATAGTTAGTATGAGCATACAAAATACAGTAATTACGCGGCTAAAACGCCGATTAATTGAGATGGGCCTCCTTAGTCGTTGTCCCCAGACCTGTCACTCTCCTTAATCTCTCCCGGTCCCTCTCTTTCTTTCTTTTCCCTCTCCTCTCTCTCTCTCTTCTCTCTTTCTCTCTATCAATTCTTTTCATCTTTTGCTTTTTCTGGTGGCGGGTGGTGCGTTCCTTCTTTCTTTTAAATATTATTTTTATTATTTTTTCGTGATCGCTATTCGTTTCTTTCCCGTCTCTGAGGCTTGTCCTTCGAGTCGCGCACTCGCTTTTGGTACGTCAACAATATCACAATAATAATAATAGTCTGCTATTTCTTTTCTTATTCTGTTATCGCCATATGTCTTATTGGGCATCACTGACAAACGCATGCTATAGATACTCATATATCACCAAACGACGACTACGAGCCGATGACCTCCCCATCCCTTCCTCTCCCCTGAACCTCCGTTTGTTCCATCGCATCTTCCTTTCACATCTTTCTTCCTCATAATAAAGGGCCATGACGGGCTCGCCGCCGGCCTCTCCCACGGCCGCTTCCCCGCGGTTCAGCATGATGCGGACTCCGAGAAGCAACAGCCGGTTGAGCATGAGCAGTAAACAAGGGCCCGGCAGTCGCGCTTCGGACGAGGATACCAAAACCGCCGTCAAAGTCGGTGCGTATTCTCTCTGTGTCTCTGTCGCCGTGTACAGGTGTTGACTGACCTGCTGTAGCTGTCCGCGTACGACCTCCCCTGAAAGCCACCGATCCCGGCTACGAATTAATCCCGCAACGTTTCCAGCGTTCCATGGTTCATGTGACGGCTCCAACCAGCGTCGCCGTGGATGTCCCCCAGGGGCGCAAACTCTTTGTCTTTGACCGCGTCTTTGCAGAAACCGTCGACCAGGAGGGCATTTGGGATTATCTCAGCGAAAGCGTCAACTCCTTCCTGCAGGGTTACAATGTCTCCCTGTTGGCCTACGGCCAGTCCGGCGCCGGAAAGTCCTATACCATGGGCACTTCCGGCCCGAACGAACAAAATAACACCGAGGCCATGGGTGTCATTCCACGTGCCGCCCAGTTATTGTTCGAGAAACTCGATGGTCCGCAGAAACACAATCGCAACGGCTCCACCGGTCTCCGAACGCCGTCGCGGTACTCTATGAATTCCACTTCCAGCTTCGGAAAGGCCAATAATCCCGACAAAAATTGGCAGCTCAAAGCCACTTACGTCGAGGTGCGTGCTGCCAAGAAAATCCTCTCCGGCAGAAGACTGACGTTGGTAGATTTACAACGAAACACTACGAGACCTTCTTGTTCCTGAGACCCCCGGAAATGAACGTCCCCCCGTCACCATCCGCGAGGATACCAAAGGTCGCATTATCCTGGCCGGCCTACATCAGGTCGACATCAATTCCTTCGACGACTTGATTGGCGCTCTAAATTTCGGTTCTTCCATCCGTCAGACGGACTCGACAGCTATCAACGCCAAATCCTCCCGATCGCATGCGGTATTCAGTTTGAATCTTGTCCAGCGCAACAAACAGTCAAGCCCCTCTATAGGATCGCCGTCCCCCAGGGACAAGCGCATGTCTGCTCCGGTCGAATTTGGCAACTCCGATCCCTCCGTCACCGTTGACAGCAAACTTCACTTTGTCGACTTGGCAGGAAGTGAAAGGCTGAAGAACACCGGGGCGTCGGGCGAACGTGCGCGCGAGGGTATTTCCATCAACGCTGGTCTGGCAGCCTTGGGCAAAGTCATCTCCCAGTTGTCGTCGCGGCAGTCGGGCTCCCACGTGTCGTATCGCGATTCAAAGCTCACCCGCCTGCTGCAGGATTCCCTGGGCGGCAATGCATACACCTACATGATCGCATGTGTTACACCCGCAGAATTCCACCTCAGCGAAACCCTCAACACCATCCAGTATGCGCAGCGCGCCCGTGCCATCCAGAGCAAACCCCGTATCCAACAAGTCACCGACGAAAGTGACAAGCAGGCCGTCATTGACCGTCTCAAGGCCGAGGTTGCCTTTTTGCGGCAGCAACTGCACAGTGCCGAGGAAAATGACCGCCACATGGCGCCTCCCCGGGAGCGTTCGTCGGAACGGCGCAACGAGAAAGAGATGGACCTGCAAAACCAGCTGTTGGACGCACAAGAAAGCTACAACGCTCTCAGCCAACGTCATGCCAAGCTGATTTCGGACATGGCCCGGGATGCCGAACGGCCGTCGACCAGCCAGGTCGATACGTCGGACGATGCCTCGTCGGTTGGCAAGAGCTCCGTGGAGCGACTCAAGCGGTCGCATTCTTTCGCTGAATCGGTGGAGCAGGTGGTCTTGGAGTACGAAAAGACCATCCAGAGCCTCGAATCGTCGCTTTCCAACACCCGTTCGTCTCTCTCCGTCACAGAAAGTACTCTGCTCGAGCGTGAAACCAAGTGCACCTACGCCGAGACCGTCAACACACAGCTGCAGGCGCGGCTCCAGAAGTTGCTCGACCGGGAGTCCAGTACGGAAGCGTATCTGCATGAGCTGGAGAACAAGCTCGATGGACAATCGTCGGGCGAAGAGCAACATGCCGCTATCGTCTCTGAGCTGCGCAAGGAGGTGAGCCGTGCTCGTGAGGGCGAGACTGGCTGCGAAGAATACATTTCCACTTTGGAGGAGCGGCTCGCCGAAGCAGATCAGGACATGGAGTTGATGCAACGCGAGGTGGAACGTCTGGAGCATGTTGTTGAGCGCCAGCGCAGTCTGGGCAAGCTGGATAACCTGCTGACCGAACTCGACCACACCAAGCAGCAGAATGGCCACCACAAGAGGCATAGCAGCCGTGATGACTTTGAGACCCGCGCCATGACCATGAAGAGCGCCCAGCACATGCGGAAGCGCGCCACCTCATTGGATCCCTTGAACGAAGCATCCGAGGCGGCCGTTCCTGAATCTGACGATGAGCATCATGACGACAGCTTGGTCGGTTCTGGCCCTACCTTGCAGGACGAGATGGCCAAATCTACCAACGGCGGTGGTGAACTCGCCACCACCGGTTCTGCTGTCAACGCTGTCCAGAGTCCTACTGCCGACGACCAGTCTCGCTTTGTCGCGGACAAACTCGACACCGTCAACCAGGAGCTGTTCGACCTGCGCATGCAGCACGAGACGACCGTGACTGAGTACGAATCCTTGGAGGCCAAGTACGAGGAAGCGGTCAAGGCGTTGGCGAAAGTGCAGCAGGACACGGCGGACGAAGCTCGCCATAGTCATCTTGCGCCGCCTGATGCATTCCAGGACCGTCCATCGTCCCCCATTACCGCTACCACCAACTCCCGTCCGGTTTCTTTTTTAGAGGATACCCGAGCCCCCGGGACCGAGTCGAGAACTGGAACTCAACATTCATTCTCGCGATCACTCTCCTCGGAATTATCCTTGGCCGGGGAGTCTGCTACGTCGCCGGAGGCATCGAATGCTTCTGAGATCACCAAGAAGGAGCCTGTGGAGGATGAGGTGGAAGAGATGCGCCGCCTACTGTTGGAGCACCAGGAGGGTGTCAGCCTCATGTCCCAGAAATATGCGGAATTGCAGACCGAGCACGAAGGTGTTATGAACTTGGTGGAGACCCTCAAGTCTGAGCTTCAACGCTCGCGTTCGTCATCGCCGCCTTCCACGCCTGGCTTCAAGTCGCCCGTCATCCGCAGGAAGACCAGCCAAAGTCTTATGTCTACTGTCGATCGGGCGCATCGCTCTCTGGCTGCCCTGCGTAACATCGCCGTCGAGGCGTTCGAATCCCGCCCCGACACCTTGCAGAACTTCGATGTGCACTATGACTCCGCGATGCACGAATTGCACTCTCGCATGGATCGCATCCAATCCTTGGAGTCGGAGAACCAGAGCGTGAAGAAGGAGATGGAGATGAAGACCACCATCATCTCCGGCTTGACCCGGGAGCGGTCCAGTTTGCAGGGTGGAGCTTCATCGATCGATATGGGTCTGGTGACGCAACTCCGCGACCAGGTCGTGCAGCAGGAGAACCTGATGGGCGATCTCAAGGCCGGGCATGACGCTCGTGAGCTGCAACTCCATAGCGAGATCGCGCAACTCAGGGGTCTTCTCAAGACCCAGGAGGAAGCCGCTCGCGCCCAGGATGCTGGTGCGGATGAGCATGACAGGCGCCTTGGTGTTTTGGAGCGCGAACTGACCGAATGGAAGGGCAAGCACCAGAATGCCCTGGACTCGCTTCAAGGCTCCGAGCAGAAGCTGGCCTCGACACTCACTGAGTTGGAGACCGCCTTGGCGTCTGTGGATGCGCTGCGCGCAGGACGTGGGGGTGACGCTGCCCGTGAGACATCCAACGAGAAGGAGGCTACTGCTCGCGGTCTCGACAACGACCGGGTTCAGCAACAAGGTTTGGTTGACAGCTTGACGACAACCATCGAGGAGCACAAGGCCACGATTGCCACTCAGCTCGCGACGATCGCATCCCTGGAGAAGTCGCACTCGTCGGCTCAAGACCGGCTCAACCAGCATATGGCTGCCAAAGACGGCAATGGCGACGAGGTCTCTACCTCCCAGTTCCGTGTTACAGACCTGGAACGGGAGATTGAGACTCACCAATCGACGATGGCCAGCCACCAGCAGGAGCTGTCGTCGCTGCAAGAGTCCCACACGCGCGAACTGAGCGAATTGGAGGAACGGACCAAGGCAGCTGCGCAGGCTGAGTACGAGTCGCAACTAGCCGCTAAGAATGCCGAGCACGACGACGCCATGAAGGCGCTACGCACCGAAATGGCAGAGTCGCGAGACGAACTGGCCAAGCTGCTTAGGATGGTTTCCGACCTCCTCAAGTCCGATGTCACCAAGGACAACCTGTCTGAGCAAATCCAAGAGGTGTTGGCTCAGAAGCAGCACTTCTCCGACAAGTATGCCGAGCTCATGGACACGAACGAAGACCTGCGCAAGCGGGTTGAGAACAACGGTGGCGATGATGGTCATCTGGAGGAACTCACCAAGAAGACCGCCGCCCAGGATGCCAAGGTACACGAACTGGCTATCCTTGTTGCTACGCTAGAGGATACGCTTCAGCAGCGCGACGACCAGGTGAAGAAGAAGGACGCGTTGGTCGAGGAGATTACGGCTGAGAAGAACAAGAGCGCGCGTCTTGTTGAGGAGCTCGAGGACCAGATCACCAACAGCTTTGATCAGCACAACAACCGTCTCTCGGTCATCCAGCAGGAACGTGATCAGGCACTGGTGGATGCTAAGACGAAGATTTCTGTGTATGAGAATGACATTGAGACCTACAAGGTTCGGATTGAGCAGCTTGAGGTATGTACTTTGTATTTTACGTTCTATATCTGGTGATGATACTAACATGCTGCAGTTGCAACTCAAGAACGGCAGCGGAACCGATGCATCGCACGATCGCAGCAGCTCGGTCAATTCCAACCTCCGCAAGAGCTCTTCCGCAGCCTCGCTTCCGTCTCCTCCTCCCGCCATTCCTCTGCCACCTCTTCCATCCATCGCCTCTCAAACCAATGGCAACACCGGCAGCATCTCTCCCCCCAGCTCGCGCCACACCAGCAAGGAACTGGTAAACTCGCAAATCGTCGAAGACCAAGAAGCGCGCATCAAGACGATCGAGAAGCATCTTTACGCCGAGAAGCAGCTGACAGCAACCCTGGAAGAAGCCTTGGGCGATCTCGAAGCGCAGAGCAACAAGGTCAAGTCGGATTGCGAAGCATGGAAGAAGAAGGCGTTCCAGGTGGAAGACGAGCTCTCTACGCTTCGCAAGGAGCGCAGCTCGCAGCGCATGTCGTTGCAAGCCGTTGAGGAGGAGCGGAGTGCCCGCCGCGAGGCCGAGGCAGCTCGTGCTCAGCTTGAGGAGCGGATGAACGCGCTTAACAAGAAGAAGAAGAAGAGCACGCTGAACTGCTTCTAAGCCCCTTCTTTGGTACCATTTCTGGTTTGATTATTATATTCCCCATTGGAGAGGTTTCGTTTTTCTTTTCTTTTCTTTTCTTTTGGCCTTTACTTTCTATGATTTCTTCTGTATTATGAGTTCAACGTAGTTGATATCCCCCCTTTTGTCTGTTTTATCTGTTGATACCTTTGTTTCAATTCTCTGCTATGTCGCGCAGATAATCTTGTTTTATGTCTCTTTATGTTTCATTCTACGATCTTCGATTTACTATCATTTGACGACGACTTCTGAGAGGTTGCTGTCTGGCTTTGGCAGACCTTCGATTGTATATTTTCATGATCTCTTTTGCGATGTCTACATACATACACCTCTAACGTTGTCTTTAATTGTGCTTGCCTTGGATAGGCTGCGTTTGTTGTCTTTACTCGCAGCCACGGATATCATTGTGAGATTGTCTTGTATAAAAGCAGTAAATAATTCAATTGATTCAATTGATTCATACATAGGGTTCATTCATCAATGTGTCGGTGGGCCATCTTCTGGCAACTAATCTCTATGAAAACAATCCAATTTGCCATCGGGGCTTAACACTTTATCCTCGTATGCCTCTATTGCTGCTTCGATTGGTGTGTTGGCAGGCGGTCAGGGCGAAGGGTGCAGACCACTTAACCAAGGGAAACATTGCGAAAACAGTACCAAAAGACACTAAGAATAGAAAGTGAAGCATGCGTTGGCCATAGCCGCAGTTCGCCATGGGTGAAGGTTGTAATTGAGTGGGCTAAGTGCTTGTACTCAAGGATGTGTTCAGAACCCCGCGCGACGCGACGCGTATCAAGCAATAGTATAAGAGAGGCTCTCAAATTTCTTCTTTTCTTCCTTTTTTCATATTTTCATCATTCTTAATTTCGAGGCAGGGGGAGTCGACTGGAAAATAGCTCAGACAAGTGGTAGAAGGGAAAGACGCACTTACTATGGAGAAATGGGTGAGATAGGATGGGTTTCTAACAGAAAAGTTCAAATTTTCTGTGAGATTGATCAAAAGATGGAAAATGTCAGTCAATATTTGGATAATCAATTGATGATGGTAGATGTGGAAGATTCGAAGAGTGGGCGTGCTTTGAATGGATGTTCAAGTGACGAGGAGCTGTTTAGTTGAGAACGACTAACTTAATTAACTAGCCATGAAACTGACCTTCTCGAATTCCCTAGAACTTATTGCTGCGTTGTGTGGACAGGCATTCAAGAAATGATTGCCACTGTGACCAAGTCGGTAGCGCAAAACAGACACCATTTCTGCCAATTTCCGCGACATGTGCCTCGCAGGACTTGGCCGTCTTGCAGGTTAGCTATATCGAATATCGAATGTCGTCTAAGTCAGTACAAGACGCAAAGGATGACGCGGCGCGAGATTGGAAAAAATAAAGTTGCCAAGGAAACTGGATCGGAATAGGATTTACTAATACCCGCCTGAACGCCAGACGTACTCATTTCTCCGTAGCCAAAGTGATCTCCTTTCATTGTTGCATGTGCTAAATGACTTCAGTCCGTGTCCACCACCTTTCATCAATTTGCAATTTTGGTCTGTCACTCGGGTGCTACCATATTTCTGCATTGTCGAACATTGTTAAGCGAAAGATTTCCGATGCGCCTGCCGAACCGGTTTAACATTGATATCCGCCAACCCGGTCTCGGCCTGGCTGTTCACCCTTCACCACAACACACTATGATGATTCTTCAGATCCTGATTCGGATTCTGGAGTATCAGGTCAGAAACGCCGTTATAGCGAGCTAAGTTCGTCGCCGGTCCAACAAGCGGTACGTCGGGCGCGACATATTTCAGACAGCAGAAATGAGCAGCATAACACACGCTTTTGTACACAGCGGTGTCTACTAGGCCTGCAGAAGGGTGGTCTGCTCGATGATTCCTGCCCGAATGCGGTGCTCCATAAACAGGGCGGAGACGGTATGCGGCACGCCATTGATTCCACAACTTTGGTGCAACGCGTGAAGAAACAGCTGGATAAAAAAACACCAACCGCAACTGTACGCCAATGGGAAACTGTGGAGCATCAGGCGCGCCATTCAAAGTCACCTATGCTAAATATGGGTATACTGTTGTTGGAAAAGGCATGACCTCCTGGCGGTGGCCGGAGCTCTTGCGCGAAGCCGAGTTATATCGTGTCCTGCAGCAAGCTCAGGGCTCTGCAGTTCCTGTTTTCCTAGGAGCAATTGACCTGAAGAAGACCTACTTCCTCATGGGGCTGGGGCAATTCGGCATATGCTACTTATGGGGTGGGCCGGGAAGCCTATCAGCAGTATCGAGAATATGCCTTGTCCAGAATTCAACCAGGAAGAGTTGAACCGTGAGATCTCGAGATCTGCGAAGAAGATCCGCTCCCTCGGAGTTTTCCATGAGAACCTTCGACCGGATAATATTTTATGGAACGCTGAGCTGCGACCGGCCCTGATTATTGAATGCTCGTGAATCGGCGAGCCTCGTTGAGATGGTGTACCTTTGTGATGTGCAAAATTCCAAGATCGATGCTATCACGGATGCTGCAGAAAATGCGACCATACATAACGAGTTTCCAGGCTATAACTGTCAAGACTACATTCTTGAGCTTCTGGATGACTTGGAGGAGAAAGGTATCATCAACCGTAACGATGCGGGTTATAAAAGGAACAGAAAGACTGTCGAGGAATGATTTAGCGGCAGGATCTGATGGAATTCCTCTTCAGGCTGCTAGACACTTTGAATGCCCCCATTCAATGTGAAGCTTTTTTCCCTTTAAGGCATAGGATCAAGTGTCGTGTTATCCTATGTCTTCCTGTCGTGCGACTCGCCTGTTTATTACAATGTCGTCTCTCTTTTCTGCATGTACCGATTGTCAACTGCCATTCTGTGATTGCTTATTCTTTCTTAATAAGTTACGAAATTTAGCCTCGTAAAGCTATGTATTTCTTTCCATTGGACAGAGCTCAGATAGGCACCGTAAGCGCCCAGGGAGGCGTCCAAAAGGGATCTCTCTGGCCTTTGCCGGTAGAGCCCGAACAGAAGCCATTACAGCACAGAAGCAGAGATGGCTCAGTAAAGAGCTCAATCAGCGATCCCAACAGGGTCAACGAATATGCAGGCTGCAGAAAAACTGGCGGCTCGACCCAATAGCTTCACTAGCTCCCAAGCACCTGGCAAGCCGCTATTTTCAACTGAGTCAGGACATGCAGCCATTGGAGCACACCTACATCAGATACATGCTGGGGATGATGCAACCTGTCAGGGATGTGGTTCCCCAAGGGAGACAATACATCATCTTCTCTTTGAATGCCGGAAATGGCGACACCAACGAAACAAGCTCTACAGGGATCTGGACATGCGTTATGGACCATTATATCCAGAAAGACAACGTATTTCAGATATGTAAATTATTGAAATTCGTGGGAACACTGAGCAATCTACCAGCAAATTGTCGGCAACGACGCCAGTCTGCTGACGATGTAGCATATAGCTTGATTGTGGGTGTATAGTGCATATCCCCTTCGGGCTTTTCAAGGAAAAGTCATATCTCGTATCTCGGTTTCCAGGTCAAATTTAGCCTATGTAGTCTGGAGATGTATCTGCCAAAGTCGATCAACCAGCCAACGCACAGGAAACTTGGATGGTGAGATGCTCTCTGGCAAATAAAGATACCAGTCATCCTCCTTCACCAGACTCAGAGTACGTGTCAATACAGTACATTCGTAATACAGGGGATAGAAACCACTGTCCTCCCAGTCAATGATCCCAGTAACAACATATTGGTCGCTGGAACCGAGGTCGTGCTTCACCATTATATTATTAGTTCTGACATCACCGTGGGTGAACACTGATTCATGCGCCAAGGTCGAGGTGTCATGTTCTAGGAGAGACTCAAGGAGCCTAATATAAGTGGTGCTGCCATGATGACGAACAGAGAATTGCAGGTCGTTGAACCCCTTGGTTGTCGTAATATCCTTGAACAGGGCGCATTCGTCGATACGAAGCTCTTTGGCTCCCTCTCCACAAACTCCACCAAGCATATTACCGTCGATCTGTCGAAGAGTCCTCAGACGACAGAAAATTTCGTCCAACTGACGTCGAATCGAGAGCTTCTCTTTGTGTGACAGACCAGGCCATGCTTGGGCCAAAGGTGTACCTGGAATGTATGACATGAATATGACACGAAAAGGACCGAATGCTACCAATCCGTGGGGCCTCGGAGCAGGAATATCGGGCGCGTGCTTCATGAGGTATTGCATGCTTGTGTACTCCGTGTAATCTTTATTTCCTGTCACAACTTTGGCAACAATGTCCTCGTTGCACTTAACCACCACGCCTCTGGCAGGACTCTCCCAGAGCTTTGGTGAATCCCAGAGGAGTTGTTTCAATGATAAAATAAGAGATTTCTCAGCATTGATTGATTCGTCCAGCCCTTCTCTTGAACGCCGTGCAAGCAAAGCGATCACCTTCTCAGATAGTGGGTAGACAACCGTAGCAGTCTCTGCAAGATCAAGACGTGTTCGGAACTCAGGGGGACCCTCTCTCTCAGTCTGCTGTTCTATGTCTGACACAAGTTTTGGTCCAGTCGCCATTTTGATCCTGCGAGAATAGTTTTTCGGGAACGCGGATAGCAGATTGACTTCTGGTTCATGCCTCAGAGTGTCAGAGAGCTCGTCTAATACCCGAAAGTTGATTTTCGCAGCATAAGATAACTGGCGGTATTGAGCATTTCGATGTTCTTGGAGATATGAGTCGGAGAATATTGACATTAGGTCCGCCGCTGGATTCTTCTCCAATGCAGCTTGAAATTCCAGCATAACATCTCTGTTCCATTGTGCCGCATTAGCATTGGATAGTAAAGTTGCTGGTGCAGCATAGCCCATGTTGACCGATTGAAACAAAATGTGGTTCTGAAGAAATCATTCAATTTTGTCAGAAAGAACAGGGAGAGCCGGTGAGCCCGATAAACCGAAGGTGTTTTTAAGGGGTATAAAAGGGCGGCGCAATGAAGTTACGGTGGTTGGCGTAGTTAACTACGAGTTCCCTCGCTTAGTCATTAGTCGTACATTGTCAAGCCTGTCGGATACCTGAGGTGTCAGCATTCAACATCACTTACTATTATTGGACAGCTCCCACGAGCTCCACCACAATATTTAGATAGCAGCTTTCTCTGATTCTAGTTCCGATATAGATAAACTCCCTATACGATTACCAGATGATTCAATAGCACATCAACATACTGATACATTCCAGGCCAGTAGTATTCTCGGGACAGGAGTTCATAGGTTTTGGATCGACCAGGGTGTCCTGCGGATGGCTTATCATGACATTGTCTCAATAGCTCGGCTTTTAGCTCTCCATGATCTGGAACATAGAGTCGATTTCGGTAGAAGAGGTAATTGCCTCTTCTCTGACAGTCAGCTAGGGTGATCTTAGGGTGTCGTGTAGCATTCTTGTCCAGGGCCTTCAGAATTGACTGTACTGTCTCATCAAGCGCGTATGCATTATTCAGCAGGTCTTTGATGTCTTGTGGTGGTTCTGGTACGTTTTGGGTGGCTTCGTCAGCAAATCTGACTCTCCTGGTTTGAGTGGGTGTTCTGGGTAGGCTCTCAGCAGGGTTCTCAGCAGAATGAGCCTGGGCTCTAGTTGTAACATTCAGGGTAACAGATGAGTTGTCAGGTGCGAGCTCAAGGTTCTCTTTCTTCAGGACAGTCTGGCTTTGGTGTAACAGGCGCTCATCCCCTTCCTTAGGGAGATCCTCTGACCTCCTGGTCAGGGCGTCAGGTTTCGCTCCTTGTTTGCCTGGGCGATAAACAATCTTGAAGTTAAATCGGGACAGGAACTCAGACCAGCGGGCCTGCCGGCGGTTCAGGAGCTTAGTTGTCATGAAGTATTCCAGGTTCCGGTGATCAGTGATAACTTTGATGGGAGACGGGGTTCCTTCCAGCTCAGGGCGCCATTCCTCAAAGCAGCGGATGATGGCCAGTAGTTCCTTATCATAAATCTCGTAATTGCATTCGGTTGCTGAGTGTTTCTTGGAGAAGAAAGCCACAGGGTGCAAGACACCATTGTCGTCATATTGGGACAGGACCCCAGCAGAGACATAATCAGACGCGTCAGTTTCTAGGATGACTTCCTTATTCCAGTCAAATGGTCTGAGAACAGGTGCAGTGGTGAAAGCCTTTTTCAGGGCATTGAAGCTTAGCTCGCAGGTAGTGTTCCATTTAAACTGGATGCCTTTCTTTGTCAGGTTCACTAGGGGCGTAATAATCTTGGAGAAATCCTTGATAAATCTCCGGTAGAAGTTTGCGAAGCCAATGAATGCTTGGACATCAGTCACACAAGTTGGGGTCTCCCAGTCAACAATAGTCTTCACCTTGTCAGGATCCATGCGTAGCCCATCTCGGCCAACAATAATACCCAGGAACTTGGTCTCAGGCACCGCAAACTCACACTTGGACAATTTGGCAAAGAGGCCTGCATCTCGCAGTTTCTTGAGAACCAGGCGGACATGGCGGATATGCTCCTCGCGGGTCTTACTATAGATCAGGATGTCATCCAAATAGGCAGTGCAGAAGACGTCTAGGTAGTCTCGCAGGGTGTCATTCATGAATCGCTGGAATGAAGCGGGTGCACCAGTCAGGCCGAAGGGCATCACAAGGGATTCAAATAATCCTAATCGTGTATGGAAGGCGGTCAAGTATTCAAGTCCTTTCTTGATTCTCAGGTTGTTGAAGGCAGAAATGATGTCAATTTTCGTGAAATATTTCATCCCTTTCAGGTTATTCAGGGTCTCCTTGGTCAATGGTAGCGGATAGCGATCTTTCACAGTGATGGCATTCAGGGCACGATAGTCAACACAGAACCGAAGACCTCCCCCCGGCTTTTTGACGAATAGAACAGGGGATGCAGCAGGTGATGAGCTGGGCCGAATAAATCCTTTCTTCAGGTTTTCCTCAATCCATTCTTTCAGGGCCTTCAATTCTTCCCGGGACATTGGATACAGGGGCCCAAATGGGGGCACTTTCCCTTCCTGCAGCTTGATGTCATGGTCATATGGGCGGTGGGGCGGCAGGCGCTCGGCCTCCTTGGGTGAGAATACATCAGCATAGTCTTGGAATTCAGGCAGCGGTTTGGTTGTTGGTCTTCTTCATCGGGTGTGGGATTCAGAGCAGCTTCAATATCATTGACAGTGACGGTAAACAGGTGGTAATTCTTTCGTGCATAGGCAGAGCAGGCAGACAGAGATATAGCAGCGATGTCTCGGTGTTCCAGGCCTCTAGGTCGGGCAGGCAGGTGCTTCGGGCTTGTCTTTCGCGGAATATCATGTAAAGCTTGTATTTTTGCAGGTCTCATGGGTACATTGCAGTGTTCCTGGCAGTACTTGCTATCGAACAGGACAGTATGCTCGGCGAAGCCGATTCGGGGATCATGGATCTTTAACCAGGGGAGTCCTAACACAACAGGATAATGCGCTAGTTGTGTGACCAGAAAACAAGCTCTTTTCTCTTGGTGATCATTAATTCTCATGTGCATCTGGGCATAGTGGGTGATTGGCCCACTCTCAGCTTCTTGACCGTCAAAAGTCTCCAGGCGGATTGGTTTTTTCAGTGGCAGTAACTCAAGTCCGTGGTCTTGGGCCCATTCCTTATCAACAAATCTCTTTCCTTCAGCACCAGTGTCAAGCATGGCATAGCTCAGCAGTTCCTTCTCATGTCGGGACAGGGTTATAGGCAGAATCATCAGGTTTGAACGGCAGGTTTCTTCTTCGATAGTTAATCCTTGGGTGGCAGCAGCAGATATACGGATAGTGCGCTCATTCAGCGTCTGGTCGCGACTTAGGCCAGACTCGCTCCTTTTGCTGATAGATCTGGAGATGGAGAACGGTATCGTTGTAGTGCAGATGTAGGTTCTGGGCTGGCGGGGGACTGGGAACGAGGTGACAGATAGGCTGGGCGGACTCCCACAGGGCGATTATCAGGGAGTGGGCAGTTTCGGACCAAATGGTCTTTGGAGCCACAACGGAAGCATTCTCCACGATCTCGACGGGACATTGTGTGGCGGCGGGCAGAAGACAGGTCCATAGCATCAGTGTTGTTCTCAGCAGACTGGGGTGTAGCAGGGTGTTCAGCAGGCCTGACAGGGTGGGTTGTATGGTTGGGTTTTGTAGCCGAGGCATAAGTCCGGGCGACGGATGAAGGGTTATTCTCATAGTGACGACGGCGGTTTTCCAGGTCTTGCAAGAAGTTGGCAAATTGGTGGTATTCACGGCTTGGGGGTTCATTATGCATGAGCATTCCTCGGAGTTCTCGATTGATGGCTTGTTCCAGCAGGGTAGGCAAGACATCCTCAGACATTTCTCCCTCTAGAGCGAGGCGCTGGAACTCAGCAAAGAACATGCCAAACTCTTTGTTGGCTTGGCGCAGGCGGAACAGTTCATTACGGGCATTGTTCACACGGTTCGGGTCACCAAAGGCTCGGTCCAAGATTTGTAGGATTTCTTCGTAATCCTTCAACTGGCAGATTCCCCTTTTGATGTATGGCAGAACTTGGGCGTACGGAGCTCCTCTCAGGCGATTGGTCACATAGGTCATGCGGCTTTGCGGGGTTGGATAGCGGTCATGATTAACATTCATCTTCTCGTGGATTTGGGAGATAAATCGGCGAAGATCCTTCCGGTCACCTTCAAATCGGTCCGGGTCAGGTAGGCGTTCAGAAAGTCTGGCAGAGCTGGAAGATGGGGGATCAACCGACGCAGGCGTTCCCACCGGAGCAACTGTATGTAATTCAGCAGCAGGTTCAGGAGTTTGGGCAGGTGTATTAACCACAGGAGTTGCTAGGCGTAACGCTTCGTCCTTCTCCTTCAGGGCCTCAAGGTATTTCTGCTGTGATTCCTGTAGCTGTTCCTTCTGGTATTCAATGATTCCTTGGTCTCGGGCTTTGATTTTTTCATGTTTGAGGTGCAAGACGGAGAATTCTTCCTTCAGGCAGTTCACTTCCATTTCAGAGGCTTGAAGCTTCAGGCTGGCCTGATCGGCTTGTCCTCTTGCTTCAGCAATGGCAGTCTCTGCCTCCGCAATATATTCATAAGCAAGGCAGCAGTACTGAAACCATTCAGAGTGATGGGTTGCAGCATGTTCAGTGAACTCCTCCAGACTGCTTGGCAGGAATGGTGGGCGTGGGGCCTCGGACATCTTCACAGGCGTCAACTCCTAAGGGTGGGAGCTGCGTAATGTCAGGGTGCGAGTCAGGTATACAGGTGAACAGAGTGTATGTTAGGAATTGACAGACAGATCAGGCTACGGGTCAGGCTATCTACAGGTTCATAGACAAGACGCAGCTCGAAGAGCTGCAACAGGATCGGCGTCGAGCACAGATAGATATCCTGTGTGGGTCACGTGCCTAGTCACGTGTATACATCACGGCTGGCACCGTGACAGGTGGAAGGTGGAAGATCATGGTCATCGAAGGGAATCTGGAGGATGGAATAGAGACGGTATTTTATAGCATGTTAGATAATATCAATAATGATATCTGGGTCACAATCACAGTAGTGTACTCCCCCCCGTAATATGCCTTCTCTTAAGAATGCCAATCCAGTCTCCGGTTTTTGTGTCTGAGTTCGTGAATCAAGATGCCTTGGTATTTGGAAGGGCATCTAGCCAGGTGTTCTGGCATTCCTTCATTCGTTTATCCAATGGAGAGATTGAGACGGCTTATTAGCATCAAACAGAATCCGTATGCAGCCTTCCACGCAAGAGTCTCCAACCCCATAACATATCGATAAACAAAATTTCCACAAAGGAAAATACCAAGCTTCCACCGAAAACCAGACTATGGTAGGTCCATGCATTTGCTGGGTTAAGGTCGACTACCTGGCAAACGATGGCCCAAGGAAGTACATAAAATATATTCGAAACAAGGGACTGTCCTAGGTACCACATTGGGCGAGTGGCTAGCAGTATGGTCGCAAGCTGAGTAGATATGGCGTATAATATGTAGCACCTTGAAGCGATTAGAAAGAAATGAGACAAAGATAGGTTGGGCTTACCAGTCTATTGTTTGCCACATATGCGCAGTGATCTCAGCAACAGTTTCTGATTGGGAAAGGAATAATGCAAACGGTTTGCAGCCAAATGTTGCCAGGAAGATGAATAGAGGGATTTCGATGGCCGTAGCTATCACCACGGAGAGAATTGCAGGTCGTGTGGTTACTATTGAGAATGAGACTTTGCCTGAAGACCATGTGCAGGATGGGAAGTCGATACATACTGAAGAGGCGCTTCCAGGACCGGCGTTCTTGGTTACTCATATGCTTCAACTCTCCCCAATAATGCCCTACAAAGGCCAGTGAGGTAGCCTCCAGGGCCTGGACTGGAACCATCACCAGGCCCCACCGAATAGTTGTGAAGACGCCCCAGGCAGTTGCATAATCCGCTGACATGGCAACAACCCCAGCCACAAGCCAAAGGTACAATGTATTTCGAACCGCTGATTCAATGAAGGTTATAAATCCGGGCTTGAAAAGCACAAAAAAAGCCTGTAAGCTGGGCGGTTCACTGTTGTTCTGCCTGCCACCGCGGCTTCTCCCAGTGCTAATTGAAATGGAAAAGTACAACAGTCCAGAAACTGCCGCGACCATATCACAGCTTAGACGGATCCCAGCTTGCATGTTGATGTCTGGGGTCCAGCCGCCGACATGGAATTTGGAGATGATCGTGAGATCTAGGATAATATTCACAACAACTTTGACGGAACTGATCAGAAGGGGTACATCTGGCTTATCTAGGGCTCTCGTGGCGCTGGAAACCGCAACTTCAAGAGCCGAGCTCAAAGCTGAAAAGGCGCTAATCCGGACATATGTGAGACTGGCCTCCTGGACAGCGTGTGGGACAAAGGTTGCTGAAAATTCCTTCGCTGCACTGGCGAATATAATACTCATGATTGTTCCAAGGATGGCCTGGAATACTATTAGAGTATGTGCTAGCCCCAGGCGGGACTGGAATGATCGCGCCTCTTTATCCGCAATGGTCACCCACACAGCACGAGGAAGGCCCTCGTTTAAGACCTCTGCGATGGTACCAATGTATGTGTAGACATCAGTTGTAACGACGAGGGAGGTATCGATGTTAGCAACCCAGATCTTAACCAGCGTGTTATATAATGCCGGCAGAATAAATGCACCGATATTGAAAAGAAGGGCCCCGAGATAGCTGCATACTATTAGCTGACAACCCAGTGTCTATTCTTTAGTCGATAGCCCTGCTTACTTTGACCGGCAAGACCATTTCTCACCAATGGCCCATTTGAGAGACAGAAAGTTGCCGGAATCCTGTACAGGTTCATCTTCTGAACTTGTCGTAGCTGCCACTGCAACATGGCTATTGCTAGGATTTGGTGCCATGCTTAGTAGATTTATTCAGGTTGCGAAGTAAGGAAAAACGAGCTGATCCAGCAATAGTACAATAAGTCAACAACGATTCCCCCGCTTCTTGCCAAGCGACTTATTTTACCTTAGCAAGGGAAGAACAAACATCTTTTAACACTAGATATTACATGGAATTGGATGGCGTCTAGCATTGTCATATGTCGGAACAGCAGAAAGAAGCACAAGAAAGAAAAATTGAGCCATGTTGGTTATTTCTGAGGAATACATTCCTTGATCATTCAGTGACATAGCGGACCAAAGAGTGAATTTCATAGTTCATACAGTATAATCATCACATGACGTCCAATCCGCCGCGTGTCTAATTAGTCCACTCCCTCCTCACAACCACTACTCAACCATTCCTCGAAAACAACCCCTCAAAATCACAAAATGCCACGCCAACCCCCTAACATAACAATAATCCACCCCGACCTCGGAATCGGCGGCGCAGAACGCCTCATCATCGACGTCGCCCTCGCCCTCCAATCCCGCGGCCACAAAGTTACCATCTACACCTCACACCGCGACACAGGCCACTGCTTCGACGAGGCGCGCGACGGAACGCTCGATGTGCGCGTGCGCGGGAATACACTCTTTCCGGGGAGTGTCGCGGGGAGGGCGCATGTGCTTATGGCGGTGTTGAGGCAGGTGCATTTGACGATTTCTGTTTTGGGGGAGCTGGCTACGGCTAGCGCGGCGATGAGTGAAAAGGAGGGAGAGGAGGTAGAGGAGGTGTTTATAGTTGACCAACTCGCAGCATGTGTACCGATGCTTAAACTCCTGGGCGAGCATGCGAGTCGCGGCAGGCAGCGGATTTTATTCTACTGTCACTTCCCCGATCAATTACTCGCGCGCCGCGATGAACGGAATACATTCCTCCGTCTCGCAAAGGGAATATACCGGTATCCATTTGACTGGTTCGAAGGGTGGGCGGTGAGCGCTGCGGACCGGGTTGTCGCGAACTCGCGGTTTACGAGGGGTGTTGTGGGGAGTGTTTTCAAGGGGGATGCGTTGGGGGATGTTAGTGTTATTTATCCGTGTGTTGATACTGCTGAGAAAGAGAAGAGAATTGGTGAGGAGGGGGTGGACGGAGGGGAGCTTTGGGGTGGGAAGAAGATTCTGTTGAGTATTAATCGGTTCGAGAGGAAGAAGGACATGGGGCTTGCGATTAGGGCGTATCATGGGCTTGGGGAGGAAAGGAGGAAAGGGACGAGGTTGGTTGTTGCTGGTATGTTCTTCTCTTGTTACTACTTGCGCATGAGATGCTAATGGGACGATAACGACAGGCGGCTACGACAATCGCGTACAGGAAAACGTCCAATACCACAAAGAACTCGACACCCTCGCCACAAGCCTCGGCCTCCAAACCGCAACCTCGAAAGCTGTCATCTCCGCGCTCTCAATCCCCGATTCTATCGATGTACTCTTCCTCCTCTCCGTCCCCACCGCGTTCCGCGATACCCTCCTCTCGCAAGCAAAACTGCTTCTCTACACTCCCGTCAACGAACACTTTGGCATTGTCCCTGTTGAAGCTATGCATGCCGGTATTCCGGTGCTGGCGTCAAATACTGGTGGACCGTTGGAGACTATTGTTGAGGGTGAGACGGGGTGGCTGTGTGATGCGAATAAGGTTGAGGACTGGACGGATGTTATGGATAAAGCTCTGTACGGGTTGGATGAGGAGAGGACACAACGCATGGCTGTCGCCGGAAAAGCGAGAGTCGAAGAGGAATTCTCGCTAAGAGCGATGGGAGACCGGCTGGAGGAGAATATTGGGGAAATGCTGCGGAGCGAGAGACGCTCGTTTAACGGATCGCAGCAGTTATTGATGCTGCTGAGTCTGTCGGGTATGCTTCTCTCAGCTCTCGCATTCTGGGCTATCAAGGCGATGTAGTTCCTTTTTTTCTTTTCTTTCTGTATCAATACCCCTCTGTTGTCTTGTACAATATATCTTCCAATTAAAGCTATAAATCTCACGTGACTCCGCGTCGGGACGCGTTCCAAACTTCAACAGTAGATCCAGACCTTATTCAACCCACCGCTCCTCATACAAAGCAAAGAATGCCAGACGTTATTGACCTAATCTCCTCGACCCCCCCAGCACCAACTGAAAAACCACTGCTAGCGCAATCCCGAGCACAACCACCAGCGTTCGTTTCCAGCCCGCCGTTCTCCGCGAATACCACGAATACTAGAGCACCTCGACCGCCTCCTCCGCCATTCACCTTCTCTGATGATATCGATATACTCCCCTCCCCGTTTGCGAGTGCATGCAATACGCTAGGTAATGACCATCCGAGCAAGAGACGGCGTGTTAGTGATGAGTTGGATTTCAATGTACCCCCGTCAGGCCAGCCGCGCCGGTCTGGATCTCCGAATACCAACTTGAATTTGAATACTAGAAAGTCGAATCCGTTTGAGTTCTCAGATGAGTTGGGGATACCTTGGTCCATTGATCCGACAACGAGATCGGGATCGCCGAACCTGAACACGAATAGGAATACGAATCCGTTCCAGTTCTCAGATGAATTGGGAATGCCCTCGTCTATTGGGCCGGCGTTGAGGGCTAGATCGCCGAATCTGAATACGAGGCATTCGAATCCGTTCAAGTTCTCGGATGACTTCGATGAGTTTGGGTTACCGCCTGCGCCGGAACCGGTGTCGTTGAGGAGTCCTGTTATTACGAGAGATGAGAATAAGGGCTTAGGGACGCGGTCGAGATGGGCGGTTGATTCGGACCCGATTGTTTTTACGTCGTCTGCTAGGAAGCCACAGGGGACTGGAGTTACGGCTCCTTCTCAGAGGGAGAATACGATTACGATTGACAGCGATGTTGATAATGGAAACGATCCTGGGACGAGTAAGGATAAGGGGAAAGGCAGAAGACGAGGTGATGAGATCGAAGACTTCAGTGACCAGCTTTTCAGCCGGATGTCTGATATGGATGAATTGATGGAGATGGCTGAGCGGCCGAAATATACTGTTCCATTTTCAAATCGGACGACGAGTTTACTGGATAGTCTTGAGGAGAGGACTGACAGCGCAAGTGCGACGACGAAGACGAAGAAGAAGACTGCGGCTCGCTCGCGAAAGGGAAAGACAACTACTGTGGAGGAGCATGTGGATATAGATGCCGAGGACCTCGAACCACCACAACCCAAACGAAGAACAACCATTAAACAAACACAAGACAACGAAGGCAAAGCGCGCTCTCGCGAAGCGAATAAAGCAGCACTAGAACGCGAGCGCGAGGCTGAAAAAGAACGCAAAGCGAGGACCAAAGAAGAAAAAGCTAAAGAGAAACAGCTGGCTGCGGATCTAGCGCAGGTGAACAAGTCCAAAATTGACAAAAAGGAATCAACACCAGAGATGATTGTCGACTTTGATACATCGCTGGAAGGGTCTAGCGCAGGCAACCAAGCTGTGGAATACATGAACCGGTTAGGTGTCGAGTATACCTTCTTCGAGGGCTCGATCCGAGGCCTGGTCAAATGGCGACGGAAAGTTCAAGCGACGTACAACGAAACCCTAGGATACTGGGAACCATGTCCACCACGCATCGAATCAGAAAAACACGTCCTATGCCTCCTAACAGCCCAAGAATTCGTGGCCATGGTAACAGCCCCAGAAACCTCCCTCGCCACCCTGAAAAACCACGTCCTCGATCTGAAAAAAACCCACCCCGACGCCAAACCAATCTACCTCCTCGAAGGCCTAGCAGCCTACATGCGTAAAAACCAAAATGCCCGCAACCGCGCCTACCAAGCCGAAGTCCGCCGCCAACTCGACCCGTCTACCACCTCATCCTCGCGCCGCAAAAATCAACCTGAATTACCATCAGTAAACGACGACACCATCGAAGACGCCCTCCTATCTCTACAAATCCACCACAACGCCCTAATCCATCACACAACCGCACCCCCCGAATCAGCCGAATGGCTAAAAACCTTCACAGAACATATCTCCACGATCCCCTACCGTCTCGAACTCATGCAGGGCAATGACTCTGCGTTCTGTATGGATGTCGGACAGGTCAAGACGGGGGAGGATAAGAGGGATACGTTTGTGAAAATGTTGCAGGAGGTTAATCGGGTGACGGCGAGTATGGCGTATGGGGTTGTGGAGAAGTATCCGAGTGTGGGGGATTTGGTGAGGGGGTTTAAGGACAGGGAGGGGGGGGTTGGGTTGTTGGAGGATGTTAAGGTTTGTTTTCGCCCCTTTGGCATTTGCATGCAGATGAGTAGGTTGGACTAATGGTGTAGAAATCGGCGAATAAAAACGGTGCTCTGACGGATTCGAGGATTGGACCGGCGGTTAGCAGACGGTTGTATAAGGTGTTTATGGGGCTTGATCCGGCTTCTACTGAGATTTAACATGGCACATATTAAATGAATAATGAAATACCCAATGCAATTCAATACTACCCGCAATGCAAACCAATGATCTGGTGTATATATAGCACTTTCGAATCCTGAATATCCAAAAACTAAACAGAAACCCCTCTTCTCCTCCAAACCCTCCACGCAACAGCCCAAACCACAACAGCAACACTAACACTAATCGTGCATCCCACAGCCCAAAACCCAAAACACTTCCATCCATGACACTGACCATCCGCGCCATCACTGCGGTCAATAGCATGCTGATACGCACCTGAGTACACAACACCCCAAACAGCCGCCCCGCCCGCAGGAACCATAGCAACAATACCCCAGTTCGTGCCGAAGTTCTCGACGCCCCAGACGACGGATATGATGATGGGCACGAGCGAGAATGAGCTGCCATAACCGAGGCCGATCAAGGCGGTTGTTATGTGGGAGAGGGATGGGTGGGCGATTGGTAAAGGAGAGGCGAGGAGGAGGTAGCCGAGGGCGAGGAGGACGGCGGAGGGGAGGAGGAAGGTCATTCGGGAGAAAGTGGGGCGATTTTCTTTAGGGGAAGCGGGGAGGGTTGAGGGCTGGGTGGCGCCGTCTTCGGGGCTTGTTGGGAAGAGGTGGGTTGCTTTGGGGGCGAAGAAGTCGGTTAGGGAGCCCGTTAGGAGGCGGGCGATTGTGGAGGTCAGGGCTACTGTTGTAACGTGTGTAGATGGTAGACCTGCCGGAGGAGGGGCGTTGGGAGGGTATGATGGCGGTGTTAATGTTTGGATGATGGTGCCCAGGTTGTTGATGTAGGCTTCTCCCGGACCTGTTACCAAAAAGAAGCCCAGAGCAAGCCACCACATTGTCTGATCTTTGAGGAACAAGCGTGTCTCGTAATTCAGCAGCCAGTTCTTCTTCTTACGTTCCTCTTCCTCGCGCTCCAACTCGCGCCGTCTTTCCTCTCTCTCTTCATTCGACGTCGTCAACGACTGTCGCTCCTCATCGGCGCCGTCTGTAGAAGCAAATGTGCCATACGAAGCCTGAACTTCTTCTCTCGACTGGACGAATCCACCTTCTTGCCCTAAGATGCCACTGCGCTCAAGCTCCTCAAATGTTTCATCGATATACTTTTCCTCCTCGTCATCGACGATCCGCAGACCAAACGTGCCAATAACTCCAATACAAAGCAGCAACAGTGCCAAAAACAAGAAGTACCGGAAGACATCAAGGTCTCCCCGACTCCCGTCCTCTCGCGGTTCGTACAGCAGGTACGTTCCCACCTGGCTCTGCCACATACCACTCAGGCCAAATCCTGCAATTGGAACGGCAAGCATGATGCCCTTATGTTTGCCGCGGCCAAAATTCTTTGCGCATGTCGTCACAGCAGCAAGGTACAAACAGCTCGTGGCTGTTCCAATGGCAATAAATGCCACAATCATCACCCAGAAAGGCCAGCCATCCCCGCCTGCATCTGGTGGAGGGCCACTCTGATACGTAAATGCAGCCAGCAGGTAGCCAGCGCAGAAGACTATGCCGGCAAACAGGGACAACGGCGATGGCGAGTATCGATCACAGAGATATCCAAACAACGGCACGGGGAGGTACATGGAGACCTCCGCAGCAATCGAGACGGCATTTACGCGTAGCTGACTATAGTGAAGACGCGTAAGGAGTAGCGGACCGTAGAGAGAAAACGCCGTGATACTACCAGCTCCGAGACTGGTCAAGTCAGCACCCATCCAGACTTCAACAACAACAACAACAACAACAAAATCCTCACCAACTGATAACACCCCAGGCAAAACTAGCCACCCGCACCACTTCTCTCGCAATCTTCTGTCTATCCCGCTCGACAATCTCCTCGACCACGTCGTTCAGAAGTCCATCGTTGCTATCCCGAGTGTTTTGTGACAATCGAGATCTCGTTTCCTCTTCACCATCCGGGCCAGGGTCTGTATCATCACGAAATAGGGAACGATTCGCATCGAAGTCCCGTTTATCAGCTACCTGGGCATTGGAGCCTGGCATGATTCCTTCCCTCCCTATGCAATAGTTCGGCAGTTCGAAGAGACAGTGAAAGGCTGGAATGTGGGACAGGAAACAACGGTTTTTCTCGAATGTAAGGACAGATCGAACTAGTCCGGCGCTATATTTATGACCGATGGACTCGGTTATCAATGGAATGGTGATTATCAGCCTGACCAACTCAGTTGACCGCAGGTCTGCGCGTCTTCCCAGTCACGGGGCGATTCAAAACAGGGCCATGCTGTGAACGCAAGGGAAGGTGGGTATATAAGTCAAGGATGAGTCGAATTGAGCTGTCTCGCTCAGGGAAACGAATCAACCAAGAAGAAAGGAGTGTTGTCGATGGTCGATGCTATCCCCGGACGTGACACGGAGATACGCTTATCGCAGCACGTGATTATTATCTCGCATGACATCACCCTATGTCCTCTCCGATAAGGAATAACGAATTCCACCTGGCCGATGATATAGGCCAGTGAGTACGCACAATTAGACAGGATAAGCACCTATACTCTCATTAAGGTGTCCATAGCTATCAATGCTACTCCCTACCGTCATTCTTTAAATTCCCACCATAAGGCCTCGTATAGTCCGGATAATCGACTCCTCGATTCCTTTGAGCTACCCGTTTCACTCTCCCCAAATCCCCCCTGTACTCACTCAGTTTTTCTGAAGCATACGACAGTACATAAACTGAGATGGAAATACAATAGTCTTGATAAAGAAGAAGGAGCCAGCTAATTTTGCACTTCCAAGGAGGCTATGCACAATCCGTCCGATACGAAGTTGGAATGGGTGCTCCTAACAAGTGCTCCACGATGCGGTGCTCAATGCATATAAGCGCACTGCCACGGCGGAACTCAGCAGGGATCATCTTCAACTGCGTTTATTGGACATTGTCCCGACAAGGCTGACTTAAATATTAGGTATATTATACGCCTGCAACCTACTGGCTTCTTGTGATCTGAACTCCTTTCCTTAAACCAAATTCAACAATTATGGAGGCTGTTGGAATAGCAGCTAGCATCCTGCAACTGGCAGGAGCTGCAGCCAAAACTTCTCTCCAAGTTTACGAGTTCATATCCACTATAAAAAATGCACCACGGGAAATCGAAAGTCTCAACCACGACATCATGAATTTCCATGTACTTGTGAACAATCTAACAGCCGCATTGGGCTCCCGGGAAGTACGAGAAACTGTGGACATGGATAAACAGATCAGCAATGCGATGAGGGATCTATTTGTCCCTATGGCTAAATGCCAGCTCACCTGTGACCAAGTACAAAGCAAGCTGAGGTTGCACCTTCAACTCGAGGAGTCCGCAGATAGCGGACTCAAGAATACCTCGAGCACCCACAGCAATGGACAAAAAGCGGAAACGCAGATCTGGGTTCGTGACTGGCTCTGGCCCTTTAGACGAAAAGAGGTATTTGCTTTGATGACGGACCTGGACAGAACAAGATCAATTTTCTCCGATGCCATGGCAGGTCTCACATTGTATGTATACTATTTTTTGGGCACATTCTGCGCTAGTGCTGATTTCTGACTTCTACCAGGATACTCATGTTGAGGAAATCAACTGCAACTACGACTGCAACAGAACCAACCAAAGAGATTTATAGGAAGCATACCTTCAATGATGATGCTGGGTCTGCGATTCTCGACTTCGCATCAGTTGATGAGTCCTTGACCCCAACATTGGCAGAAGAAGGCGAGAAATCATCCGATCCCAAATACACTGAAAACTTCATTAAAGCGGTGCATCTTGGCTCTGCCACATTAGTGGATTTGATGTTACAACAACATGTCGATGTAAATGCTCGGGACCGTCGAGATGGACGCACTGCGCTTTCATATGCAGCTGAGCTCGGAAATGTTGAGATAGCAGAACTGCTCCTTAGACGCGGGGCTGCGGTGAACATTCGTCAATACAGCCTGAGCAAGCGTGCCGTGGGTCAGGGGATGAATGACCAACCGTGGATGGTGAGTGGTCGGATGCCAATACATTGGGCAGCAGTCAAAAGACATAGTGCAGTTGTTGAGCTTCTCCTACAATATGGAGCAAACCCAAATGCGAGGAATACACCAGGGCGACTAGTTATTCAAGACTCCTGTGTGAATGGCGATCTAAAATCGGTCAGGCTATTATTGAACTCTGGTGCAGATGTAAATGCTAGGGGCTATGGTAGTGTAAGTTCTCACTGCCTCTCATTTTTTTGTTATTATTCTAATCTCAGTGATAGGGCTGGACAGCGTTGCATGAAGCGGCTACATGGAATCATATCGAGATATCTCGGATCTTATTAGGGTCCAACCCCTTACTCGACGTACCCGCAGTACACCATCCCGAAGGCTGTTCTCCATTGCACATAGCAACTAGATGGGGCCATTACGAAATAATGGAGCATCTCCTGTCAAACGGAGCAGATCCTAACATCCTTATGGTTGAAGACATCACTCCCTTGCACTTAGCCGCTGTTGGAGGTTGGATGAATGAGCTCGGCCTGCTACTTGACTGGGGTGCTGCTATTAACTTCCAGGATGCCCGTCTCCGTGAAACCCCTTTACACAAAGCAGCGCGGAATCTTGAGCTTGTAGCGATTGAGAAGTTGTGTGCACGAGGTGCGGATACGGAAGTGACGAATATTGATGGCCTGACTTATCAGGCTCTTTTGGATTGCGCTCGAGAGAACCCTGGTGATTGGTATGTAGAGACTAGAGTGGGTTCGTTTTGTAGAACCTAGTCTAAAAGCTCTCAGGGGTCTATGATGATATACCTGTACTAGAATATGATCCTGGAAGCTCTCAGTTTGTTTTCGCCGTGGCTTCTATCCAACAAACGCAGGGTATGATGAGTACCCAAAAATCATCCAAAAAAAAAAAAAATGAGGTCTTTTCCGTCGCTATCCTAGGATATTTTTCCATATTCATCTACAAGTAGTTACACAAGAGCGCGATTTACTTGCCGCCTTCTTCCCTTTTTCCTTTGATACTCAATATACAACTCAGCCCTAACCCGAACATTTTCCGTCAGCTTCGTTAATTTTCCGGGACAAAAGACTGACAACTCTCAAGAGGCTTGCGAGTCCTGGTTAAGTTGGTTATCAGGAAACCCCTTCCTTTTTGTTCTATGCACGAGAAATATTTGAGGTAGGTATAAGCAGTTTCGCACAGTAACATGACCTCTCCGGAGTTATCAATGATCTACCATTCGCATATGCCACTTTATGAATAGATTAAATCCAATACGTCCGGAGTATGTAGTCGATATCGTATATTCCCGTAGCCGCATTGTTTGACATGGTGGTCGACTAAATTATTAATTTCAGGGCAAAATAAAGTAAATGCTATATGTGCTCAAAAGAAGAGCGAAGAGTCGACCCAGGACCATCCCTTGAGCTTTGTATCCGCGAACACATAGACATCTTGCTTGTTAAGGTGAGTAATGGCGTTGGATTTGAGTCTGGCCCTAGTATTTCCAGCGCGTGCCAGTCATTCTGAAAATATGCATACCAGATTCATTCTCTGGCTTTCATTAACCAGGCTGCATGCCATTTGGAGGCCCGGGTTAACGGTATCCGATCTGAAGCTCGATGTCATTATAATACCGTAAAATGACGTGGGGTAGGCAACCCGTATCATCGAGGTAAGCATTTTATACTCGTTCATATCTCCTGCAAGCTGGCCTCCAACTCCTCAATATCCGCTCAACACAGTACACGCTTCCACGCGGACGAAGGTTGGGGTTAGCGTGATATGTTCGTTGTGAGATGAGTAGACACAATAAATGATCTGTCCGAATTAGTTCGCTTGTTCACTGAAGTTGACTGGTGGAGCCTTCTATCTGATAAAATGCACAGAAAGCTTGTGCTCACCTCCTTTAGTTTCACTTCTCAGACTCGCTTATCCCACGCCATAGGGAAATCAGATTCATAGGACTGCAAGAACTCTCAAGTCGTACTTTTTATATTGCAGGGTCACGTAGCTTATCTTTACATAGGACAACACCAACATACCAAAACACCAATATACCAAAAGGCCAACAACCTTCTACAAATTTTCCAGGCCCTGATTGAAGCCTTGCATAGTGTCAGTACCAATTGGCATGAACTGCCCAGTGGGGCAATAGAGTCATAAGGAACTACACGGAATCGAAAAGAGGCAAAGACTGAGCGGGTCTTTGAGATCCGTAACTCATTATAGAGAGGTGGCAGGCAGCCACAGATGTTGGGTTTGTCTTGGAGATGGATTTCGGTGAAAAGCCAGATAAAGCAGAAAACAGACATCAACTATTCACTAGGTGGTCGTGTGGTAGACCTAGGAGGGAATCCCTATTTCAAGCAATATATATCCTTCGGGATGGCAATGGTCCTACCAATATAGTGCACTACAAGACTATGTGATTGAAAGCGCAAGATCCCAATAAAAATGTCCGATTAGAAAGATCTAATCTAAGACGCCAACAAATTATGTACACAGTGGACCGCTCCAGATACTACCCATGCTTTGCGAGCTGCAGAAAACAAATCCAGGGAGTCTCCCCGGTGGTATAAGTAATAACACAAGTCCGAGAAGGAAGAATAGGAATAGAAAATGAAACACGAACACATGCAACGAATGGGAATCGCTCCCCGAGACTCTGTTCTAACAATGCATCCAGGCATGAATAGACACAAAAGGCCCAGGGCTGAACAAGGTGCCATGAGTCATCATTATCGTATTGCTGTCATCAAAGATGAGCAGTTGTCAACACCCTCTCCCCCAGCGCCAGTCATAACTGTGTCCTTGACATCATGGAACGTGCGAGAGAAACGGAATTATAGAAGCGCAAGGTGTATCTTAGCAAAACCAAAAACAAACACGAACACGAATAACAAACAAGAACCGAGCCCTTGCCATGCAAATGTCGACGCCATTCCCCTTGGTATCCATATGAGCATAATTGAAGACATGATGCCAACTCCTAACTCGGAAGATGAAGGAACAAGCGGGGGTAAAAAAAAAAAAAGAGAACCGAAACCGAAATTGAAACGAAAAGCGAAAACGAAAGATAAAAATAAAAATAGAGAAGAGAACGAGACAAGAAAAAGCCGTATCAAACACTGACTTCACCAGGATCATTGTCCATCGCCTCATCCCAACCCCGGTCAGAAATATCGTCATGATTCGTGACCCGAGTACCAAGGGCAATAGCTTCATTTTCACCCCGTTCCAAGTAGTCGTCGTGAGTGATCTCCTTCAAGATACGTCGAAAGTACGTTTTGAGTGAGCGCAGACCACGCAAATAACCACGGTCAATGTCATGGGGGTGTTGAGGTGGACATCGAGCACTTGGAGGCAATTCGTCTTCGCCAGTCACGCAGTTGGCAAAGTCGACAATCTTGAGATGAACGTCCAAATTGTTATGCCCATCGTCTGAAGTATTACGTTGCAAACCAGGCCGTTTATTTCCGGATTGATGCTGAGGACCTTGAACATGAGGAACCGTGTCGGGTGGGCTCAGTTCACCATCGTACAGAATCAGAAGGCTACTAGCGTACAGGCGATAGCTTTTTAGTTTGCGAATAATGTTCTCCAGTTTCGAAAGCTTCTCCAAAATGATCGGAATTTTCTTTGCCACACTACTATGGCTAATACCATCATAGAGGAAACGGGTTAGAGCATCCTGGAACTCGCGACCGGACCTAAGATCGCGTCCGAAATACTTGTCTTCAAAAGTATAATCCTGTTTCTTGACGTTCCAGGTCTGCATACCACAGAGTCTCACTCCCAGCTGTTGGGAAGTCGTAGTCTGGCACTTGCGCCGTTGTGACTTCTGCTTCTTCTCATCGGCTTCCATCCCGTATTGACGTGTTCCCATTTTCAGGTCCAGCACGCAAGGTTTGTTCATTCCAGCGGTGAGATCCTCCAGCAGCAAAAAGTATTGGACTCTTTCATCCTTCATGGTCTGTGCTTCCTTCGGATTGGTCGGAAGGTAGAAACGGCCATCTTCTTTCATTTGAGGGGGGAGAGGAGGCTTGGGCGGTGGTTCTGAGATCGCTGGAGGCGCAGGATGCACATTACTACCAAGGATAGGAACTTCCGGTGCACTTGGGGCAGACGGCTTGGCCGCAGGACGATCGGACGTCATTGGAGCATCGCCTTCCATAGCAAAAATTTCATCCTCTTGATCTCCACCGTAGCCATCATCGTCGAAAAAGACAAGATCGCCGGGCTTGCTGTCCAAGCTGCCTCGTCTTTGCAGACCACTTCCCGAATGTCGTCGCCGCAGCACCTGTCGGTGTCGGTTCAGAGAAGTGGTGCGTGGCTGTCCCTCTTCTGCTCGGATCTGCTCGAGACGGTTTTGGGTTGCATCCAACGCGGTTGAGGCCGACGATGACAACCCTGGGCCCTCATCGGATTTGGTCGCAATGTCGATGGCATCCGAGCGTTGAGGCTCATTGGATTGCGGTGCGATACGACGGCTACTCGCAGTGTGATCCTCCGAAAGATTGGCTCGTCGACGGCCACTGTCCGAGGTGGTTCTGGGCATAATCAAGCGACCTCGGGGATGTCGTCGATGGTGATGGATGGCAGGAGGGCTGAAGACTTCTCGAAGAACCTGCTCCTGCAATTTCCGGTTGACAGTAGTCGCACCCCAACTGATATTGGGCTGTTTCGAGATCGACGTCTCGGGAGGTTTTGGCCCTTCAATGCTCGTCTTCAACGGCAGACGGCCCCGCAATTCATTGCCAGTGGGGAAACGGTGCTTAGAGGAGAGAGTGGTCGCGTCCGCAGTTCGAGGTCTCTGGTGGTGGCGGGAGAAGAGATCAACTGGGATGATGTGACGATTATTCTCGAGAATCACTTTCGGTGTGACGCCGGGCACCTGTTTTTGACTGTGGCTGAAGATCCGCTGCGGCTCCCCAGTTTCCAGGAGCTGCGCACCATTCGCGGCTGCTTGCTTGGCAGGTTGCTCATCCTTGGCGGTTTCGTTGTCTGTATGTTCGGTTTGGCCCTCAGGACGCGACTTGTGACGTTTGGATCCTTTTGAAAAGGTGACATTCAAGACCCCAATGTATCTGTCCAAAATAAAATAAAAATTAAAAAAATTAGTTCATCAAAAGGAAGGGGGGGGAGGGGAGGGAAATAATAAATAAAAAGTCAAAAAAAGGTTACGAACCTTGGAAGAAACATCAGCATCTCTGGATGTCTGCGCTCGATGCGTTCGTAGAACTCATTTTCTCTATTGTTCAGTTGCTTGCATACCGCACGTCTGGAGAAACGAAACACCGTCGTATGCCCACCAACTTGATGCCGATAAGGCTTTAGTTCGACTGCACCCACCGGGGCGCTCTTGCCATGCTTACGTCCCTGCCGCAGATACCGGTTTCGCTGAGTGGGCGTTGCGGTGGGCGTTATGTCGGCAGCGGCATCATCTTCCGTGACGCTCGACTCCTCATGGGTCGACAATCCACTTTCATCTTCAGAAGCAAGCTCGGATTCACAAGTAGAGTAGTCATGGCTGCGTTCGGAGATGGTAGTCAAAGCTTTGTCATTTATCTCTTCTTCTAGAGGGGCTTGTAGATCGCCGTGCAAGATTCTACTGTCATTTTTAGAGCGGAGAGAGATATCGACATGGTTCACTTCCTGATCACCCGGAAGAACATCATGGCCCTTGCCCGGCAGCAGGATTGGACCAGCGTCAGGTGTTGATACTTCAAAATGTTTGAGACTATCCTGATCGTCCGCATGAGCCTTGTACGGGTCAACTTCGTCCGACACTGTCACGCGCTCATGAGGGAAGTACAAAGCAGACGAAATCTGTTCTTTCTCTTCCTCCTCATCTTCAAATTGAGAGCCACGACGTTGTGCTCTAAACGTGTCAGGTGAGGCTGCCTCGTCCCCTGAGACCGGTTCACGAGCGTATTCTCGAACGCCTTCCATGTACTGGGTCGGGATGCTCTTAGAGAATGAGGAACCCCGTGCACCACCGGGGGTCAAATGAAAATTTCGAATTTCCTCCAGTAAGTTGCGAGGCAACGCTCTGTATTGGTACTTGACCAGTTCATCCGTCTGAGCTTGCGGGTAGCTGTCGGTCCGTGATGAAGGTTCAACGGTCACTGGTGCATCAGCAACAAATGACGGATGTGACAGACTCTTGGAGCTCCTTCGCTTGGCGGCTTTTTCGGATGACCATGCCCCAGAACCGGGGGGCGCTTCCAACGCGACCTCGTCCGACATCACCCACGGCTCCTCGGTTTTGCGACCGCGGTCCTGGTTCCTCTTCCGGTCTGGCGAAGTTGTGGTATTCTCTTTGAACAAGCCCAGATAATGGCTAGACTTGCGGCTGCGCACATGCGATGCGGGTTCCGCGTTTGCCAAGTTCGCCTCAATTGAGTGTTCCACCATACCACGCCGGCCCCGACTCGAACTCCGCTTGACCTTGTTTTGCACCTCGTCACGACCATCCCACGGGAGATCCCGCGGATCCCCACGCTCTTCCGGTACCTGAGTCATGCCCAATGGTCCTGACGATGGAGAGCTGATGGCGGAAGACTGAACGGCAGGACGATCAATGGACCACGGATCCTCTGGAGGCGGGGCGGACTTCGTACCTGACTCATGAGATCGAGATTGCGGGTTTTCCGGGATTGGAATGGACGATGCGAGCTCTGCTACGAGGTCGAGGTCATCGGAGTCCCGAGGTCGATCTCCCGTACCGGTGGCGGACAGCAGGGCGGCATGAGTGCTAACGGGTGGCGACAGGAAGGGCGGACGTAACTGAGAGGAGTGATAAGAACTTCTGTCAACGTCAACTTCCATGCGGGCGGCCTCGCCGCGACGAGGACGAAGGGGAAGGACCTTGGAAGTGGAAGTGGGAACAGAAACTGAGACGGGAGATGGTGCATGTTGCTGTACGAGCTTGGAGCTCACTCCGGCCGGACGACTGTTGTCGTCATCGCGGGAAGATAGAGAGGGCAAAGCTTGTGTCTCACTGTCAGAGGGCAAATAGTTGGTCGCAAAAATGCTGTCTCGTTCTGAGAGCTGGGGACTGCGGGAGCGATGAGGACGAGTGAGTCTCTCCAGCTCGGGAGGGTGCTTCGGGTGTTTTTTTAGAGGAGCGGATGCGGAGGAAGAGGAAGTGGGTAGGGACCATTGATAAGCAGACGGCGATTCAGCGCGGGAGGGCGACGGGGCCTGTTCATCCTGATGTTGATTGTCCCCCTGTCGCAGCTGCTGGTGGCGACGAGCGAGGCAATCATAATGAGCAGCAGCCGCAGGTGTCACCAGGGGTTGATCAGACACGGTCTTCTTTTCGGCAGGCGGAGGGGTTGACATGGAGAGGACATTGGTTGGGAATTGCAGGACTGGAGAGTGAGTGATATTGGAGAGGATAAATGGAGTGACGTGGAATAGATAGTTTAGAGAGGGATGTAAGTGACAGAATCAGGTAGGAGGATTGGGATAAGGGAGACCCAAACAGGAAGGAGGGAATTGGCGTCACCACCAGTTCACCAACCACGTTCCCGGGGTGCGAGTTCTGACAGGCCAGAGAAGGACTGATGCACCAATAATGAGGATTCTTGGGAAGAACTGGGGAGACAGGAACGGTTATTACTGGATGAGAGCAGTTTTGGCATTAACTAAAGAAAGGAAAGTGAGATACTAGCGGTGGTAGTGGTGGTGGTAGTGTAGCAGGAGCAGTAGCAGGAGTAGTAGGAGTAGGGATACTAACAAGGGAGAGAAGAAGACGATGAAAGGAGAGGATCTGCTCACCGCCTTTGTGGGGCGTAGGGCGGATACTGTAGAGCACAGTACCTTAGGATGCTTTTGATAGTACAGAGTAGATCCTTGTACAAGTATCTTAAGAGGAGAATCGACTTCGCGCATTAGAACCATTGAATGTACACAATATACAGAGTACTACGGGAGACAAACTTGTATGTATATTTACTCTGCTACGCCGGCAGAACGGCGATCCGTTTAGTTCCAAGTAAGGGGCGATGGTGGCGGCCTTGGATTACATTACCGCTTTGGGTCACCTGACAAACATCAACAATGACGATAGACGATCGATACGGGTAGAGAGATAGAGGAGGGATACTAGCCTATTACGGAGTACAGGGTACATATATCTTTACTGTGGCTATATGTCCCCGTGTACATCACCCCGGGACACTCTGCAGCTGGCCGTTATCAAGATACATATTCCAGAACATTGTCATACTTGACTGGCTCTACCAACAAATGTATTTGTCTAGTACGGAGACCACTTACGAGTCCTTCTCCAAGCACTGCTAATGCGGCGCAGTCATTCTACCCTTCTCATTGGCGAGCGCTTGATGTGATGTGATCAAAATCGACGGCGCTGTGATGGCGTCGTTCCTCATCTTCCAACGGCAGCTGCCGAACCACCGCTAAATGCTTCTGACCCGATGTCCCCAGTTAAGTCCACATCATTATGCAGAATACCAAGAAAGAGAGGTCTCGACGATACACAGCGAGCCCGAATATGCATGTCACTGTCACTGTCCTCCCGAGGCCGACGCCCGGTCACTCACTCTTACACACATTTATTTCTGCCTACAAGTACACTTCTAACATGTGTTTGCTCTTTTGCTCTTATGCTCTTTACTGATCTTTCTCATTCTCTGTTCATAATATTCTTGTGTTATTTCTGTATTTTATTCTCTTGTTAATCCTTTAACTGCACCATCTGCATCGTGTCTCCGCCGGCCATCATCGGAGTGTGCATACTTGTACATCCGGGTGCATGTACTGTCACTGATTTCCACCAAATTGCAGCATACGCGCTCGTTTCTCGTCAGCCTGAAGCAGCATCGCTCGCGGCGACACCAAACGGTCTAACTTGTCCCTGGGTAATCCGAAACCAAGTCAAAACGACCGTTACTTGCTCTGCGACAGTCTCGTAACCTACCGTGAACCAAGCACAATGAACCGCCAATTACGCTTAGATACGAACAATGTAAATCGCAGATATTCCTTCCTTCAGACGCCGTTGGAGATGCATGCCCCGGGCTACCAACCAGCAGCCGCCGTGGATCCAACACAACACCAACAGCGCATGCAGGAACAAGAACAACCCCAGGAACCAGAGCGGACAGTGACCAGACAAGCACCGCAACAAACGCCAAATACAGTAAACGAAAAAACACAATATCTACAAAATGACCCGGTCGCCTCCCCTTATACTTCTGGCTCTCCTCCGCCGCCGGAGCAGCATCCAGCAAACTACGCCCCATATGCCGATGAGATGATTCAACCTCACCCTCAACCTCCCGTACAACCCCAACCCCCTTATGTGGAAGCAACACAGTATGCGCAGGATCCTACACCAAGGTCGCCAGGGCCGCTACCCTTGAAGACAGATCAAACATCGTCGGAACAGAACCCAAGCAGAACCCGTCCTCTAGCTGTCGCGCCAGACACAAACCCGTTGCATTCTCCTCAGTTTCCACGATTCCCTCCACCAACGGCCACAGGCACAGCACAAATGGCAGTTCCGGAGGATGTAGCTGCATATCACCAGCCCGGTCAAGTAAAGCATCCGAACCAAGAGATCAAAGGCGGAACATGGAGCCATAGCATGTGCGATTGCTCGAATATCAGTGCTTGCTGTTTGGGAATATTCTGTCCTTGTATCCTATATGGAAGGACACAGTACCGACTTACACTGAAGTCGAGAAAAGAAGATCCGACAAATCTATTAGGGTATAGCGCGTGCAATGGGTCCTGTACAGCAATGGCTCTGCTGTGTGGTTGTCAATGTAAGCAGCCACCTTCATCAAACATAGCCTCTCCATCCTTGCTAACGCATCCCAGGGCTTCTGGCAACTATCCAACATAAGCGGACTCGAAAAGCATACGGCATCAGAGGCGATATCGGATCTGACTGCGTACGCGCTACCTGCTGTACCTGCTGTACCCTTATCCAGGACGAGACGGAAATCAAGAAACGAGAAGATGATCGCGCCAAAATAGCAGCAGCGCAAGGGGTGACGCTCATGTCGCCCTACACTGCCCCGACACCAATGTCCTATCCTCCACCCCCGAGATGATCATGCGCCGTACAATGCATCGGGGCAATTTCTTCCTCCCTTCCTTCGGTCTCTTCATACCTCACATGGCAGGAGAATACCCTATCCTTATGCCTTTGTCCAATCTTGTACCACAACCTGTAATTTCACTTTTGATATCCTCATTTATTCCTTGCTCTGTTGTATATATCATTGCATGGTTAACGAGTACTTTGTATATAATGCCACGATAGGAAGTCTAATACCAGATTAATCTTATTGCAGCTGTCATTGTATGTTTAACTCAATTCCCATAATAAAAAAGCTCAAGATTCCCGTGGCATAGTAGTACCGGTGGTACTCTCTCTACAGTGACTGAATCTCGACCGCCGACCGCCCGGGTGGCGGATCATCGGTGGCCGGTAAAACGAATGAACGCCTTTCTTGGGCTCCGATCCTCCACGCCCCCTTAACCGTTGGACTAACCTCCATCGCTAAACATTCTCTACACCTTCATCTTGAATATCTCTTACTGTCTATCTAGCCTATTTACCTACTCCGATTCCTACGTCCCGACCTTTTCCCGACTTTTTCCCCACCTGACTCGACCGCGCATTCGATACTCGATACTCCTTCCCTCGATCGATCCTCAGCCATGTCTACATAGGAGGAAACAACAGCTTACCAGCGAAGGGTATCGGGACTGTATGTTTGCTTATGCTTTTCAAAAAGGGAATTATTTCCGATGGTTTCAGACCATACATGAGCGGCCCGCAACGTCAACGACAGCGACGACGGCGACGACGAGGACGAGGACGACGTGAATCCTTCCAGAGTAACCGACCATGGGGGACGCTGCTGGTTTGACTCCCCGCCAGATCTGGGCTCAGCCAACATCCACGACTACCACGAGTTATCACCCCGGTTGTACGCCATATCTCCTCCCACAGCATGGTTATATTCACTTGAACCGGACTGCGACCCTCACCCTGACGCAGAACGCGGTCTTTGAACCTCTCTGTACGGGCGAGCCGTCGAATGTTACGAATCCTTCTGCCGTGCTGGATACCCGCGACCCCTTTTACTCGTCTGTCACGCCGCAGTTATATGCGATCGGTTGCGCCACTGTTGTCAGCTATCTTCTCGTTATCATCCTCTTGATCACTCCGCGTACATATTACATCGGTGGCCCCAGCGGTGGCGCGAATTTCTTGAGTCGACATGGTATGCTTGGGGGTTCATATAGTGGTGGTTCCTCGACTGTGGGAGTCGGTGGCCGACCATGGCTTCAGAAAGTTGCTGCAACATTGGTTGCTATCTCATTGACCATCGCGAGCGCGGACTCGTTCAAGGTTGCTGAGAGGCAGTATATATACGGATATTCGGACGCTGAAGCACTAACCGCAGAGGTTATTGATGGGAACGAAATTCGAATAGTTCGCGTCATTTCCAGCACGTTTCTATGGCTTGCTCAGGTCCAAACGTTGATTCGATTATTCCCGCGACACAAAGAAAAGGTTATGATCAAATGGGCTGGTTTTGCATTAATCGTGTTGGATACGACTTTTAGTATTCTCGAGAATTTCCTGGTGAAAACCAATACTACGCGACCACGGCTATACGATGATGCGATTCCTGCGCTCAGTTACCTATTCGAACTTTCCCTGAACTTGCTCTACGCCGCATGGGTTATCTTTTACTCCTTGTCAAAACACCGATTCGCATTCTTTCACCCGAAGATGAAAAATATATGCCTGGTAGCCTTGTTATCGCTATGCGCCGTAATGATCCCGGTTGTGTTTTTTGTGTTGGATATCGCAAAACCCGACGTGGCTGGCTGGGGTAGTTACATCCGGTGGGTTGGATCTGCTGCAGCGAGTGTCGTGGTGTGGGAATGGGTGGAACGGATCGAGGCCTTGGAGCGCGATGAAAGGAAGGATGGAATTCTCGGGAGGGAGATCTTCGACGGCGATGAAATGTTGGAGATCACTCCATCTGAAGAAGTCGATTGGCCGCGCCAAACCTACAACGGGAACGATCGAGGTGGTGGTACAGGGGCATCGTCAGGATGGGGAGGCATGATGGGCTTAGCACATCATCCGCTGCGAACCCGAAATAATGGACATCGAAGACAGCCTGACCCACAGAGTCAAACATACGCACTCTTTGCCGAGTCACGACGCCGGAGAGCAGCCCGGCCCACCCCACCGCCGGTAGCGGTCACGCCTGTCAGTCGAGCCGATACCAACAGTGCGGCAAGCACAGTGTATAATGTCCGCTATCACCCCGTATCGAGTCCCACCCCGCCGGTGATGATGCCATATATGGAAGAAGAGGAGGAAACGGATAGGACCAAAGATGAGGATATCAGACAGCATAACGATCATTCCGACGAAGCTCCCACGGCGCAGCAACATCGAGAAGGGCTGACCCAAACCGTCCACACGGATCCGCGATGGCGGAGCCTATTGAACCCATTCAAACGAAGACGTGCATCTCCGCCAAGGGAAGTCGCCTCCGCACAGGCAGAGCATCCCGAGGAGGGGAAAGAGTCAGACTTCTCCGAGGACGAAGGGCATGAACAGCAGCCCAACGTCCCGCGCAGAAATAATCATTTCTTTCCTTTCCACCGCAAAAGAGGTCCTGCAAACAGACGACAAGCTGCTGATGCATCCTTGCCGGTCACCGTCATTCCTGCCCGGAATCAGGGTCAAAGCACCTGGTCGGCACAGTTATTCAATGACTCCAGTCTTCTTGAGCAGGGCCGTCGCCCAGCCTCCAGCCATCCGGTTTCCGGTCATTCTAATCTACCCGTGAGGGCTCCATCGCAGACGCGGGTCGCTCCGCCATGGGCAACCGACGATAATGCCAACCATTATGAACTGCGCTATGACCCCGAAGCGGCGGCTCTCGTCGGGCCCGATGACCATTTCCCGGACCATCTTTCTGCAAATCACACACAGGATGCGTCTCAAGCTTCTGAGGGGGTGGGTTCTGATGGGACGGTCTATCAACCTACACCACAGCGGCCGGGTCAGGAACGCGGGCGATCTTTTGGCCATTTCGGCGCAGGATAAAAGCGCGACGAGTGAGATTATTTCCAGCTATCGTCATGATTAATTGATCATATCGGGGTTTTGGGAGGAACGGTTTTTCTTATCTTGGAGTATTGGGGTTTTGACAGCTATATTCAAGTGATACCCAGTGACTGGCGCGTTCTTTCTTTTCAAGGGTTATTTATGTGGTATAATATTGGATTTATCTCGACTTGTCGATGTCTTTCTATAGTATAATTTCTTTAACAACTTTTTAAGAATATACTTCTTGTATCTTGAACTGGGATCTATACAAGGCGGTGTGAGTTTGACAGACGGGCAGAGAACCCGATGATGCATTTCCTGGACATACTAGGGACTTCCTCTGAATATAAACATTTTCTGCTTAACAATGCCTTCTCCGTAATTGTCTATTCTTACTGCGTCTTATCGGGGACGATTACGAACGAACACACACCGAATCCTGCGCGATTCTCAAGGCGGAACTTTTTCTCCCGTCAAATCAAGACCTCCGAAGCTCCAAGCTCTCTTCTCTCTTTTTCCTCTCTTCGACAACGCCTTCCACTCTGACATGATACTGCGATCCCATCAATCGATGTTTCACTCTTTCCCTGCTGGCTATCCATTCTCTCCAGTCCATGCTGTGACATCATTGCTCGTGGACGTCGCACCATGGCGGCTGTCAATCGAAACATGTTCGAAGCCACCGTCACGGCGCACTTGCCGGGCGATGCATCGTTGATGGTGATGCCTTTAAATTTGATAGACAAAATTATTTCCTATGTGCGTGATCATATCATACGGATGCTTCTCCTTCAGCTAACACCCGTTGAAATCAGGTTGACGACACCGCAGACCTCGCCCGACTGTGCAGGACCTGCAGGGTCCTTAACTACATGTCCCTCCCACTTCTCTATAGGAATCTCACCCTAACTTCCTACGACAAAATCCGATATAACGGCGAAGAGCCCGAAGGCATGGGCAGCGCAAGCCCCTTCTCCATGGGCCTCAACGCAGTCATCACACGGCCGTATGCGAAACTCGTTCGATCGCTGACCATCCGCGGCGAATGGCGCGAACACGAGCTTGAAGAACACGCGCGAGTCGGCCGGGTCCCGGACTCCTCGATGATGCTGAATATTGCTGTCCGCGCTGCAATCGACCGCATGCCGGATCTAGAGAGTTTTAGCTGGGAGCTTAACACGAAGATGCTGGAGACGGTGTATATGGGCCTTGCACAGTTGCCGCGTTTGACGTCGTTAAATGTGCGGTTTCCCAGTAGTCGACATCCGAGACCGACGATTGTTATTCCGCCCATGCCGCATTTGAGGAGGTTGAAGTTGACGGACATTGACCCGTTGTGCTATCCGGATGATATTTCGACGTTGCTGTGGAAGTGTAAGAGGCTGAAGGAGTTGAATATGCATTGGTCACCGAGGATGCGCAATGCGCAGGAGCCGAGTGTTATGCTGCATGATTACTTTCGCAAGTGTGTTGCGGCGAGGGAACCGTTGGCTGTGCGGAAGATTGCACTGCAGAATTTGTATGCGCTGCACAGTGAGGAGTTTAATATCGCGTTTGATCCTAATACAGTGGAGGATGTTACGGTTTTGAACAATACTGGCTCGGATGGTCCGAGTTTCATGAATACGTTTGTTGACAGGAGCTGGCCGACGAATCCACCTAATAGCCGTCTGCAAATCAAGTGCATGAGACAAGATGCGCTGTCCAAGAGACACGCTGAATTCCTGGCGAATTTCACCGGCTTGGAGAAGCTGTACTTCGTCAATCCTCCTCGCGATGCCAACGATGTGATCTCCCCTAGACCTCCGAATTCGTCCTCGCCGCCGTCATTCGCAGACCACACCTATCCTCATTCGGACTCCCCTACAATCTCCTCGCCAAACCCTGCAAATCTCCAACTCATCATGCGAGATAACTACCTCAACGCCATCGTGACCAACCACGCCTCCACACTACGCCACCTCCTACTCCCATCCCGATGGCCTCTCTCCGCATCCACCCTTGCTCGCCTTGTCCACGCCAGCCCAAATCTGGAACAATTCGCTTTCGCAACGGAGTTGAACAGTATGGAGACGCTTGGTCTCATTCTTCCATTCCTCCGGAAACTTATTGCACTGCGTCTTCTCATTCCTACGGGAAATGTCACCTCTCCGCCAAATGGAACGCCCGGGACAGGGACTGCGCCGCGGGCCAGCGGCGCGAACGGAATTGCTTCAGCGCGAACACTCCAAGACCTTGTCGAAGTGGATGATAAGATTCTCGTGGAGAAAATGGGCACACATCTAGCTGATAGTAGTATCTTCAGTAGTCTCAAAGTCCTAGGAATGGGCTGGAAAGCATGGGAATTGCGTGAATTCTATATTGCAGAAGACCACCAGCAACAGCAGCAACAATCACACGCCCCAGAAGAATCTCCAAACTACTACGTTACCACACCAACCCTCCAAACATCCACATTCGAAAACGGCACACCAAACCCCGGCCTAGGCATGAACATCACCTCCCCCACACACCCTCATCTTCCCTCTGCCCCTCACCCACACCCACACTCCAGCCATCCTCAATCTCGCCAGCCATCCACCACCACCTCAATCCTCGGCAAACGCCCCCGAGAAGATGATCAATCCCCCATCATCACATCACCCACAAAAACCCGGCACCAACCACCACTCCCACATGAGAACCTTCTCGCAGAGCTAGATGATAGTGTTTGTCTGCCACTGCAGACAAATCCTGATGCGCAGCGGTGGAGGAGACGTTTACGACGTGTGGGGTGGGAGGTGCTGAAGGATTGGGAGATTTGGGGGTTGGATAAGCAGGAGTTGTAATTGGGATGGGGTGTATTTATGCAGATTATACAGATTTAATGTACATATAAATGTCATCCTTTGATATTTTGTTATGTGGCACTGGAAAATAAAGCATCGTATCTGTTGTGACGGTTAGCGGGGCGCCAGAAACGGCTCCCATTGAACCGCGATTCTGCCGAGACCTACTGCCTGCCGTTGACGGGAATACCGTTGCCCTTTGCGGTATGGCGTCTACTGTATCAGGGATAGCGCCGCCTCGCGCTGCTTTTAGGCTGCTCACATGCCGCCTCAACACACTCATTGCATCTATAAAAGCCTGACATCTCCCCCTCAAAGGACCACGCACTTTCTCTTCTCCTTTTCCCTCTCCTCTCTGCCTCGCCCAGTGCACTACCTTCTCACCAAGATGCCGCGTTACCCGACGATTGCCCTTTTCCGGTATGGCGCCGGAGTGGCCGACGGTCATCTGAATGATTGAGACATTGAGACCTTGTTACTGTCACTTCATTATAAATCGACCTATCCACCTCACCCCCTGATGCTGTGCTGCTGCTTATGATTGCAGTAATGGGCCCCTTCATGCGTGGTCCGCCAGCTGATCAGCAACTTTTGAGTTTTTGGCTGTTACTTCCGGCCATGCCATCCTATTTGGGCTTCCCTTGAGGACTCCTGGATGCTCAGCTGTCTTGCTATGATCTTTTATCTCAAAATCTCATCATTCATTCTTCGACCAAGCTCCCGAGTTTCTGTCACGGGCTCGGAATAGAAGATAATAATGAATCGATGTTCCTATCTAAGCTATTGTAGCCATCGACGAGAATATCCAATCTGAAGGGAAAGAAGAAGAGGGATCTATCTACAGGACGGAAAGGGGTTTTATCTGTAGGTTGTGTGGCTGCGCTTGGTGCTTCCTTCGTTTACCTGCATGGCAGCGTTTGTCGATATCGGCCACCAGGGCGAAGTTGAGGTTCCGAGCCGTCACAGTTTCTACATGGGAAGGGGAACTTCCTGGTTATCTGGCATCCAGGTCTGGCTGTGAACTGGATGGCGCCTCTCCCCCTCCACAGCCATTTTTCGATCCCACTAGGATTAATTTATTTAAGTATTGTGACGGCCTGGTCACGTTGGCTGGCTGTCACGTAAGACGCAGTTGTTTGCTTCCTTGTTAAATACGGCGCGACCCCCTTTCTTCCTTATGTTGATTATTCTCGTCGATAGCTACCTAGGTAGAACCCATGAGTTGGATGTTCCATTATCCTAGTAGAGCGCCGTGACACGTATCCTCGCCATGTTTACCAGCAAATAGCGAAATTACCGCATCCTTTATATTTCAGCGTGTTTGACATGCAAGGCTTGGAGATGCAACACCCAGATGTGATTGGCGCAGGGCACCAGATCTCAGTCTTCAAGCGTCATTAGTATATGAAAATAGACATGTCAGCAGATGAGATTTTCAGGACGAGAAAAATTCGCCTCATTGCTTCTGCTGATGAGAAAGGTGGAATGGTGGACTTGGCAGACTGAGGGCAAGTATAAAGAGGACAATTGAGGTTGCAGAGGTTGCAACATCTCAACTCAATTCTCTCACAACCTGCACTCTCTTGTTCAGCTTCCACTCCCCTCCTCTTCCCTCATTCCAATCACCTGTCTGTCATAATATATCCCTAAATATCCCCATTTCCTAAAATATGTCCCCTAACTTTCACATGAACAACTTCAAGCCATGGGCTCGCTCTTACAGAAAGCCATTCTCACCATACAAATCACCCAATCCATGCACCCCAAGAACCCAAAATCCCCTCGCCCCAAGCCTTATCATGATTCCCTTCCAAGCACTTTGCCACTTCCTAAGCATATTCTTCCTGCACGGCCACCAGCCGAAGTTTGCGTGCATATCAGTGCAAACACTCAGCCGTGTACACCATCAAGCGCCTCCGGCGAGCACGCTGGATGAGAGTACTGCCTCTAGCTCTCAGGACGACGAATTCTCACCTTCTCATGGTGTCCGGTGTCAGTACTCATCATTTGCGTGAGGAAACCAAGAAGAATTCCCCTGTGGCCATCTGATGGGGGATACAGCCTGTTGGTGAGTATCCCAGACCGGACGCATCGACTGCTTCTAATGATTTTCCAATTGTGTTAAGCAGTGCTATGGGCCTGTATGCCTTTGGGTCTGCATAATCAGGTTTGCCGGGCTTCCGCAACACCACTGTAGTTGACTCTCAGAAGTGCTCTGGGCAGTATCCCAAATGCAGGCATGCGTTGAACAGATTAGTGAGATGGCCCAGGAAGGCTGGGATGGCTAGAGCGCGATGTAGTGTCAGATTTGGTATCCCATCAGGGCCAGGAGCTTTGTTTGGCGCAGCCCGCCAGACTGCCTGACAGACCTCTTTCTCTGTAATGGTAGGCATTTGTAGTGGTTCAGGGTATTCATAGCCGGGGATTTCTGAAAGATCCGCTTCAGGAGGTGGGGAAATAGAGTCTCCCGCAGCGCCTGTGCTTTTCTTTCTGGAGTGTCATATGTCTGGTTCCCTGCGTGAAGAGTTGGCGTGTATATTGGTTGGACACCTCCACGGCGACGTGCCCAATGGGCCAGTTTCCAGCAGCCCTCTATTGATTCAGTTGCATCCTCCACACGGGCACGGTGATTTTTCCGGCTCAGTTTAGCAGTTTCTCGGCCCAGCGTGTGCTTGGCCTGATGGAATGCCTTGATATCTTCCTCCTGGCCAGAAGCAGCCCAGCATCGTGTGCGGTTAACATTGTTGCGTAATCTTCTTAATTCTGGGGGGTATCCTGGGCGAGAGTAGGGAGTGATCCTGGCTACTGTGACGGTCTCGAGAAATATGAATCTATTGGTAGACTATCTGACGAAATTCTAACATGAGGAAAGAAAGGAGAGAGGCGGACCTGCTGGCGACAAGCTATATAGTGTGTGCGATAGGCTTAAGCGAATTCTCAGTGAATGTCCTACGCCAAACGGACCAAAGCAGTCAAACATATCATATTGCTGGCGGACGTCTACATTCCGTGACAGCTACCGGGACAGTGCTCTCCGCAGATTGTTGGATAGTTGTAATCAAGTGGTCAACTGTGGCATCTATCTCCTTGGTGGTAGCTAGGGAGCATATTCTTGGCGTCTTCAACAGTCGGAGGAAGGTAGTTCATAACAAAGCGATCGCCTCCCTGAGCTTCGAGGGTACGCTGGATGGCCATCTTCTCGAGCGAACCAGCGGGGTCAAACCCACCGAAGGCCTCCCGAGTGAGACGGCCAAAGTTAGCGGGCGTGATGCCAACGCAGCACTTGAAACAGTAATCGGTCATGTCAGTGCTTATTTATGTGCTGTGTAGAGCTCTAGCAGCCCTGGACGCGAAATAAATACCCAACAGCGCTCTGCTTTCTCCGGAAACAATGTGAGATCTCTGACTATTTAGAAGTGGGATCTACATATGGCTAGCCGCCTATTGTCATTTTCAAATCTGAATCATTTTGATTCTGGTATTTTCAGAAAACAGCAATCGATGAGAAGGATTCTAGGCCATATCGTGCCTTTCCGTCTGCGGTAGAAGTTGATGCGCCTCCCTGATCCGACAAACACACACCAGGCTGGGGCATGATATCTTCAATCGTCTCCTGGATCGAGACAGCATTGAAGACGTCTACCCTTGCACCCCTATGCAAGAAGGGCTCCTGGCCCTGAGCATGCTGGAGCGGGAGAAGTATATTGGAAAATTTGTATTTGAGATCCCCTAAAGGCACGAATATAAGCCTTCTTCAATCATCATTGCAGGCGGTCTTTGATTCAAACCCTATCCTCCGTACCCGTGTGGTGCAGGCTCCCGGGGGAAACTCCGCGTTATATCAGGCAGTCCTCTGTCAGCCGGTCTACTGGTCTAGAGATCTCAGCCCGCTGTTAATTATCCAAGGAGGGCCCCTGTACAAGGCTTGCATCTCACCACACAATGATGATCTCCGATTGCACCTCTGGCTTCATCATTCCCTGTAAGATGGCGTGTCCCTTTCCAGCTTTCTCCAGCAGGCCGAGACTGCCTACAACGGGAACTTGTTGGATTTCCGGCCTTTCTCTCCATTTGTGGCATACAAAAGCTCTCTTGGTTCCGCTGCATGCAGGCAATTTTGGGAATCTGGGTGCAGCGATATTGATGACGCCGCGACATTTCCGGCCTTCACAATTGATCCGCCCGCTGTCATCGCCCGGGAATCCATATCCACCACTGTATGCCTTTCCCATACATCCTCCAACCGGTTTACCTTACCATGTATGATTCAATTGGCATGTGCTGTCGTCTTCAGCCATAGGGTACCTTCCAACGATGTTATCTACGGGGTAACTCTGACCGGACGAAGCGCTCCCGTTAGGGGCATTGACAAGATTGCTGGGCCAACGATCAACACTGTGCCTTCCCGGTGCAAGTTGAAATCAACAAAAGAATCGAGGAATGCCTGGAGGAGATACAAAATTGTCTAGTTCGTATGATCCCGTATGAGCAAATGGGTCTACAGAGTATTCGTTCCATAAACCCCGAGACCAAGATTGCATGTGATTTCCGATGCCACTTGGTCATCCAGCTAGATGATGAAGATGCATCAGCAGAAAATCCTTTGTTTCGAGAGCCTGCCTCGAATGACGATATGGATTCGAACTTTGCCAGTTACCCGTTGGTACTGATTTGCAGAGTTCACCCTAACAGGAAGACTGTTCGTTTCACAGCTAATTTTCAGACGTGTAGTGCTAGCTGCAATGAAGCCAATATCGTCTTGGAACAACTCGGTTATGTTTTCCAGCAAATTATCCAGGACCAGGATCGGTCACTGGCTGACCTGCAGCTGATCACACCGTCTGACTGGTCCCGACTCGCCGAGACCAATGCCACCGTACCTTCAAATGTTGACCGACTCATCCATGAACTGGTATTCGAAACCTGCAAGATCTATCCAGAAAAGACTGCTATCGACGCCTGGGATGGCACGCTGTCATAAAGCGAGTTACTAGCAGCCAGCGTCCAATTCTCCCGGTACCTGATCTTGAAGGGGGTTAGGGCACACCCGGTTACAGCAATCTGCATGGAAAAGTCCCGGTGGACAATAGTGGCCATTTTAGCCATACTGCAGACCGGCTCTGCCTGCACGATGGTTGATCCTTCACACCCCGTGACTCGAATACAAGCCATGATCGATCAAACAGCCGCAGTATTCACCGTGGTATTCCCGCTTACCAAGGTCTTGTTGAATGATATATCGCCCTCTATCGTGGTCCCGAACTGTTTGGAACAGATGCGTCACAGTAAATCCCTTTTCACTCCACGCGAGGAGCAAATTCTAGAGACCCTGCCTTCATTCAGTTCACCCCAGGATCCACGGGCACGCCCAAGGGAATAGTTTTGGAACACACCGGCATATCCACGGCCATGCGCGATTTATCTCAGCTTATGAAGCTGCACAAGTCCACCCGAATGCTCCATTTTGCTTCATGGCCCGGTCACATCTCTGTGCGTTTGTCTGTTTCCGAGAAAGGGAGAAGCAGATGTCAGGAGATAAAGAGACCCCAATTTTTGCTGGACCTGACAAAGAATTTTTGAGAATCTCCCACGCAGCAACAACCTGTCTGTCCAAGTGCTTACCCCAGTACATGGTGCCCCAGATCTTCATTTCTTTGAATCGAGTCCCACGCACCTCAGAGAAGATTAACCGCTCTTTGCTTTGCGAATTGGCGAGTACTGCCAACAGCAGCAACTTGGATGGTTCCACTGTCCACAATGAAGATAGCCGTGCCCCCTCCACTGAGACAGAGAAGAAGCTTGCTGAAATTTGGGCAGAGCTGCTGGGTATAGAAGTGGACAGAATTGGCACTGGCAACAGCTTCTTCCACATCAGGGGTGACTCCATCCTGGTTATGAAGCTGGCAACGGAGACAAGGCGTCATGGAATGAATTTGACAGTTTCGTTTATTTTCTCTCATCCAGTCCTGTCAGAAATGGCGTCATCTATAGAGACGACGAGTTCAAGCTCAATTTCCCATGCAGTTACCAGTCCATTTGCGCTATTGGAGGCCAACACTAAGGACTCCATAGTGAGCGCAGCCGCGCAGCAGTGCTCGGTAACATCAGACCAGATTGAGGATATTCATCCATGTACACCATTGCAGGAATGCCTAACGTCCCTTTAAATGAGAGCACCTGGGGCTTTCATTGGCTCCTTCAGTTATAGCCTCCTGGTGGACATCGATATCACGCGCTTCCGTAAAGCCTGGCAGGTCGTCGCTGAAGCCAATTATATTATGAGAACGTGAATTGTCCATTTTGGTGCTCTGTTTCAAAGCGTTGTCCACAACGAGTTGCCCTGGATGGTTGTTGGCGATATCACCGAGTACAATCCCTCCTTGTCGCAGCGGGGAATACAGCTGGGTCAGCCTCTCATCTTTCTTGCGCATGGCCAACAACTCCCAGGAAACCGGACTGATTTCCTTCTGGTCATCCATCACGTCCCCTATGATGGGTGGTCTTTGCAGTCGATCACGGATCAAGTTCACCAGGCGTATAATGGTCACTCACTCACCACTCGACTCTTCAATAGATTCATCGAATATCTCGTAAACTCGAATGGTAAAGCTTCGCAGGACTACTGGACTAACCAGCTGGCGGATGTCGCTGGTGCTACATTTCCCTCGCTGCCCTCGTCCGACTATCGGCCTGTTGCAGACTCGACAATATCTGAGACAATTTCCCTACAATCCCCTGCTGGAATAAAAAAGGCCACCTTACTCCAGCTGGCATGGTCTCTGGTGCTGTCCCGCTACACGGATACAAGTGACGTGGTGTTTGGCCTCACCCTTTCCGGACGACAAGCTAGTGTGCCGGAGATTGAATCTGTAACCGGTCCAACAATCACCACTGCGCCTCTGCGCGTCCGCTTACAAAGAGAACATTCTATCATTAGTGAGCTGCGCGGACTTCAGGAACAGCTGGCGGCGATGGTCCCCTTTGAGCAGCTAGGTCTTCAGAACATTCGTCGACTAGGGGCAAATACTGCAGCAGCGTGCGAGTTTCAAAATCTATTGTTGATACAGCCGGCCCTCACTGCGTCCAGAGATGAATTTTTGTTGCCCATCGACCAGCGAGGTAGTGCAGAAGCCTTTAGCGCGTATGCACTTGAGGTCACTTGCGAAACCTCCGCCAATGAGACCACCATCATGTCGGACTTTGATCCCAGAGTCATTCAACAGCAACAAGGCCTGCAGGAGCAGCCCGGACACCATCGGACCTAAAATGACACCGGAGGTAACAAAGGAATTGATCACACCCATTATCTTTCCCATGTGCTCCTCGCCCACCGCGTCCGCGATTTAGCCAGGCCGACAATCCAAATCGCAGATCCGGAGATACCTTGTGAGACACGCCCGAGGAACAACATCCATAGAGATGGGGCGCAGGCGACCAGATCAGTACCGACCAAGCATCCTGAGAGCGAATACAAAAGGGGGGGGGGGTGGGTTTACGGTTCGGGGACTGGTCTGCAAAATGACCGATAATGGGGCCTGTGACTATAGCGACGGCGCCGTGGATGGCCAATATGGCAGATGTGAGAGGTTGAGTATGTGACGGGTCGACCTGCAGCTCTTCGAGCTGCGTCTTGTCTATGAATCTGTAGATAGCCTGACCGTAGCTTATCCTCTTCGTCAATTCCTAATATATATCGATACTTGACCCTGCACCCTGACATTGGGTATGGGTATGAGACCTGTACCCAAATGGGTACCCATGTCCAGGTCTATGTTGAACCATCAATGGCATGTTCCTGTGGTCTCCAGGGTCTTCATTTTACAAAATGCCATTTCGGCTCGACCCTTGGCTTGTGGATGAAGATCGTCTGAATTCGAACATGTCTCGAAACCTCGCTTCCATTCATGCCATTTGTGCAATTCGAAACCACTCGGGCGATTATCTCCAGAACTTTGTGATGACCACAGATAGATATCCTCACCCAAGATATCTATCCAAGCTGCTGCTGCAGGAACGTGATAGACCTTTTCGTTGAGATCGACTCCTGGGCCAAACACCCTGTTAAGTGTTCGTAAGGCGTAGTCTTCGAGCGGCGCAGCATGTGCTCGTGTTAGATGGGCAACGAAAGTGTTCAAAGAGACCCATTCCTCGACGCACTGGTCCATTCCTTTACTCGAGCTGGGTTTGTCTGGTCCTATCAAAATACACGTTGGGTTGATTCGTTGCGATTTGATACAGCATTTTTTCAGACATACCGTTCCATCGTTCTCGCGTGTTCGAAGCAAGTTGGAGTTCGAACTTATTGCTGAGAGGACCGGGCAGGTTGTCTACCAACAACCGCGTGACTCCTGCAAGATCAATTGCAGATAGCGACGAGGATATGACAGCTTCAAATATCACGGCCTGTAAGTCTTCCAGCGCTACCTCGGGATTCTGCTGCGACTTGATACACGTTATAATGGACGATGCAACCGCACCCGGGCTGGTTGTGGTTATCTTGGTAGACTTTGAGTCGGAAAGTTCCTTCAATTCGGACATAACATCGTCCAGAAATTGTAGAGACTGTTTGGCATTGGGCTCATCCCCGAAATCATCCGCCCAGCTCTGGAGATACTTCGTAATCCATGCATCCATCTCGAACAAGTTCAATGCGGGCGTAAAGGCTTATGAAATATTAATTGATGAAGCCTTTTGACTGACAAATCAGCAAAAAGACTTTGTTGTATTAGTTCTAACTGAAAGATAGAGACGGTAAAAAGAAGAAGAGAGAAGAGAAGGAAGTCATCTAGCTACCTACAGCCCTGTCAAACATGAAGGCGGTCAACCACCTGGACATCATCAACAGGGGTCCAGCATTGCGTCACTATATGAGACACGAAACCAGATTATACTCACGCAGTGATTCTTAGCAGCAGATGCGGAAATCCCGCAAATGATGTCCAACTTAGCAGCTCAAATCTCGGGCGAACGTACACCCAACCTATACAATATAGCATTCAGCTCATGTAAGATTGTTGATTACAATAGCATTCATTTACTGAATCACCCAGTGATCGATTTTGATGTGTAAGCTACATTTTGTTTGTTTTCGAAAGAATTGCATGATTGACAAAGGAGTAATCAATCATGTGGTACTAAAGTTTTGATACTTCTTTATAAGAGAAATTCCGAGAAACCGACAATATTTAGGACAGCGATATCAAGTAATGATATACACTTTCATATGAGGTGAGTGCCTAGAAATTCACATGAACACCCGTGGACACTGCACCAAAGAAGTCTTCTTTGGTGCATTTTTCGCTGCGTTTCAGAGCTCAATGACAGCAAAAAAATATTCAAGGTGATTTTAGAGGGGCAGGACTTGTGCCTCTAGACCCAGAAACTGTGATTTCTAGGCTAGGCATGAAGCCACGGACACCAACACCTATTGAAGGGGTCCCTGAGATGCCTACTCCCTGGGTTCTAGGACACCAAACAACCCAACAGAAGCGACCTCACAGTCAGAATTTATAAAGAATCGAATTGCCCAACATCAAAATAGCTCACTAACTTCGGTTTATAACGCTATCGACCAAATTTTCGAAAGGAGGGCAAGGAATCATGTATAAGATAGCTTTGCTGCAGCCAGAGAATTGGACTCTTTGAGAGCAGAACAAGATGCTTGGCAAACGTCGCAGAGCTAAGAAAATACGTCTTTTAACAAGGAGGAAGTATGACTAGCTGAAGAACAAGACATTCAGACCCAAATTGATGTGGAGGCAAGACTTAAAGAGGAAACATGTCAAAATACTGGTCGCCCAAGGAGGACTAAGAAGAAAGAACGGCGTTGTGGAAGATGCGGAAATCCAGGGCATTACAGGCAAACCTGTCAAGAAGATGTAGGGACCTCTGAGGAAATGATTCTGAATAGTTTCGATTGGTTTTCTGGTGTTATGGTTGAATTTACTAGTATGATTTAACGGTGGTGCGGTCAAGTGTCTCACTCATTTGTCTCAACCGCTTATCATGCACGTTACCTCTTCATGGATATCCCGAGGTCAAACTGGCTTACATCGGTCTAATGTAGGACGGAAATACCGTATTTAGAATGAATTTATCCACATAAATTAACTAACCATCATTAAACACATTTAAGATGACTACTACTTCTCCAACACTAGCTCGAGTTGGCGACTGGTGGGGCTCCTATGGCTCACTGTTGCTGTCACGTACCAACCCGAGTATGGTCCCATCCTCGTCATCAATTTCTCGTTTCCATCCAGGAGGTGTCATCTCGCGAATGGGTGATGTATCTTCGAGGCCCCCTCTTTCCTCTGCCCCGATCAGTCACATTCCCGATTTCCTTCGCCGCATGTTTTCCCTCGACTGAACCGGTTGATTTTCACTCTTGTTCTGGAAGCCGGGAGCCTGCAATGGTCTCCTTCCACGTTTGTGCCTCGGCAATGAATGCATGCGCTTTGCGGTTGGTTGTAATCCATTCCTCCTCTGGAGTCCGAGTAATAAGGCACACGCCAACAGCTTTGTTTCGACCGGTGGGTAGGTATTCCCAGGGTAGCTTCCAGGTTTTGTTGTTGATGATATCACGACGGTTCCAGGCGTTGTAAACAGAGTTGTCAGTTTCATCACGGTCCTGGCGGTCTAGGACCCGGAGCCGCTGAGCCTTTTGGAAGCTACCACGTAGAAACAGTGCTCGCAGAGACTTGACTAATGATGGTCTTGCAAAAAGGTCCACACATATAATGGGGGGCTCTGTCCTCCTTGCAGGTCCTTGTATTTCCAGTGACGTCGCAGTTTATGACGAGACTCTTGAGGGACTTATAGACGCGAGCTTGAAAATGAGTCTCGTCTTTAATAGATCCATCCATTGCTAAGTTCGGGCTGAAAAGGCCGGGACAGAGCGTGCCAATGTTCAAACGTAGATTATGTAGCCGCGGTAAGAGATCTCTTATTGCTTCGCATACATGAGCCAGACCGGTATCCGCATCGTTGAACTTGATATCTAGATCTAGTTCTAGATTAATGCAAGATTTAGGCAGGGCTGATAAGATCAAACCGACTGTATCTTTGTGGGGCGTATACTGTCCGAATAGGGTAATAGATAGTGAAAAAGTAGCCAGGTTTGTCATTTGGGCCAAGACAGCAGGGAAATTGTCAAGTGGAGAAAGTAATTCCTTGACCATAGTGAATTCCTCTTCCTCGGACACTATAGTCGGTAATCCTTGCAGCGTGGCCATAGTATTCAGTGATACTGTTAAGGACCACACTAGTTTGAGGACGTCAGGGCGGAAGATACATCGTGTAAAGGAAACAAAGTTATGATTCTGCAGGACAAAGTCCTGGTAAATGACCTGTAAAGCTATCTTGTGCCATTTCTTGCAGCACAGGAGACACGAGAATATCGAGGGGTCGGACTTGACCGGGTCAGAAGATGGTTTTTTGACACAATTGAATATTAAAGCAAGCAGTTCCAGAGGGAGCTAATTGGTCGAGGCAGACATAGTCAGAAGTGCAATTGGATTTCATGCCGGGATAGTCAGGGAAGGGAGAAAGAGATATCAAGAGCCTATGGCCTGATACTAAAAGGTGGTGTACCCCTCCCTCGCAGTACTCCGTAGTGAGTTAAGATTCTGCCGGCGGAACTGGTTGGGTGCCACTAAATTAGTGTATAATAAGCTAGTTCCCCAGGTGCTTGTTGGAGGCATAGCCATTACTCATTGGCTATCTCAGACTCTCAATTTTGGAGCCATTCACAAAAACAGGCGAAGTGGCGACCTGCGGCACATTTGACTCTGTTTACTCCGTACGCAGTGGTACTATGTACGTCTCTGAGCAGGAATTGCAAGAATGATGTTAAAAACAGCATCAAAGAGAGCCTTGTAAAAAGCCTTGTCTTTTTGGTATTGCCATATCGACCAGGAAGGAGGGAATGTTTATCAAATAAAAATGCTGCTCATGACCAGCAGCGGCATTGCCTGTCGTAGAAGTCGTCGAGGGAGACATAGAAGTGCTCATGCTTCTACTAACCGCTGACGCGGAAGATGAGAGTAATTCAGTGCCGTTACAGGTTTCATACTGCGACTGGCTGTTATTAGAGTATCAGTAGTCACTTAGCAATGTGTCAATGAAAAGGGTACGATATGCGGCTTACCATCCCAGAAGCGCAAACAATGATACATATCACTGCCGCAGTACCCGGCAGCTGAGCAGCAGTTGCCGAATTTTGAGACCTTGCAGACATATTTCTTTTTGTATCCGCAGGTGCCGTCAGGGCTAATGCTGAACGGTGATGCAGTGGGCTTGGACGCAGTGCTGGTGGAAGTGGACGAGTTCTTCAATGTAGACGCCGAGCAGGGACCATTCTGACAACCTGTCCCACAGGCCTCTGAAGAGTTCCCGCAGCTAATGTTTCAATGATCCCAGTTGACTGCTTGCTTGAGATATTATGGAACTACCTACTGTCCATATTCTGAACAACAGAGACCGAACTTGGGTGGACATTCAAGATAGTTGAAATTTTTCTCACAGCGGCCATTGGTCGAGTACGGCTTTCCTCCGTCACAGGAGCCTTCTTGACAATTGCCGACACCGCAGTATTCTTCGTCGTTACCACAGCTAATACAGTGGTATTATTAGTTAGCTCAGAAAGGATCATGCTTCCTAACGTGAGAAATATTATCCCTTACTATCCACCAGAGCCACAGCAATTGCCGAAGTCACTGCCAACGCAGGTATTGGTCCAATTCTGCTGGGCACCACACAAGCCTTTCTTAGAGAGAGGGATTTTAAAAGGAGACCCCCCTTATAAAGTCAGTTGTTGGCATTGGAAAGAAAGATAGAAGCATCTTACCAACTGACACGCAATATGTTTTCCCAGGCACAAAACCTTGATAGGCGCTTCCTACGTCCGGGTTCGCGAAATGGAAAACCTTACTACCTATATCGGATTGTATTGGGCGAAGTGGCATATGATAGGCAGCGGACGGTGCGGCCCGCAGTTTTATGCACATTCTGGCTGATCCCGGCATAATGCAGAGCGTCATTTTGCTATTGGTAGGCAAGAGTAAGGCTGTAGGACTGTTGAAAAAAAAAAAAAGAAAAATGGAGTAAGTACAAAGCCATGTTCGAATTAGGCATTTTTACTTGAAATGCCCGTTGTTTCATCCCTCCTTGAAGCCATGTGATTGTGACGGCTCGCCATCACATATATGGCTCGACGTTGCTTATACCGTTAATAATGACAAACGGCACCGAACCAAGCCGACATGGGTAGAACCCTGTCGTATAGTGGTTATAGAAAACCCCTTCATCCTCTAGATAGGTTTCCTCTTCTCTTCTTTCCCCAGATTCTATATTCTCGTCGATGGCTACAATAGTTTAGATAGGAATTCAGTTCGTTAGTATCTATTATTCCGAGCCCGTGACAGTTGAGCCGTCACAGTCAATGACACAATGCAAGTGGCTAGTGAAGAGACATTTAGCCCTCTTGCAGTGTTATTCAAGTTTTCAAGCAACAGCGGTCATTGAGCGGCTTAGACTTGCGCATAGCAGGGGGCAATGTGGGGGCGAGACGAGGCAGATCTCTGACAGTTGGAAAACAGCTGGCATCTGTCGATAGTCGGCAGGTCGCACCGTCATTGGTTTCTATAGACGTAGGAACGAAGGCACCAAGGCATACTAGGACAAGTGTCAGGTTCCGAAAGATCGTAATTCAGTATAGGTTGATCAAGGCCAAGAAGACCACCATGACACAGTGTATTTTGGGCACGGTCTCTCGATGGCGGCATAACAATATGCACCAAAAACAGAGGCATTGCAGTACTTGAGATCCATCTGGCCACACGATCTTCAACTCTTTCTTCTGCCACACAATCTCAGGGAAAGGGAATATGGGCCATTTTGGTAATCGAATATCGCCAAAGTCACTTTCCTGCGAACGACAGTAAGTTTATTGCATGGTACTCCGGTATACCCTGTCTCTTATGATTAACGCCTGTATTAATCGTTAGATACTGGCTGTCTGGAATTTCTGCTTGCTTGTTACATGGAAGTTATTGCAGGCGAGGTGAGCCATTCATCAGCGCAGCTAACAGCTACAATGTTGAAGAAGCTAGCAATCAGCTTTATGCTTGATCCATCATAGGGCGACGAGCTCATGGCGGAGATACAATTGGACTTCATACCGACTCAAATGTATGTAGACTAGCTCACGGAGACTATACCAAGATATTATAGGTTCAGTACTCATATCTGATCATTTCTGCATAGCGAAACATTGCCATGTATGTCCACCATAGTCAGCCGTTATTATAGACCTAGGATCAGACTAACCACATACGGTTAGCGTGAGCCAATAATACATCATGGCCGCGGCGAAACGAGTCCGAAGATCGCAAAAACGCCAGAGAAAAACAACACTCTGCGCATTGCCAAAATGGGAAAAGGTGAGTATCCAACAGTAGAATTGATTGCGCATTTTATGGGCCTTTGCCGCTAACGCTTTATTTGTTTATAGGAACGGATAAGCTCTACGTACGTCGCGTCCTGACCTGACCGCTAGCACTCGATAAGAACTCAACTAACAATCTTCAAACCGAATAGATCACCCACTCCGAATGGGCCTCCGAAGACGCATACTCAGCTAGCGCCGGCGCAGGCGTCGGCAAATCTCGAAGAGGCGACCAAGCCGCCTTCAGACGCCTCCCCTTCAACTTCTGCTCCCTCTCCCTCCAACCATACCAACACCCCGTCTGCACACCCTCGGGAACAATCTTCGACCTCACTAATATCCTCCCCTGGATCAAAGACCGCGGAACAAACCCCGTCGATGGAACACCGCTGAAAAGCTCGGATCTGATTAAACTGAACATTGCGAAGAATGAGTCCGGGGAGTACGTCGATCCGGTTACGTATAAGGTTCTCACGGATAATACGCACATTGTTGCGCTGAGGAATACGGGGAATGTGTTTGCTTGGGATACGGTTGAGAGGTTGAATATTAAGGGGAAGTTGTGGAGGGATTTGGTTACGGATGAGGAATTTGGGAGGAAGGATATTATTACGTTGCAGGATCCGCAGAATATTGAGGGGCGGAATCTGAACTCATTTCATTATATGAAGACGGGGGAGAGTCCGGTGACGGAGGAGCATGATCCGGCGAAAAACGTGAATGCGAATGCGCTGGGTAGTGCTGCGAAGATTGTTAAGGCGAAGGAAGCTGTGGCCAAGGCCCGCGCGGAGAGAGCTCAGCAGGCAGGCTCTGCTGGTTCTAAGGGGTTGTCGAAAGCCGGAAGTGCGGTGGGTGCGAAAGCGGTCCAGAAGGCGCAACAGCCAGGAAAAGTCACTCCGTATAATGCTGCGCGACACACGACTGGATTGGCAGCTGCTTCGCTTACTAGTACTGGTATGACACCTCATACGTCTGGTGAGCTGGCGCTTCTCTCGGATGAAGAATACATGTTGAAGCGAGGTCGAGTCAAGCACAAGGGTTATGCTCGCATGTCGACAACTTCCGGAGATCTGAACCTGGAGCTCCATACCGAATATGCCCCTAAGGCTGTGTGGAATTTCCTTAAGTTGGCTAAAAAGGGATACTACAATGATGTCACGTTCCATCGGAACATCAAAGGTTTCATGGCCCAGGGTGGTGATCCCACTGGTACTGGTCGCGGAGGCGAGAGTATATGGGGGAAGTACTTCAACGATGAGTTCGAGGGACCTTTGAAGCATGATTCTCGGGGGACCTTGAGTATGGCGAACAAGGGGAAGAACACGAACAGCAGTCAATTGTGAGTATCTAGTTTTGGCGTCCTATCGTTTGCGCGCTAACCTTTTCCAGCTTTATTGCTTATCGTGCCCTGCCTCACTTGGACAATAAGCACACCATCTTTGGTCACATCATCGACGATCCAACCCCTTCATCTGCTACGCTTAACAGTCTGGAACTGCACCCTGTCAACCCGACGACGAACCGACCGACCCCGGACGTTCGAATTAAAGACGTGACAATCTTTGTTGATCCATTCGAGGAATTCCTTAAGGAGAAACAGACCCAAGAAGCGATTGACAAGGGCCAGGTCCCACGAACAACAGAAGAGGAAGAACAAGACGCGCGACGAGAAGATGATGATCGCGTGACCTGGACAGGAAAGCGAGTCCGTGGTGCTGGGGAAACAACCACGGATGGCAGCTCTGGGGGAGGCGTCGGGAAATATTTGAAAGCTACACTTGCTGAACGGGCGGAACAGGGCCAAGAGGAAGATGAGATTGTTGAGTTTGTGGACGAGGAACCGGAGCCGGAACCAGCGAGGAAAAAGGTTAAAGGGACAGGGGGCTTTGGAGATTTCAGCTCGTGGTAAATCAATTCGTGGGGAATCTGCAGTCCTTTCCTCCTTGATATGTTGTGATATAGATCTGCAAGTATCTACCTTGATAATCATCTTGGGATACTCGTACTCCGGCTTCCATTCGTGCGAATTAGCAGAGGTAATATCCCGAGTCGCACACTATGCGGTACTACTCTCCATAGTCTCGCGTGTCAAACTCTACAAGGACTAGGCCCAAATATAGAATGGTGACGATTGTTCATCCCTTTTACAAGAAGTTGGCCGTTTGCATAATTCGCAGTACTCCGTTGTAGCCGGAGTGATTGGGTATACTACCGGCACCCCTTAACCACGGCTAGCATACTCGTACATGACAGCCGTTAACAATTGATGTTAAATGCACAAAATCTCCTACTTTTCCAGATCGATTCTGGCTTTCCGGAGAATTTCGATTTGCAGCTCTAGAACATTTCCAATTATCAAGGTGACTCCACCGGTTCAGCGTCTACTACTCGACTGCTCCCCCCGATTCTCTCTCTCCGCCTTCCAGGGATCATCACCACCACTCTCTACTCCTACCTCTATCACGACGCCACACTCCATCTATCATCAATCCATCATTACCATCGTCGCTCTATCTGTATTATATTCTTAGTGAGTATAATGAGTCTTTCTCCGCTCTGCTTGAATTCCACGTGCTCTGTTCTTCTGCCCGCGCTCCAGTGGGGTTCGTACTGGGGAGCCCAATGCTTGTTCAATTCCCTGTTACCATGTTTTATATGGATAATTTGTTTCTTATAAGAGACACTATGCTCTTCTATACTTCTGTCTATCCTTTTGTCTGCCCTTTCCTTCGTTGTGATATAAGAGGCTGGATGCATAGCCGCTTGATCACCCCAACCCCAGACTCCATTGCCTGTTCCCATTGCGTTGCTCTTACAACCCGCCCTCTGAATTCCCTCGAACTCGCCAGTCTTAAACACAGCAAGAATCGCTGTAGATCCAAATTAACTGACTGAATTTTCTGTTACACTTTCCAGCTCGATTTGCCGTCGCTTCCGCAGCCAATATAATAGTACCCAGGATTATCTCGGCCTCCACTCTTCTCCCTCCTACGTCAGCGCGTATTTGGCGCTCTTCAACCCACCACTCCGTTGACTGCATTGCGTGCTTTGGCCGTACCTCTTTACCCCCGAATTCCCTTCAACCTTCAAGCTGGCAGGAAATAAGCGCAGAAGTTCTTACCAGGGTGGGTTGCTGAACAGAATGTTCAGTGGCTCCTCGAGCCCACCCAAGGACAAGACCGATTCCGTTCCACATTCCAACAGCATCGACACTCCTTCCTCCTCTCTAGCCGTTCCCGCCGAAGATAGCACCGTGTCTACCAAAAAGTTCTCCCCTCCCACTGGGTTTTTTAGCCGCAGAACTAGCGAAGACCAAAGCAACCCAGGTGGTGAGAAGAAACGCAGGAGTAGCACTGTTACTAAGGCGGCTACCTTTTTCAGCAACGCCAAACAATCGTTGACCCTCAGCACTCAGCGCGAGGAAAACAGCAACGGATCGCCAAGTTCGCCCAATCCACTACAAAAGCTCGGGAATATGGATGCTGCATTAAGTGTCCCCCAAGGGTCAGGCAATAACTCCGCGGGTGAATCGGTACCCACCGCGCGTTCATCGTTCAGAGTCGGCGTCACGGAAGATCGGAATCGGAAATGTCGTCGCACAATGGAAGATACTCATGCCTACCTGTACAATTTCCTGGGAACCCCCGCTCCGTCTACACGCAGCGAGGTCAACGGCGACCAAGACGTTTCCCCCACGGCGCCCACTTTCGACTCCACCGTCGAGACAGATAACGGGTACTTTGCTATTTTCGATGGCCACGCAGGCACTTTTGCCGCTGAATGGTGTGGGAAAAAGCTGCATCACGTTCTCCAGGATGTTATGCGGAGAAACCCCAATGCGCCCGTTCCCGAACTCCTCGACCAGACTTTTACCAGTGTTGACCAGCAGCTGGAGAAGCTGCCCTTGAAGAACAGTGGTTGTACCGCAGTTATTGCTCTGCTCAGATGGGAGGATCGGGTTCCCAGCTCACATTCGGCTACTGGCACCGCCGCACTTGCGCCCGTAGCCGCCGCGGAGACGACGAAGAGTGAAGGCGACACGAAGACCGGGGAAAATGCTCAGTCCGATCATACAACCGTGATCCCCAAGCTTCAAGAGAAAGCTAGCCGTCAGCGTGTGCTCTATACTGCCAACGTTGGTGATGCGCGTGCTATTCTCTGTCGCAATGGCAAGGCACTCCGTCTTTCATATGACCACAAGGGCAGCGATGAGAATGAAGGGAAACGGATAGCTAGCGCAGGCGGGTTGGTTCTCAACAACCGTGTCAATGGCGTGCTTGCTGTGACCAGAGCGTTGGGTGATGCATACCTCAAGGATCTTGTCACAGGGCATCCTTACACCACCGAAACCGTCATTCAGGCAGACGCTGACGAGTTTGTCATTCTGGCGTGCGATGGAGTATGTTTTCCCATGTTTTCTTTGTCTCGCTCTTACTAACAAGTGCAGCTTTGGGATGTCTGCAGCGACCAGGAAGCCGTGGAGCTTATCCGCAATGTCCCCGATGCCCAAGAGGCCTCCAGGGTTCTGGTCGACCATGCGCTTGCGCGATTTAGCACGGACAACCTGTCATGTATGGTCATTCGATTCAACTCGAGCCGTGTCAAGGATGTCATCAACCAAGCCGTTGAACCGATCGGTGTAGATGGGGATCCGGCAACCGCCAACCAGAGCATCAGCGAAGCCGACAAGATTGTCGAAGGAACCCGACAAAGCATGGCCAGTGCAGGAATCACTGATGACTCGGAAAATGCTCAGAAGGTTGACGAAGAGATCATCCGGAGGATGTCGACCGAGGAGCCCGGGCCAGAGCTGTCAGTTAACGAGCATACCGATGTCCCGCAGGAGGCTGCCGATAAAATGCCCGAGACTGAAAACAAGGACAGCAAGGGTTCCTGAGCATTCATACAATTTCTTTCATTCGGGACTGGCATTACATTCAGGGATAGAGACCTTGAGTCGGATCAGGTAATGGAGTTCTGAAGTGGCTTTGTCTTTTTAATCTGCTTTTTTATTGTTTCCTTTGCTGAGATCGATCATGAGGCACTCACTCATGGCCAGGGCTGGCCAGATCATTCACCATGTTCTTGGAAGAGAAACTTCATGGTTTTGCATGTTTCCATTTTTTCTCGTCTTTTCCCATTTACCATTCAACCATGTGTGATTCTATCTTTTCTTTTTTCTCCCCCCCGGGTTCTTATCTCCTTTATTTCCTCGCCTCGCTTTTGCTGGAGGCAGTCAACTTTGATGCCCATGCTATTTTTATTTCTTTTTTCTTCGTCGACCACTGTGTTTGTACGGCTACTGGATACATCATGATGTGAATTCAATTTACACATTTGAGGTTGGGTCATTTACCGGTTGGTTCTGGAGTAGCGGTTCTGCTTGCAAATCGAAAATTTGGCACCGAGGATCTGAACTGATTTTTCTCATTCAAAATACGTACACAAATGATAACTTAATATCTAAAAGTACAATCTGAGGAAAGGGAATACATATCGCCTTGGCGCATTTCAATTCTGACAGCTGAAATGCCACGTCTTCACCGTCCCATATTCAACACATTTAAGCCTGCTTAACCTTCTTCTCCTTGAACGCATCATCCGCAAGGACCTCAACATCGTAGATCCGCTTCTGACCAGGCATAACATGGTCCCGGCTCAAGTCCAGCTCGCCATGGCGCACGCGCTCAGGCCAAGCCTCGGCGAACCGCGCATCGTGAACATCCGTCCAGAGGACCTTGACATTCTCACCCTTCAAAGCAGGATCATTCTGGCTGGTATCCTCAATCTTGTAGTCAACAACCTTGCTACTCAGCATCTCCTCAAAGCCCGCAATCCGCCCCGCAGCCTCATTAGCATACTCCTCTTCCTTCTTCCTCGCCTCGCGACGACGTCTCCGCGCAGACCGAGTAATATAGCCCCTCTTCCCATCCGCAAACCCATTCCGCACCTCCTCCTCCTGAATCGCCAGCACAGCAGCAACATCCGCAACGCTAGTAGCTTTCTGATCCATAACCACCCTCGCACGCTCCTTCTTCTCCATCAACCAGCCGATCTTGCTCATATACTTCTCGTCGAATTCTTTCGCTTTTTCGGGATCCCGGGGGCGCTTCTGGTCCAGGTAGCGGTCGGAGATGGTGATCATTTCGCGAGGAGGGGAGAGTTGGCGCTGCATGGAGAATTCACGGAGGAGGTGGTAGGCGCGGAGGCCGATTTTGGTGTCTGCGAAGTGCACCGAGTAGTAGGGTACCCACATGTCTTTGCGGAGGGTTGCTGGGATGGTTTTTTTGCCATGGTAGAAGAGTTGGCGGAGGACGTTGTTTTTCTATCACCCATCAACACACATCCCTCTAAAAATGATAGTGAGAGAAAGGGGTACTCACCTCCAAATACCTCGTCAACGAATAAACTACCTGATTCGTGCGAATGTTATGGTAGACGAAAATGTTCTTCCCGTGCGTGAGGGCATTTAGGGCCTTCCGTAACCGTGTCCCCTCCTTCGATTGGTGTGTCTTGAAGGCATTCGAGCCCTGCTCGCGAGTCTTTCCTTGGATCACCGATTTGTTCTCGATTGGTGGACGACGGACGACATTCCAGGTTCCAATCTTGGTTGGGTCCAGGATCTTCTGGAAGGGTTTTGTGAAGGACGGGGTTGAGGAGGCCATGATGGCCGGTGGAGGTTTCCCTCTTATTCTTCTCTCTGTTGGTTCGTGGCTAGGTCAATTTGGCGTTCATAGGTATCGTAATGACGAAGGTTGCGAGTGGTGGTCGTGGTGTGGTTGTCGACAGCGGTGGTGTAGCGGAGACGAACTTTTACGGGAAAACGGACTCGGCGAATCCCCGGCAGGCGGCATCTCCGCAAAGCCCAACTCATCTTATCAACAACTTCACGACATCACTGCGAGCATCACAGCTTCGCACAGCTGCTACCTCCAATTCAGTCAAGTAGAATGACTGGCTGGTCGCAAATCTCGTGTGCCAGCTAACCTGCCATGTCGCTGATGGAGCATCCCTCCGGCGGTCTGGACAAGGACGGTACTGGCAGTCGCCGCGAGAAACCATGGCTGTTCCCTTCAGTATTATCTATACCTCCTAAGAATTACAGATTAGATGAAACTAACGGTCGATATGCATAGAACCGCCGCATTCGACATCTCCATGGCATCTCCATTCGCAATCTTGTGGTCACGCCCCCCTCCAGCTCCAGCAGGGGGAAGGGCAAGACGATTGACGACGAAGACATCCCCAACGCGCTGCAATCGCCATCGAAGCAGATCCTAGCCCAGGATGCGAGTCGATCGTTGCACCAGTCCCGGTCGTTTACTGATCTCAAGTCCCGGGAAACTGAGGAGAACCGTGGCAGTACTAGTCACAGCGAGAGACCACCGCGCCGGAGGAGGAGCACATTGTTACCCTGGAACGACCCTAATCCGCACACGCGCCAGGTTAACTTGGAAGATATTACGAAGAGTCGGATGGCAGATTCGTGGTTCTCGGTGCATTGCGAGGGAGTCGAAGAGCCGGTTTATGTTAGTGAGGTGATTGAGAATGCAACGAATCCGAGCTTTCGATTGTTTGACTTGAATATGTGTGGACCGTTGGTTTCGCGACTGGATCAATTGACTCTGAAGTTGTGGGCAAAGCCGACTGCAGTAGCGGAGTACGTGCTGTTGGTTGAGCTGCAGCTGCATCTACAGTCTTTGCAGTTCCTGGGCAAGTCGTTGGATAGCTTTCACCAGCCGCTGCCATCGAATTCGGTTCTATTTCATTTTTCGGATGGGGTTTATGCGAATCTTACGGATATTCCACCGGTTTCGACGGCGCTGTCTGCTGAATTTGCGGCTTCTGATAGTGCTGCGTTGTCTACGTCATCGTACGATGCGCTAATGCGGCTGGCGAATCTAGACGAGTGCATCCAGGATGCATTGGCGACCAGGGAGAAGTTGGAGTCGCAGATCAACTCAATTCTGCAGAAGAACCAGCAAGCTATCGCCACAAGTAGTGAAGCATCACAGGCGCAGGATAAGCTCGCCCTCACCAGGAACGCAGTTAGCACGGAGCGAAGACATTTCCGCCTGGCAGCTAAGCGAAAGGAAGAATTGATAGCCAGTATCAAGGCACGGAAGGAAGCAATGGCACGCGGGCGATTTACGCAAGACAAGGCTCGGAGCCATCTACCCGATGCACAGCTGAAGCTAACCTCAAGTGCAAAACTATTGGACCAGAACACGGAGGACGCCAAGGGTCAGATTCGGCGCATTTCTGAAGATCTCCTGTCCATATACCCCATCGAGCCAATTCCAGATGAGCCTTTGACTTTTACCATTGCCGGCCTTGCGCTTCCCAATTCGAACTTCGAGGATATTGACCGTGATGCTGTTGCGGCTGCTCTTGGATTTACTGCGCATCTTGTTCAACTTTTGTCGTTCTACCTCTCGGTTCCAATACCATATCCTATCAAGCCATACCTCTCCAACTCGCTCATCCACGACCCGGTGTCAGCTTCACTCCCTCAACGAACCTACCCGCTCTATCCGGTCAATGTACAGTACCGGTTTGAGTACGGGGTATTTCTACTCAACAAGAACATTGAAATCCTCCTCAACAAGCAAAGTCTACGCGCCTTTGACATCCGCCACACATTACCTAACCTGAAATACCTTCTATACGTCCTCACGGCTGGAACCTCGGAAATCCCTGCCAGAAAAGCAGGTGGCATTCGGGGCCTGTTCCCCGGACGTCTGAGCCCCAGTATATCCCGGCGCGGAAGCAACAACAGCAGCGTTTACGGTGAATCCGTACATCCTTCCAAGATTCTGGATCCCGGGACCGGGAAATTGAACGGCGACGTTAAGGGGAGGAGGAAGCCATTGTCCCCCATTGCTGGGTTTGCGAGGATGTCGCAGATGGCTTGACGGGGTGACATCCATCCTGGATGGGTTTGTCAGACATTGTGTTGCCGTCGCAGTTGATCGAGTCGTATTTGTTCGGTTCGAAGCGCTTTTCTTTTCTCGTTACTTCGTTTATCTTGGTTCGGGGTTCTTACCAGTATTTTTATGTGTTCCTAATGGCCAGTTTTGTATTCGAGCATAGGATCGTGCGTGTGCGTATTATGCGTTTTGTCGTAGTTGAGCTCGGTTGTATAGTGTCAGCGCCGAGTCCGGAGGCACCTGGCACTTGGTGGCTGACATGATCTCCGTCTGTTGAAGCTCTTCTCTTTCTGACATCCCGATCTCTTCCCATTTCCCTTCTTGTAACTCTTATTCCTTCTACCCCGCATCGCTGACCAGAAAGGAAGGACAAAGCACATACGGGAGGTAGTGAATGTCCAACCCCAACTGTCATCCCCGTCTTTTCTTCTCCTGAAGAGTCTCACATCTCACTCAGCAAATGAGAATAATACAGCGGCAGTGATAGAAGTGAAAGTCGGGAACTCCGCGATTTTATAAAGACCCTAGCGACCCACCGCTTTTTGCCGGGGACCTCGCTTTGCATCGGCTATTTTGCAGGACTTCTTATCACCACCTTTTTATCCTATGCACCAGGCACAGCCATCATGGCTCCTGGGTCTACTGCTAGCCTGTATTCGCACAGCGGGAGTCATCCTCCAAAATCCCCGTCGCCCTCTGCTTCGCAGCAGCAGCATCGCCGGGGGTACCAGGCTTGTGATCCATGCCGCAAGCGCAAGGTGAAATGTGATCTGGGCAGTAGGTTTCTCTTTCCCTTACTATTTTTTTTTTAAATATTTATTTCTTACAGAATATAATCAGTGCTAATTGTCTATCGCAAACACAGGCGTCGATAATCCCCGTCCTCCACCCTGCGTACGATGTCGTCGCGAAAGCAAACGATGCGAGTTCTCTGCCACCCGGCGCAAGCGCAAACCCTCCGAGGTAGACGAGAGTGTGGACGGAGTACTCCGACGGGATAAACGAATGATGGTCGGGGATACAGCGGATGATTCGTCCTCACGGAATGTCTCTCCATACCCGCATGTCGAGCAGCAGCAGCAGCCTACGTCGTTCGATGCAGAGGCCGATCATTCTCCGCAGAAGTGGTCTGAGGGGCCCTCTACCACAACGGCTACTCAAAAATATCCCCAGGCCAATGCGCCCAATCAGCCAGCTGCGACTGCTACCGCGAATGCGACTGCGACTGCGAGTGCGGGACATTTTCAAGATACTAGGAATCACCTCTGTCCGCCTGTCTATCCGATCGGGGAGCGAACTGCTGGAGCGAGTTATGGTCTTGAGGGAGGACCGCCCATGATGAATCGCACTGCTGTTGAGTTGTTGTCGCCTGCCATCAGTAACAGTCATGATGCGCTACACCTTTTATCCGAAGCGGCGGGGAGGACTGAGGATTTGAACCGTCAGAGCATGGAAAACCGATATGCTGCTCGACAATCGGCCTCGTCGTTCAGCTCGCCCATGTCCCCGATGACCCAGGGTGGAACGCCGCGGAGTGCTGGAGGATCATTCTCGAGGACACCACGGGCCGGGGCTATGGGGAACTACTACCAACCTGTGACAACTGGTCCCGTGGATGCGCAGATGTCAGGTGCTCGTGGACAGACTGATAGTGCAAGTACTTTCCATGATCCGGGGTTTGTGGACGCTGTCAAGGCGTGGTCGCGGTTACGGTTCGTTCGTGCGGGATGGCTCACAGTCGAAGAGGCTATGGCTTATGTGGCATACTACTACGAGCATCTCGCTCCGCTGAGTCCGATTGTCATTCCGGATTTCTCTCAAACCTCGACGCATCGTACGCTACTTACTGATGAGCCGGTTCTGGCAGTTACGATTCTTACTACAGCTTCACGCCATATGAAACCAAAAGGAGATGGGTCGTACACGCGCTCTTTCTATATCCATGACCGACTTTGGTCGTATCTTCGTGGTATGATCGAACGCCTTTTCTGGGGCCAGGAGAAGTTTGGTGGGCATGGAATTGGCAGCGGGCCCCGGGCATTTGATTTCACTTCTGTGTCGAAAATGAATCAGAAGGGGAACCTGCGATCCCTAGGGACTGTGGAAGCCTTACTGTTGCTCACAGATTGGCACCCACGGAACCTACACTTCCCGCCTGGTGATGATGAGAATGCACTTTTGGATTTGGACGCTCAGGCGCACAGTCGGTCCGATAGGGAATTTTTAGAGAACGACGGCGAACCCATCAACCGAACCTCGACTACCAACACTGGCGAAGGACGACTTGCATTCCAAACGTGGCTGGAGCCCGCCTGGCGCTCAGACCGGATGTCCTGGATGCTCCTGAGCACAGCACAAGCCCTAGCCTTCGAACTAGGCGTATTCGACCAAAAAAGCGAATCCAAAATCGCCAATGAATCACCAATAGAACAAACCCGAAAGCGACGCCTTCGCCGTCTAATTCTCGTCTACGTCTCGCAGAGCAGCGGCCGTTTAGGAATTCCCTCTATGCTTCCACTTCCGCAATGGGCAAATGACATCCAACCCACATCACCAGCAGATGCGAAAGCAGGGGATACGAACATTGACAGGATGCAGGATTCTTGGATCGGGATTTCGAAGATCATGTATCAGGCGAATCAGCTGTTGTTTGCGTCGAATGAGCAGACTTCGGAGTTGATTCGTAGTGGGCGGTATCGTGATCAGATTGATCGGTTCCAGCCGTTTTTCAGGGAGTGGAGGCATAATATTGATACGATTAAGCTTGTTCCTGCGATGCGGAATATTCTGATGATTGAGTACGAGTATACTCGTGAGTTGCCAACATTTTGCAGTTGGTGATGTAGTATGCTAACCAGTTCAGGTGTGTATGTGAATTCGTTGGCTCTCCAAGCTGTGGTAGATCGTTGGACAACAATGTCGAATGAAGCTGCGCAGAACCAAAAAGGACTTCCAACTGGTAACGCATGGTTCGGAGTCTTGATGGAGCTCTATCGCGTAAACGAGCAATACATCCAAGAAGTCGTTGACGCCTCTCGTCGGATTCTCCAGATCGTTCTAGACGGACTCGTGCCAGGAGACCATCTCAAACACACACCAGTGCGATCCTGCTTCCGAATCCTCTCAGGCATGATCTTCATCCTTAAGACATTCACACTCGGTGCCAAAGAAGACGACGTACGTGTATCATTGGACCTCCAAGACCGCGTCGTCGAAGCAATGCGAACCTGCGTCGTCGACGACGTCCACCTAAACCACGCCATCTCCCGACTCCTAGAGCTCCTCACAACAAGTATCCGCACCCGTTTCCTGCGCTTCGCACCTCTAGACCGCGCAGGTGATGGTGAAGGCAGCCAGAGTCAGGGCCAGAGCCAAGAACGTCCCTCAGCACCGATCTCCCGCCATCAATCTCCATCACGCAGCCGCCGCGAAGGCTCTAGCAATGCCTGGCCCTCCACTAATCTAAATTTTATGGACTCCAGCACCAATACAGGTCCAAACACAACTATGTCTTCTCTCCACGACCCGCTAGCTGGCATCCCAGCGCAACCTATCAACTCTTCCAACATCAATGTCTCCTTTATGCCCCCGCCTCCATCAGTCTACTACAACTACTACGATGCCACCTCTGGTGAACTCGAAGACTCGAATAATGTTCCCTCTCACTCGATGCATGACAATGCAAACGCAAACGCGAACGCAAATCCAAACGCAGCGCTACCGGATTGGTTCGCGCTACCGCTCGATCAATTCTTCAATAGCTCGACTACGGTCGTTGACCAGGGACTTGGTGGGACGGGCCCGATGTTAGGGGAGTTTGATATGTTGGAGGTGCTGCTTAATGAGCAGCATGATGGGGGTGGAGAGGGTGTTGGTGTTGGTGTAGATTCAGGAGGGGATGGTTTGGGCGGTAGTTCACATTTGATGCAGTCGTGATTGATTGATTGATTGGTAAGAATAAGGCGTTTGGATATGGTTCTTTTTTTTTTTCTTTTCTTTTCTTTTCTTATTGTATATTTTTGCTTTAAGGAGGGACTTGTCTTCATTTGGTTGTCCACATTTGGATGATACGGTACAGAGTACATATATCACTACAAAGGTATACACACCTGAACTTCTCAGACCACTTGGCCATCCCTTAAGATGGCGCCTGCCCGTTCATCAACCCCTCACCAGACATACGCCTTTCTCTTTTTGCTAGCACCAATCAAAAATTAGAGCGAGAAACGCTTCGAGGAAGCAACAACCAGCAAGATCATGCGAGAAGAAAGGGCAGGAATTTACCTTATAAGAGCGCTTCTACTTGGAAAAAAGTTTACCTGCTAACGACTCTTGTTTTACGGAGCAGTGGATTTAGAAAAACGTTAACAGCATAGGGACACCAACGATGACTTCATAAACACACCCTCATTATTGTGAACGCGCAACAGCCCTATCTTTGTCCATGCATTTCTGATATCTGGTTTTGTTTGTCCTACAGGTGATCCTTCTCATCGGAGCAAGGGTTGGAGTCTTGATTCCCTTGTCGAATTCCAGGAATGAGAGAGGTTTTCGGTACGAGCTACAGGGTGAGGTGGGCTGGCCACTCACAGCACATCATGGTAGTTCTGTTCCATTTCCGAATGGACCTTTCAAGATAGGCTGGCAATCACTTTGCGATGATGGAATGTTCCCTTGCGCGTGACTTCTCACGGTATGTAGAACAACATATGCATCTAACATGCATTCTGTAGGTAGTTTAGACGCTTTTATGGAAATATTCAAAGCTGAGATCATTGTCCTTTTGCCTGTGGCTATGACCATGATCAGGATTCTACATAAATTGTCCAAGATCCACTCGTTTAGCTAGCCATCTATCATCATCAGTACCACTAGCCATGGAATTGCAAAGTCATCAGAGCCAGACAAGCTCTCTTGAAGAGAACAAGCTCTTGCCATCTTTGATTTCAGGACTGACAACCAGTCCCCGTCGACTACCCACCATCTGCGCATGGGACCAGGAAGGCCTACAGCTATTCGAGAAGATCACTCATCATGATCACTACTACCCATTTAATGCGGAAAAGAGGGTGCTACAACAGTCGATTTCCAATATATTGGAAGTTATCCCCTCGGGCAGTGTGATTCTAGAACTGGGAAGTGGGTAAGAATCTTCCCCCTCTCAAAAGCCAAGGAAAACTGAAGGGTGGTTAACAAAAGGGACGAGCAGGTCCTTGGAAAAAACCGGCATTATCTTGGAAGCACTTGATCGCGTCAAGAAGCCTGTGGATTACTATGCCTTGGATGTATGTCCGCACGAGCTGGGTCGCACTCTCGAAGGGCTCCGCCAAAAGCTATCACCGAATAGCCGTGTGAAATGCCACCCTCTCGTCTCAACCTATGAAGAGGCTATCCCATGGGTGGCCAAAAATTAGGCCTTCCACGGCCAAACACTCACGTGCCTCTGGCTGGGTAGTAGTATCGCCAATGAAACCTCAGCCGACATCCAAAACCTCCTTCAGAACTTCAACGCTGCCAAACACGAATCCAAGCTCGCCACTATGCAGTTCATCGTAGGCTTGGATGGCTGCAAGGACATGACGAAGATAGGCCTTGCGTACGACACACCGGATGGACTTTCCCGCAAATTCGCCCTCAACAGCCTGCGACATGCCAATGCCATCATCGGCCATGAGGCCTTTCATGCCTCTGACTGGGTTTTCCGAGGAATTTGGGATAGCCAACAGCTTCAATATACCACCTGTGTCTCACCCATCAAGGACGTGACATTGGCTGTCGGTTCCCATGTGATTCACATCGCTGCCATGGAGCTGGTAAAGGTGATCGCTAGTCGAAAGATTGGAACCCAGGAGCTGAAAGAGATCCTGGCGCCTACTGGTTTCCTGCTTAAGGACACTTGGATACATTCCGAAGTGGAATATGGTATGTATTGGACAATGTACCGCTTACTTACTGGTGCTAATCGGGATTTATTTTACAGCTGTACACCGGATAGGTCTGGACACAATCTAGTCATCTAAGTGGTGTTGTGATAGGAAACCTTTCGCGAATCGTCAAGAGAAAACACAGCCAGCAGGATTGCGTTGTCAATGCGACGAAGATGAGGATATGGTAGAATTAGTCTTTAGTCTAGACAAGAATATTTAGTATTTGCCACTCAGATTCATGCATGATTTATTTTATAGACGTATACTATAATGGGCTTTTATCCTACGGAAAGCCCCCGACAAATGAATTTTTACTTCATATGGCTTATAATCTTAGCGAATTAATAGTATTCAGCTTTATGACCGAAGATTTAGTGATGTAAAGATCCCCCAAAAAAAGTGTTTACCGCTGACTCTCAAGAAGCATACTAAATGCTCCTTACATCATTTAGGGTTGCGTGCTACGTACACTAGCATATCTATTGCACCTGCAAGATCCGCGGCTAGCTGGACCGGACATCCGTATAATGTTTGGAATACATTCAAGGACGGTCAACTAAGCCATAGCGAGTGAGGGGTAGTCCTCAGCTCAGGGAATGCGACACCTTACTAACATGGTGACAACCTGATATTTTGCCACCGGTCCATCTCATTCAAATCTGGATAGAAGACAGGACAAGGGAAAGCTTAATAGACTTGCGAAGAGGCGGAGACTTCGGCAACGCTGGGCATAGGGACGGCCATATTGACGATGAAGATGAATAAGCATTATTAGTCTTTGGGGTAACCGATTGAATCTACATACATACATACTGGTAACTGTGGCCCAATCTGATCTCGTTATCAGAAGACACAAAGACCCCATCCACCCCTCGGGCCGTCATTCCTTGCCGTCACTTCCTATGCACATATAGACATTCTGGGACATCCTTGGATGTATCTACGGACTGAGGCAAGGAGTTGCTCCTGTCATACCTGGGAAAATCCCTCATGAGATCATACAAAGCCTATATCCACTTAATACCCTTTAGCCTTCAGCTGTCGAGTCCCTCCAATTCACTTTGCTACTTCTTGTCTTAGTACCTAACACTGTTTGTCACCATGGATGACGACTCAGCAACAACCTTGCGCTCACGGGCAAGCCAGCCAGTGTTAACCACGTCAAACGGGTGTCCGGTGATGAGACCGAAGCAGTCCCAGCGTGAACATGGCAATCTCCTACTGAAGGACTTTGCCCTTCTGGATCTACTTTCTCATTTCAATCGCGAACGCATCCCTGAAAGAGTGGTACACGCCAAAGGCTCCGGGGCGTACGGTGAATTCGAGGTCACGCATGATATCTCTGACATATGCGACATCGACATGCTGCTGGGAGTGGGCAAAAAAAACACCCTGCGTGACGCGATTCTCGACGACGGGGGGCGAACGAGGCGCTGCTGATGCCGTGCGTGATCCCCGCGGCATGGCAACCAAATTTTTCACACCGCAGGGTAACTGGGACTGGGTTTATCTCAACGTGCCGTTTTTTTTTTTTTTTTCATTCACGATCCGATCAAGTTCCCAGGGCTTATCCACGCCCAGAAGCGCGATCCGCGCACAGGCCTGCCCAATGCCGCGGCGTTCTGGGACTGGGTCACCCAGAACCACGAGTCGTTGCATATGATTATGTGGCTCTACAGCGAGTATGGGACCTTCCGAGATCATCGGCACATGAACAGCTACATGAGGCACGCCCACAAGTGGGAGATGCCAGATGGTACGTTCCGCTATGTACACATGTACTTGCAGGCCGATGCTGGGTATGAGTTTGCGGGAGAAAGCGAGATGCAGTCCCTGCGAGGCGCTGACCCCGACCATGCGAGCCGGGATCTATTCAACGCCATTGATCAGGATGATTATCCAACCTGGACTGCCTACGTGCAGGTCGTTGACTCTCGGGACTGTCCCGAGTTTGGCTACAACCTCCTCGACCTAACGAAGCACTGGGACATGGGTACCTATCCTCAGAATCTAGGTACCGTGCCTTCGCGGCCATTCGGAAAACTGACCCTGAACCGCAATCCCGAAAACTTCTTCGCCGAGATCGAGCAGCTCGCTTTTTCCCCCTCGCACCTAGTGCCGGGCATCGTGCCCTCGGAAGACCCCATGCTCCAGGCACGCATGCTTGCCTATCCTGATGCCCAGCGCTACCGTCTCGGCGTCAATTACCAACAGATCCCTGTCAACCAGCCTCTGTGTCCCTTCAACCCATTGCTACGTGACGGTACCGCGTCCACCGATGGCAATCATGGCTCTCGCGCCGGTTACATCTCCAACCACGTAAAGCCTTTGGCTAAGCCCCGGCGCCAGCCTCCACCTGATAGCCGAAGAGACGCATGGCTCGACGCACTCATAACCCAGCCCCTTGACAGCATTGGAGAGGTGAATTGCGTCTTTCCACGCACTTTCTGGACCCATTTGGATGACCCACAGTATGAAGGCTGGCAGGACAAGATGGTATCGAACTTGTCCATTTCAATCGCCCAAGCACCCAGTGACATCCGGCAACGAGTGTATAAGGTCTTTCGCCTAGTTCATACGGATCTGGCCATTAGGGTGCAAGAGACAACGGAGAATCTGGTTAACGCGCTGGATATGGGTTCACAAAGTATGCCCCTGTCCAAGCTGTGAATTAGTCTTGAAATACATATTTTCCTTCAACCAAAATATGAACAAAGCAGCAGACATTGGGTGGGAGTAGTTAGGAGTATACACTTGGAGGATACATCATTTCAGCCTTTCATAGATGACTACAAATGAAGATAACAATCTATCTGTGCATGAAGTGAAATTTGCCAAGAAAAAGCATAGGGCTCTGTTATCATTTCTACTTCGGAGCATTGACAAGTCTATCCAGGAATAGAGCCCCGCCACCCCTTCCTTGGCGGCAAACTACTGACACATCTTCAACGAAAAAGATATCGATGTAATCCGCAGTTTCTTTCACGAAAGATAAACAGCAGCAGGGACGATGCAAATGCCATTGCAGCGTAAACAGCTCTTACACGGGCTTCTGTCCGGTCTGTGTCGAGAATACCTTGGCCCATCTTATTCATAACCTAGGAAATCGTCAGCCCATGATCCACATCGATAACCACGATTGAGCCTTCCCAGCCTCCCAGAAACAGACTTTTCCCTCCGGAATCCAAGTCGCACCCTTGGCCTCAGGAAGGCCATATCCAATACTCTGACGGAGGGTAATGCCGACGACCAAGTCAACTCCGTTTGGCTGATCTTCGAAAATCCGGTCAATGGTTGGTTGCGACAGGAATTATTTACCGTTTACAATGTCACAGGTCATTATCATGGAAAGGATAACGTTGAGCGAATGGGCGTTTCCAAAGCCGTTGGATGTGCCTAACTCTGCACGTCGGAACTCCGAATCGTAGGAGTCGGTTGCTTGGATCGGGGTGGATTTCAACGTCTTGCTAGTCACGCTACCATCGTCCAGAGCAGAAAAAGGTAGCGATGGCGGGGGAATCATGTTTGAAATCCGATCCCAGTCTTTTTTCAGGGCACCTAGTTGGAATCTACACCCAAGGGACCGGTGATTTCGTCCCGTATGAACTCTTTCAGGGTTCTCCCAGTTACCCTTCGAACAATCTCTCCCACCAAATGACCCTGAGAGATGGCATGATATCCAGATGCAGACCCTGGTGTCTACCACAGCTTCTGCCGTGCCAGCTGCTCAGCTGCACATTCTGTATTGTACAGATCTCGCATAGACGTCGGTGTCTCCCAACCAGACAAGCTTGCGGTATGGCTCAGGATATGTCGTAGCTTAATGTTCTCTTTACCATTCGCAGCAAACTCAGGCCAGTAGAGCGAAGCATTGGTGTCCAGGTCAAGTATGCCTCGATCCACTAGCATGAGAGCAGCAATATTGGTAACGAGCTTTGATGAGGACCAGACCGGGGCGATAGTGTCTTACGTCCAGGGCGAGGATTTGTCTTCGTTAATGTATCCGCCCCAGAGATCGAGGACTGTTGAGCCACTGTGGTTGATGCAAATGGATGCTTCAAGCTCCTTCCCATTGCTAGGTTTGTTGTGAAAAGGTCGCGGACTGAGGAAAGGGTCTCATGACATATACCAAGAACTTGTGCCATTTCACGGATTGGTTGATTAGGCTTGTTCGGGCTCTTCCAGGAGGACCTCGGTGAAAATATTAAAATTAAACATACCAAGCTTTAATAAACTGCAAACTAGTATTATTAATGTTGTCTCGGGGGCAGTGGAGAATTGGAGGTGGTCGAGTACCGCCAACGGTATCCAACAACTATACAGAAGTCCTTCACTGAAATGTACCAGGTATTCAAGAGACTCCTGGAGGGTCTATTCGGCACTAGGGACATTTGCTCAAGTTTTAATCTGGGGATATACCAAATCATTGGTTCTACTTCGCTTCAATTCATCCTTGATACATATCGATATAAGCATCATAACAGCTGTTTTTGGAAGTGATTCCAATTGTCTCTGCTCAGGGGGAAACACCTCCATCACGATTCTTAAGCCCTAATGGTCTTCCACCAGAATGTCAAGTCTAGATCATTGGAAGCGATAACTGGAGACTCCATCTCTGGTAAGAACAGTATCAATATCTAATATGACACCACGATATGTGCAGGTGTATCCTTCTCAATTCAACCTGTCTAGTTTCCGCTGCGTTTAAAATGAACCATATTAGTCGTTGCGAGACCAACAGCGACGCAGGAAGAGAAAGGATGGACTTGCGAAACAACATTTCGAGCGCCCCCGCGTCAGTTTCATCCTCTGCTCGCCCGGGATGCCCAGCAACTTCTCATAGCAGTCACGGAGTTCGTAACTGCTGTTCTTGCGGAACTTGCTCCACTCCTCGAAGGACATGAAAGTGCGCTGCTCGAGTGTGAGGTAAGGGGCGGCTTGCCAGCCTTACTTACATTCTGAAGGCGGTCCTCCGAAGTAGTTCACTGGCAGGCCGAATGTGCTCTTGAAGCAACGACCAATGCAACTGTTCCATGTGTAGATCTACGATATAGCCACATCATTGCAGTTTTTTAGCTGCATCTGCAGCTGCTGCACGTGTGCGTCTACTTGGGATTGGTCAATGACCCTGTCTCCGGACTCGCTGTCCAGCGTTAGAAACCCAAACTTAACTGGTCCTCGCGGCAGTCAGGACACAACATTGGCGCCTTTGGCACTTGAAAGGTAGACAGAATTCATTTTCTCGTGGTTGAACATTAAGCCGGTCACTTGAGCAAATTCCTGTATCACCTCCCAAGCGTGAACGCAGAGGGTTGGCTCACCACAAAGCCAGAGGTCATCATGGTAACGATACGGAAGCATGTCGATTTCCTGATTGACTTCCATGTCAATGAAGAACAAAACCAGTTCACCCAGGAGCTTCTCGGATACATGTGCCATCGGGACACCGCATCTGTGGGTGCAAGGTCCTTTCTGCTCTTGGTTCTCTGACACCTGGTTCATATTCATAGGCGACTAAAGGTACTTCTAAAAGAAACTGATCTAGTCCTTTGAGAATCCCACGTACCGCATTACGACAAAACTGGTACTGTGCGAGAGACACGCTCCGTACCATTTCAGATCTGATTGAACAATGGCAGCCCGTCCGTACAATTGTTGATGAAAGAACATCTCAGTGGCTAGCTTCCTCAGAGGCTTTTGCTTGATGCTTTTCTCATCTTCCCTGAGGATGGCTCGTCATCGTCATAGTTCCTGCAGTAATTGTCGTAGGCCCCACCGCGTTACTGACGAGACTATCGAAGAGAATGGATGCATAATGACTCTTCGGACTATTTCGATCAGCGAAAAGGAAGCGATAGATATGGGACCAATTATAATATTTTTGTGCTCTACGATAATAATTCACTCACAGTAAATGCCTATACAGTAGTAGTAGTAATGTGTGCGTTGTCTAATCTGCACCGATGATCCGAAACGGCTGCCATGTGGTTAGTCCGTTTCAGGTTCATTAATTCATTCGGTCTAGGCTGTCAGCGTTTCATCTTCAGTCATTGGCAGGTGCCTACCCGACAATGTATTGATGCTGTTTGAGATGCCCTATACTGTGTATCAACTGTCAATACAATCGGAAGCACCGACAAAAGCAATACCAGTCGGAAATCAAATACCCAGCCAACCCGACAACGTTTCACACATTCTCGAATCCAGTCGAGATCTCAACACCATTGGTACTCGCCTATCAGATTGTCACCCCTGGCTGCCTGTCGCATATTAAACCTGACACCAAACAATCTACAGTCAATCAATCCGATCCGGCGGATAGGGATCTTCAACTGCTTATTGGTACAGGCACATAAGCAACACTGACCAGCCGGTGTTAGCCGGTGGGACTTAGTTAGACACATAGCACTATGGTAGGGGGGGGGTTCCCATCGTATCCTATACCGACTGTCCTTGTCCACGCTGCAGTACGCCCAGCGCCCAGACGCGACATTGTCGGGAGATGGCAGGTGAGATTGGGATTCTTCACGTTTAATTCGCTCGAATAGTGTAACATTGAAAGAACTGAAAGAAAAGCAATCTGAATGTTGCTTTCAACTGTCGTGCGAGGTGAATGTTCTGGGCATTGTTACGCGGCGGGTTAGGGTCGACTCCCGCTTCTGGGGTAGTGTCTAGCGGGACGACAATATAAGACCCTGTGCCGAGTGTGAAATTGATGAAGATATAAAGAAAGCTGTTTCTCGTGGTTTAACTACTCTTCATTTCATTATCTCTAGCCGCCGTGAAGTGAGTCGGGTACTCGCTTGCTTTGTTCTTCTGTCTTTCCATTTGCCAACTTCGGCGCTTATATTCTTCACTCATTTATTTTTCCTCTTCCCTCAGCCTGGTGCCTGAAATCCTATTTTATTTCTTCAAAATGCTCATTCTTAATGCAATTACACTCCTCGCTGGCCTGTCGACAGTGTCGGCAGTGCCTATGGCCCAGCCTCGTCGTCGAGGCTTCACTCTCAACCAGCTCACCAAGCCTACGACTCAAGGATTATCGCGAACTATCAATCTTCCAGGGATATACGCTGGTGTATACACCAAGTTCGGAAAGAGCGTACCTGCGGACCTCAAGTCTGCTGCGGACAATGGCACTGCTGTCGCCAAACCGGAGGATAATGATAAAGAGTATTTGACGCCAGTGAAGATCGGGGGCACGACGCTAAATTTGGATATTGATACTGGGTCTGCGGATCTGTAAGCCATCCTTGCTTCTTTTTGTCGTTTGCAATGATTAACAAGTCTAGGTGGGTCTTCTCGAGCGAGCTATCCACCACCGCGCAAAGTGGCCACAGTATCTACAGGCCCGCCTCCAACGCGACCAAGATGGAAGGATACAGCTGGGAGATCTCTTATGGTGATGGGAGCGGTGCGACAGGCGACGTCTACAAGGACACGGTTACTGTCGGTGGCGTCACAGCACACGGTCAAGCAGTCGAAGCAGCCAAGAAGATCAGTCGGTCGTTCGTTTCTGATAAGAATAATGACGGATTGATGGGGCTGGCATTCAGTTCTCTAAACACCGGTAGGCTGTCCTAATATTCTGTTTATAACACGTATGGGAACTGATGAAAGACAGTAAAACCCCATGCCCAGAAAACCTTCTTCGACACCGTCAAGGACGATCTCGATGAGCCTGTTTTCGCGGTGGCACTTAAGCATAATGCGGCAGGCTCTTACGACTTTGGATACATTGACGAGTCCAAATACACCGGCTCACTCACATACACCGAAGTTGACAGCACGGACGGATACTGGATGTTCACGGCAGAGGGCTACGGTATCGGCGACGGTGACGCCAACTCAACCCCTCTGACTGGGATTGCAGGTAAGCACACCATGTGTACTTTATAATTGGTTACCACATGCTGATGATATCAGACACCGGGACTACCCTCCTCATGCTCCCTGAAGAAGTCGTCGATGCTTACTACAAGCAAGTCTCTGGCGCAAAGAAGAACGCAATGGCTGGTGGCTACGTCGTTCCCTGCGATGCTGAACTGCCAGACTTTACCACCGTCATTAGCAGCAGCACCAGCAGCGGCTCCGGCAGCAGCACCGGTAGCAGTACCGGCAGCAGTCCCAGCAGCAGCAGCACCCCTGGCTATGGCGGCGGTTTCGGTAGTGGTGGTAGTGGATCCAGTGGTGGTGGCCTTGGTAGCATTGGCGACCTCTTTGGCGACAGCTTTGGTAGTGGTATTTTCTCCAAAAAACGCAGCACCAGCAACAGTGGAAGTGGGAGCTACAAAGCCGTCACGCCCGGCAAGCACATCAAAATGTCTGCCATTGACGAGGATGAATCGAGCTGTTTTGGGGGAATTCAAAGTAACTCTGGGATGTCGTTTTCGATTTTTGGGGATGTGTTTTTGAAGAGTCAGTATGTGGTTTTTGATCCTGAGAAGCCGCGGTTGGGATTTGCACCTCAGGCTTGATTTCTTTTTCGGCATTTTTTTCGAATTTTGATATGCTTAGAGATAGTTTTTTGTGCCATGTGACGTACTTTCTGGGAGTTTACGATACTGGAGATAAAAAAAAAATATTAAACAAAACATACTACAAGATAGAGGTTCGAACACAGAACCGATGCGGCCTGCAGGATCAACCATAATGCCCACCGTAGAACATCGATACGGCAATTACTACTATTGAAAGCGCAGACCACTGGATCATCCTGCCATAGCTGTTTAGGCGTATATACGCTGTGGTAGATTATAAGTCTACTCTGGTTAGGCACCAATTCCTTGAAAGAAGACAACACCAAACATGCCAGACAGCCTTGTTCTATTCAAATTCTGCCTTCCAAGCACATACTCCAAGAACAGACAAATGCATTTCCTAGAATGTTTGAAAGCCGATCACAAGCTCGAACTTTCCAAACCCCCCCCCCCCGGGCTTGATGAATATCCAGGTGGAGGCGTTCAGCGTGGGTATTAAAGCTAGTCTTGATCCCTTGGGTTCTCTCCAGTGTCATCTCTAGACATAGAAGCATAGGAATATATTGATATTCTTATGGTATTCTCAAGTTTGACGTCTCAGCCATTCAGAACCTGTTTCGTGAAGCAAGTAACTTGTCAGCTCCAGCTCTGTCGGAACTATAATCACATCTTCCAATAGCGATCCTTGAATTAGAATGATGATTAAGAAAAATTGCCATGTTTTTTGCTCTGATCCTGAATTGACATGGCAAAAAACGATAGGAAATTCGACAGCGGCTCCTCACAATGTCGAGCATCGTAATACCTCACTCAGCCATTGACTCGGTAACATTACACTCCGCGTGATAAACTTGTCGGTGCATAGGCACGGACAACATAGCACGGGGCCAGAACCTGGGTATGGATAATGTTGGAACTCACATTGCCCCAGGATACGGTGAGCAGGCAAATGAGACCGACCAGCAGTCAGATATTATGGAAAGTCGGCATGTAGATTGTCAAGAAGCATAACTTATATATTTAGGTCTTGTTGTATTGTACCGTACCTCGATGTCGACATCAGCATTGACTGCCATTTTTACACAATGCCCGTATTCTATACCACGAGCTTGGGTCATTCAGGAGCTCTATTCCTTCCATGCCGTTATCAGACTTGTTTTTGAGCTTGTGGCTTGTTCGAGGCGGCTATAAATGCGTGGGATTGTTTCGTAGCCCCAACAAACTAATAGAACCAACTAGTTGCCGTAAGGTATTGCAAACAGGCGACAAGAAATCCCAGACCAACTAAAGCTGTAGAGCTTCTAGTTTGTGACACGTATTTGAGTTCAGATGTCCCCGTGGCTGGGGTCCCACGGGCGTGCACATCCTAGTGCCTTCGAATAATGTCCTATAAGGCCATGACTGTTTTCTTTCTCTCTGTAAATGTATCCGATAGGCTTTTGCGAGTTTGAAAATTTGCAAGTAGTGTTGTTGCAATTGCCGTTGCGTTCGTTGAAGCGTTGTATCTTCAAGCCGTTGTTGAGTCTTTTCAAGGGCTGGCAGCAGTTAGTTTTCATTTGTATCTCGAAATGATGCTCTTCACTTGCTCCTGAGTGCTTTATTTCCAGTATCTGGCTCTTTTTCGTATATGTAGAAATGCAGTGGTCAATGGGCGGTTGCTTCCTGTTCCGACATTATATGTAATCATGCATGGGCGTCGAAGAAAAAGGCAATAACTCAGTACAGCATTCATGGTGCTAAGATCTCTCACATTTGTCGTAAATAGGGCTGGGAATGAAGTCTGGAGTTGAATGCGAGATGGTCCATTTTCTTATATTCCGTCCAAGTCCGCACCGAAAACGTTTGACCGGTCGGTTTTGGGCTTCTAATTCCATCTCCTTGCCCTTAGCCGAGAGCAAGATTTCCAAGGCAGAGAATTTGGATATTTCCACTTAACTACCTGGCCATGATTGATCGGATCGGTATGCACGCAACTTCCAGCATTGTGGGTTCGACAGCCTTTAAGGCCTCCTTCTCCTTAGCTTTAGGGCTCACTGGGGCTATAATGTTGGCCTCTCTGGTTTCATCCTTCCGCCTATCACCTTTTTTTCCTTTTCTGTCTTCTGATGCTCTTCTTTGAAATCTGTGCGTTTCGAGGATTACTCCAAGCTTCAGCCGTGCATTGGAGTCGCGGGGTTGATATTGGGATGCTCGTGTTGGAAAGAGGAATCTCATCATTTCCAGTAGCCAAAGATGCAACCTCAGACAATTAGTTTCCATGGAAATGTATCTCCATGACTTAATGGCTCAAAGGAGATGGAGAGGCGGATAAAGAGTGAGAGGAAGTAGAAATACAGGAAAGACAAAGTAAGAAACCAGACTGCAGCATTTTTATTGACTTCATTGTCATTCTTCATGAATACTGGCCTCATACTAATATCAGTACTAAGACGGATGCCGAAGGTATTTGTTTAATCATGAATTCATATTATGGAATAAAACTGGCTAATATACACAATACAAAATATAGGACTGCTTTTATGCACATCATTCATAGAAACAAGCGCGCGTGGGAATCAGGAACTGGAATGTATAACCAAATATTCAAAACAGGCATGAGTATTCATAAAAGACCTAGGCGACAGGTGGCTGATAGCGAAGGGGCACTACCCAACGGTTTCCAAAATCAATGCCATGGCGACGGCGTGTTCCGTATTTCCTCCATACAATCTGTGGTATTCCGATATCTGCGACGGAGATGTTCCACGAGTGTCCTTCTCCGGAGAGTAGGGCATTCATCACTCCTGTTTTAGGTGCGGCGAGACAAACGACCGATTTGGAGTTGATACATAGTCGACTAGTTTCGAGTAGAGTCACCTCGCCTGTAGAAAAATCATGGATTAGTTTTCGCAAGGGAATCACATTGTTACCGGAGGATAACTTACCACTGGCAGCAGAGAAGCCTGACGGAATATCGACAGACAGCATGTCGACATTGCTTCGGTTAGCCCATGAAATCATTTCGAAAGCCATGGTCTGCTGATCGGTGCGGAGGTCTTCAAAAGCCATGTGCATGCCAAACAGGGCATCAAGAACTAAATCAGGCTCAAAGTCGTTACTCGATAACCGCGCTGACAGTTCTTCCCAACGCAATACTCGACCGCCAACCTTCTTGAACACATCCAGCTGCTTGCGGCAACTTTCCAATAATTCACCTTCCTGTTGTAGCCCCAACATGCAAGCAGTTACGCGATGACCCCGATTGCGAAGATGGCGGGCTGCGGAGATAGCACGGGCTCCAGTTTTGTGATTGCCCCCGAGGACCAGCATTGTCGGGGCAGCAGAATCGTTAGGCAGTAAGCCAACAGCTGCCTCTGCAATACATCTCCCAGCGTTCTCCGTAATCATATCTTCTGTTAGGCCAAGTTCCGCAACGGCGATTTGCTCAACCTCGAATGCCTGTAATGGGTTCACAGTTGGACAACTTCTGTTAGTGGTAGTAAGCCGCAAGGACGCCCCGGATCCACCTGGAACATTCACTTGGGATGCTGAGATGGAATTCTTGCCCGACATAGGGCTTGTAGTGCGAGTTGCACTAAGTTGGTTGCGGCTAAGGGTGTTGACTTGTTGAGGCACCAGAGGCTGACCCAGTATCGCACTGCTCTTTCGAGTTGTGCCGAGTCTAGATCCGGAATATGTGCCACTGCTCAGCTTGGTGTCGCTGGCTTCTTGCTCGGTATCGCCAGTCTCGCTTTCCTGAGGACTATCGAGTACATTTTCAGTCCAATGCAGGTTCTTTCCGTTATTCGTCCCCGGCTTGGGAGTCTTCCTGTTGAAGCTCACCAGCCGGTCTTCATCCGCGGTGGTATCATCATTCCTGATCTCTTCAAACACCCGTCTCTTATCAAACTTGGACAAGTTGCTCTGGAAGTCGAATTCTCCCATTTCTTGAATGTCGGTCGGATCCTCCGTGGCCCAGCCATTGGGATCATCAGCATAAGCCTGTCGACCCTTCTTCTTGCGCCGTCGTCCATTGAGCTGTGAGGCTCTCTCTTTGCGCGATTGCGGATCGGCAGGTTCGACAAACGCAGTCTGACGCCAACCCTTGGACTTAAGGTTCGTGTTCGAGGTAGCGCCACCATCTACTCGAGGCTTTCCCTTGTTACCCCCACGATTCCTCGATTCGATAGGAGCAGATCCGTCCAATTCATTCTCCTGCGTCGCAATGTACGCTGCGGCCGTCCGGTTGCCTGTGTCATGTTCCAGATTGCTAAAGGGTTCTGAAAGTGCAGCGGAAACATTCACATTCCCTGGACGAATTTGTTGCTGCGGCGGATAGGCCTGTTGGGAGCTTGGAGCTGTGGGAGGGACAGGTCCACCAATTTCAATAGTGCCATGTTGAGTTGGAGGAGGCTTCGAGAAGCTTAAAATAGCCGGATCGACGAAGGGCTGGGCCTGAGGAGCTTTGGGGGTCTCGCTTGGTGGAGGTGCATGTTGAGCTGGCGGTGCGGAGCTTTTTGACGGCCCGAGAGACAAATCTGCTATGTCGGACGCGTCGAGAGAGAAGGTCGGTAGAACTTGACCGGTCCACGAGAGAGTCACTGGATTTTTGTGTCAGATGAATGTTCGGATAAATTCAAGGGCCACGTTCATTTCACATACCATTTTGGAGTATCAGACGCTGACCGATGACATTAGCCACTTGCCCTTGGATCGTCGCATTTGGCGGCGTTTTGAGAGTCACGAGGACATTGAATCCGATAAACTCGGTTGCCATGGTGCAGAAATATCCTGCATAAGAACAACGGAACACAGTTCAAGCGTTCAGCACAAACCGTGGCAGAGAATTGGGGAAGCAAAAACCGCGAGAGATCGTCACAAAGAGTGACTGCCGGAATCGTCAGCTTGGACTGCAAAAATCACGTGTTATATATCTTATCGCTTATCGTAAGTGGGGCAGAGTTATCGATTAGGAACTGCATAGTAATCACGGAGAAGTTCAATTCGTCTATGGTATCGTGTATAATAAATAGTCTGTAATAACGCCTTTTCCGTTATGCGATGGGCCCGCGTCGGCCTCTACCCATGGATATCAATATATGTATGCGTAAAAGGGAAGAAACCAATCCGTACATAAGAAGGAGTAGTATAGGAAGATAATCCGCGAAAGTAAATGCAATATAAAACTGAACAAATCACCCATACATTTGCTCCAGGTAGTCTTCGTCGTCAAGTTCGTCTTTGAATTCATTCCCGTCATCTTGGCCACCGGACTTGTTCGTTTTAAGGACATCGGTGATGCTGACGAGTTTCGAGTAAAAATCGATGACCTTCGGATGGACCATGACTTTACGCGCGTCAAAGCGTGTCACCTGAAGACCTGCTTGCGAGGTCGCACGACTCAGAGCAACATAGGCCTGTCCTTTCTCGAATACGCGGCCAAGATCAACCTTGACTCGTTGCAAGGTTTGGCCTTGGGCCTTGTGGATGGATAATGCCCAGGCGAGGATCAGTGGAATCTGTTGGCGCTGAGCCTGCACTTCTCCGTTTGGAAGTTCAATCTTCCAAGTCTCGGGCTGGCAAAGCAGATGTCTTTCTGTTCCATCGGGTTGGATGAAACATACCAATGGCCACTTTGGGCCTGGGGCGGCGTCTTGGTTAGCATGTGATTTGATCTTTTTGCGCGCCCGCATGTCCTCGTCTTCGTCCCCTTCGCCAGCAAAATCTTCCTCCTTTTTCATGTAGTGGTCGAATGTGCCTTCGTCCATGAATGCCACCACTCGCCCAATGGAGCCATTGACGAGAGTTTCTTCCATGTTCTTGATAAGCATCACCTGCGCACCCTTCTTGAGGTGAATGGTAGGAGGAGCCATGCAGTTGGCAAGCAACTTATCCCGGTATTGAACTTCTTTAATAGAGCCGGAATCTAATGCGTTAAAAGTCATCAGGTCTCCAGAGAGCCTGGTCATGCGCACACCATTTGCGTTCTCGACTTCGTTGCGCGTAGGGAAACTGAGATTTTTAGAATGCGTAATTGTAAGATTCAACGTTCGGGGAGATCCTTACAGTTCAGTGGCTTCAAGCGAATCTTGGAAGTTCAGCGGCCGGGCAAGTTTCTTAAACGCATCAATCGACTGAGCATTCAGTTTGCCAAGTCGCATTTGATTGAGCATATCTGCAAACTCTGGATCCTTTTGACGGAAGACATGGGTCAGGAGAATTGTGTGTTGGATGGATGTCGTCCATGTGGCTGCTGAGAATGCAAACTTCGCTTCACGACCCCCTTCAGGTACTGGAGGCAGTTGGAAGAAATCGCCTGTGACCACAAGCTGAATACCACCAAAAGGTCGGCCATTATTCCTTATCCGCCGTGCTATTTCTTCGAGCTTATCGAATAAGTCGCCATCAACCATTGACACTTCATCAACAACCAGGACTTTAGTTCGAAACCAGCGAGCCCGCGCCTTTTGGTTTCGTTTGATCTGCAGGGAGTCAGTGATCATATGCCATTTAAAAGAGAATAACCCCCCAAAGACTGCGTATTGAGCCAACGCAGAACAAGGGGAAAATTACCTTTTTGACAAGCTCAGGAACTGCCTCCTTACCCAGACCAATGCCAGCAAAACTATGGAGTGTAACACCCTCAATGTTACAGGCAGCAAGTCCTGTAGAAGCTGTCACGGCCACTCTGTCTGGTTCCCTCCGGTATTTGATGCGAAGCTGCTTGATGATTTCTCTCATCAGAACAGATTTACCGGTTCCTGCAGAGCCAGTGAAGAATATGCTCTTCCCAAGCTGGACAACAGCGTCAAGAACATGCCTTTGCTCATCACTGAGAAACACAGGCGCAAGATGGGCATTGGCTGGGCGTTTTTGTTCTGGTTTCTGGGTTTTAGACTGCCGTCGCAACTCTTTCTGCTCGTCTTTGATTGCGCTGGCTGTCTTATTCCAGATAGCGGTGGAACTTGGTTTCGGGGCTGGAGTTGCCGGCGGAGGCGCGCTTTTCGTTACCGATTCTTCCTTGTTGAGCCACGGCACAGTTCGAGGCTTGGATGACGGGGGTATTTGTACTCTGCTGCGAGGTTTCGGTGGCTGAAAATGTGACGGAGGAGAGGAGGACCAAGGTAACTGTATACTGCTAGGAGGAGCTTCCTCATCAGGCACTGGCGGTAGATCCGGATATGTTACAACCAAGTCATCATCTCCTGGGGAATCCTTCTGCCTCGAGATACTCATATCCGGACGTACAGTACTCTGAGAATGGATTGGAGGATCTGGGTCTTCGAAATTCAAATCATCGTCATCGTCGAAATCGTTCTCGTCAAAGTATACGGCGCTGTGTAGGGAGCCCAAACTCGACTCTCCGGCACTCTCGATCTTCCGTTTGACGCCAGACGACTGTGGTGATTTGAACTGGGAGGTCGTATTGCCTTGTAGAAGATTCGATTGAAGCGGTTTGGCAGTGCTAGTGGTAGCAGAATGATCCTTGACGGCCCTCTTGAACATTGTTCTTGATCTTCGATTTGAGGTTGAGTATGCAGCAGCGCTTTGCAGTCCTAATGTTGTACCATGCAAGAACTGGAGAATTGAAGACAGACCTCTTGATCTGGACGTAACCGCATACATAGAATGGCTTGTCAGGAGTAATGGACGACGGCCGAGGCTGAGCATAGAGGGTTGATTGGGGAAAAGTTTGGCGGCGCGTCCCTCCTCGAACGCGCCCTATCACACGTGACCGCTGATAAGACCAGGCCTTGAACCAACCTAATTCAGCAGGAACTGATACCCTAGGGGAATTTAGTGTATGGCGATCTGATCGAGATGTTCCGCCTCAGTTCTACATTGAATCCAGCAGTCGAATTACAAAGCGGCAAATGCGTCAGAGTGTCCGTAAACCAGATAAATGATTCGTTATCGATCTCTTATCGCCGCCTCCGCGTGTAGATCATGTGACCGCGTACTGTATCGCCTCGCGGGAACCAATGCGGCGGCCGGAATATCATATCAAATTGGCATTCTCATTATGGACGAGCTATAGGCGTTGGTGCTGGCAAACATGAAGCATGGCAGAGAAAGATACCTCAAGTATGTACTCTATACGAAGTATCCCTGGAGAGATCGATCTTGTTGACGCAAATGCAGACAAGGAACACCCTCTTGCGGGGGTCGTCCTCTGCTTAACCTCTGTTCTCCCAGAGCAACGGGTGAGTGCAATTGAGTTCTCTTTCTCACTGTTTTGATGCGCTAGGATATAAGGTCGCTGACAGTCTTCTCTATCCAGACTGAGTTAGCCACAATCGCGAGTCAAATGGGAGCGACTCACAAGTTCGATCTAACATCCGATGTCACGCATTTACTAGTCGGTGAAACGAATACCCCCAAGTACAAGTTCGTTGCTCGAGAACGCCCAGATGTGAAGGTTCTAAAGCCGGAATTTATACAAGCCTTACGGGAGTCATGGATGCAGGGAGGAGACACGGATCTTCGCAAGCTGGAGGAACAATACAAACTTCCGACGTTTTCAGGGCTGTCTATCTGCATTACGGGATTTGAAGACAGTGAGTTGTGTCTGCTTGGCTTTTTCCCATGGAACAAGACGACTGACGATCGCACCAGTGGCCGTCCGAAATTATCTAGAAGACACCGCAACCGCGCATGGAGCCGAATTCAGGAAAGATCTTACAAAGAGTGTAACTCATCTCGTTTCCAGGAATACGGAAGGACAAAAATACAAGTTCGCGACGCAGTGGAATATCAAGGTCGTGACAATGAATTGGTTCAATGACAGCATAGAGCGCGGAATGGTCCTCGAAGAAACCCTTTACCATCCACTTTTACCAGCAGAGCAACAAGGTGCCGGCGCCTGGAACCGATTAATGCCTACAGTTAAAGAAAAGACGTCAAGTGCCGAGACAGGGTCAAATCCACGGCCTAGGAAATTGCGCAGAATGGCGAGCGCCAAATTGGAGCATCAGAATGAGAACATCTGGGGTGATATTGTAGGCACAGGGTTCGAAAGCTCTGATCCCAAGAAGTCTCAAACCAGTCAACAAACGAATGGTGGCTCCGCGCCTGCGAAGAATAGACCCGTACTTCAAGAAGCGAAATCGTTTGCCAGTGCAACTACTTTTGCAGACGCGACAGAAGCGCAGCCCGCGCCTCGCAAGCAGGCCCCAGAACCTACAGCCAACAGCCATAAAGGGTTTCTGCGTGACTGCTACTTCTTTATTTTTGGGTTTTCTTCAAAGCAGGTCCGTATAGTCGCAACTCTGACTCACAGGAGTGGACTCATGCTGACTTATGTAGACAAATGTGCTGCGCCAGCATCTCACATTCAATGGTGCTCATATAGTTGGGTCGTTAAGCGACTTCTGTCACCCTGATATTCCAAAAATTGGACATGGACTTTACATCGTTGTATCTCATAAAACCCCGAGATCCCAAGTTCCCAGCACGGACGACATGGCCTTTGAGTGTGAAGTGGTGACGGATATGTGGCTGGAGAGGTGTCTCGACGCAAAAGCATATGTTTCGCCAGAATCTCATGTCGCAAATATGCCGGTCCCTGTGTTCCCTATACCAGGTCAGTATTCATCCGGGCTCTGTTATGTACTATTTTAACCATGCCTTAGGTTTTCAAGGACTGAAAATATGCTCGACGGGATTCGTGCGCATCGATCTCCTGCATCTATCCAAACTGGTAAACTTGATCGGTAAGTGAACACGCTCTGTCTATTCTTTCATGAGCTGAGTCTCTAGGTGCATCCTATAATGAGTATATGACACAAACTGCCTCCGTTCTGGTTTGTAAGGATCCACGTTCTGTAAATCAGGACAAGTTACGGCATGCTTCGGAATGGGGCGTCCAAGCCGTCTCCGGAGACTGGCTTTGGGATTCTATCCAAACGGGTGGGAAGAAGCCATTCGAAGCCTACACTATCAGGAGGCCCTTGTCGCAAAGCGATAAAGATGCGGATAGGCGACAAAATGACACCCGTAGCAACAGCACAAGTCAAGTAGTTCCAACCCGTGACAGGCAACGTTCAAGTAGCGTGGTTGCGGCAGTCAAGGAAAATACCCCAGACATATCACGATCTAAAAGTGTTGCTGAGAAACGCAAGCACTCCAGCGACGGGACTTCTCAGGATTCTCTTCGAGAGAAACAACAATCTCCACAAAACAGAGCATCAGAATCGATCCCTCCATCACCTCAGAAAGACCAATCTCGGCCCACTACCAGCTCTTCTTCACTAAAACGCCAAGAAACAAATCAATCAACTGCATCTGCATTCGACCTCGCTATCAACGGTTTCCTCAAGCAAGCCCGAGCAGCAAGCTCGCGCTCAGCTACCGACTCAGGAGACCAAGGCGACCAACCCCGCACCAGGAGACGAAAGCCACTCCTTGGCAGAGCGCCATCGCTCAATTCAGCACGTACATTCGAGCAATCAGCCTTCTCTCGCGCCAGCTCCATTGATACCCTCAACGAAGACGGCTGTGGCAGTGGCGCGGAAAGCGTTACTACTGATAAAAACGCAGCATCACGAGTAAACAGCCGTGGCGAGCAAAGTTTCACTTCCTTATTCAGCGGGACACGCTTCGAGTTCGGCGCTGAAGGCAATCCCGAAGACCAAGAGGACGAGGAACCTCCAATGACACAGCTGAACTACGAAGATCCCGATGCTGTCGCTATGAGACAAAAGTTCATGCAGCATGCCGGGAAGCTCGTTGATACGGAACCAGCGAACCAGGGATTGATCGTGAGTGAGGTACGAGAGTTGGAGAACGTTGGATGGGGGACTGGGCGGAGGACGAGGAAGGCTGCTAAGCCTGTGGATGATCTGGAGGAATACTGACCTGCATATTTCTTTTCATTGCTTTAGCGGTTTGACAGTCTCGATATTTATTGCATGGATGGCGTCTTTTGTATTTGTGTTTGCTAGGAGCTAGTGATCTTGCCTCCATCTAGATGAATAGATAGTCTAAATGGTTCTGAATATGACTGAATCCGCCCTTCGCTGAGAAAAAAAAAGGGTATATATATAGAACAAAACAGAGACAAAGACAATACCTAAACGCCAGGGGTATTCCAATCCAACACCCATGTATAACATCCCTTAACCAAAAAACATGTTTATATATATACCACATTCATCATCGATCATCAAACATAAGGCGCAGAAGGTTTGTATCCCGCAATGCCATGACGAACCATTTTTGCCACGTCCCTAGTCTGAATACCCGCGCAGGTATAAACAAGCGTCGCAAGCAGCTCCGGCAAGAAACCTAAAACCACGCGGATGACAAGCGTACCGGTGCTCGGGTTGAGATACGGCGCCTGCGTACAGACGGCGACGAGACTGTAGAAAACGCGGACGCCAATTAGGACGAGGCAGAAGGCGATAGATCCGAGCATCTATTTCCACAATATCAGCAAATGCCCCGCAAAACGAGAAAAGAAAAAGAATAATAAGAACGTACAATCGTTCCCGCACGCACAACAGGCCCATCCCCCCTAGGAGCCCTAAACGACAACCCCGTCCAAGCAACAAGCATCCCCCAGCAAACAGCTAAAATGATAATACCGACTTTAACCATATTCTTGGCCTTGTCGATGGGTTGCTCGTGGTCCTGCAGTTTGGCGGATCCGGCGGCTGCTAGGGCGACGCCGGCGCCGACTAGGATATGGAAGAAGAGGGCTTGGGCCCATTCTAGTTTCTTGTCGATGCCAAAGATGCGGTAGGCGCGGCTGTCTCTTTGTTAGGTGCGTTTACAGTGAAGGGGTAATGGGTGACGAACGCTTCATGTAGGATACCAGCTGTTGCGAGGATGAGAGGGGACAGGCCGATGTTTGAGATGATACTAGCCGCAGAACTGTCGGATTTCTTGACACCCAAACCACCACTGATAATCCGCAGGCCGCAGAAGACGATGAGGTACAGCCATCCTAGAAAACCATTCCGACCATGTTTGAACAGCAAATATGAGATGGGAAAGGCAAGAATAACATAAATGGCACAGGTAGCCGCCGAAAGAGAGTCTGTCATTTTGCTTGCTAGTATGATAGATGTGAATGCAGATTGAATTGAACAGGAGACGAGGGCGAACAGCCGCTTAATATGTACTCAACGACTGACAGGCTCCAAATGAGCCTCGTATCAAAATGTGTCCATTTTAGGAAGGTTTTGGCCAATCCGCGCGAAGGATTCGGGCTCCGTCCACAAGGCAGACTTCCTGCAAGTGGCTGTGTATGTCGGTATACATTGGCCGGAATATTCCCGGTGAGGCTGGGCATTGCTTATTCAGACTTGGCTTTTTGTTGGAAAGCTTGGGCTTTCATTTACTACTTGAGACCGAATGGATATTCAATTTGATCAGCGGTGGTGTGCTGTTCGGCGGGATTATATGACTTTGCGGCGCAGATAGGCGTATTTTGACCCCCAATTTTAGCGCCGCCACAACAAAGGATTGAGTCGCTGTAGATCACTCAGAATAGACAGTTTTAATTAACATCAACATATAAAGATTGTGGTACAAGTTGAACAGAACACGAGTCGAAAATTAGACAAAGTGGTATATCCAAAACGCCAGTCCAAACAAGAACAAACAATTCACAACGACACCACAGTACACCGACGCAATCAACCCCCAGCGCCATAGCCAATTGCATAATGCCTTCAATGCCCTGCCTCATTGCCATATGGGAACAGATTAGGCCACTGCCTCCCCACAGCAGCTCCCACCCATCCTGATACTTGGACACCAACAACCCCTCCTGCGGCACAATAGAATTGACTCGATTAATACACGCATGGTACAATGCCTCCGACGGCTCAGGAGCCAGCCCAAACCGCCAACCGCATCCACCCGCGGTACAGATCATTCGCCGAGACAACATCAGGCACCCAGTACCCGATCCACCGGAAACATTCAGAGCGCATCCAAACTCACGCCATAACCTTAGCCAGGGAGCTGCTAATGTGCGCTCTGTAAGAGCGGCCTCGGCGTCTGGGCACATCCCCAATAAGCCCGAAAGACAGGCGACTCCGTGGTTTTGTAGTAGGCAGGCATGTTTTTGTCGTCGGAGGGTTGTGCTTTTGGTGTTGGCTATTCTGGCGCTGAGGTGGAGGTTGGTGAATTGGCAGTGGTTTGGTGACGTGGAAGCAGTTTTTTGTGGCCGAGTTCTTCGAGGGCTTTTTTATGCTCATTGTGCTGGTTCGGGGGAGGCCGGCCTGCATTGTTAGTCTCTTGGGCTTTGTGAAGGTATACTCACCACAATGACCTTAGTCGTTCCCCTGTGGTACACACTTGACGAGACATACAGCCCTTATCGACCTTGGGATTTGGTCTGAAGATGCACATATTGGACTTGAGCACGAGCGCAAGCAAGCGTCTTTAGCATAGTTTCTGCAAGACCCATGCATTGGGTCTATGCATGTCCATTGGTATCTTTGGGCTCTGAATTGTGACTGAGTAAAGAAAACCTGAGAATGAACTTGCAATATTGTTGAGAATGGGCAATGATAGTCGCAACCGGGACGGAACCATCATTTCTATCTCCCATTTTCGGCCCCCATGAAGCCATCGCTGTCACAAAGCATTCCAAAAGAGGCACAGTCACAGTCACAGTCACAGTGTCATGACCATTGAGCTATTTCCGGCACTCCAGTATGAGGCATCCAAATTAGCTCGTAGACCAAGCCTTGCTGAGTAGCCTTGCGGCTGGTACCAGGCCACATAGCCAGGATTGGCCATGTTCGCTTTAATATATGGTGTATACAGTGCATACCATGCCAATATACTCATCTGCACAGAGGTTTTACCGGTTGCCACATGGAAATGAAGCTCTGGGGTGCGTTAGGGGCATTCTCAGGATAGTGGTACAACTAAAATGAGGATTGAGGGTACAGTATAACCGCTAAATAGCCCGAATATGTTCAGAAAGTGATTTATTCGAGTAGAATTTTATGGTATTGCAAGTATGGCTTAAAGATACGGCTCTATATGTGATGGAATTGATTACGATTTAAGACCAGATGTGCAAGACTACCAGTTGTATATTCTTGCTAACAGCGACAGTTTAATCTGGAGTAATGCTTCTATAATCTTGATTTTGATTTGGCGTCAGGTAATCTCGGAACCATAACCATAGCATTCCATTGTACAAAACTCGCTAAACTCAGCATACATAAAAAAAACATCTTAAGATCAGAAACAAAACTACCCATCCCCCATCATAGCTTAAATCCAAGTCTGAACCTCAATCTCCTTGTCAGACCCATCCTCCCCCTTCTTCTCCACAAGTACCACCCTCCTCGATCCCAACGCCACCGCCATCGTCGAAAGCACAACAATATACTCCATGACAACAACCATAAACAAATGCAACCAAACCCCCGTATCATCCTCTGCCATCGGGTCCAACACACTCCCCTCCCCCGAAAACAAACTCCCCGCCGAAAACGCCAACCTAACACTCATAAACGGGATTGACAAGACAGCACACAGAGCGGCCGCGCGCTCGTTTCCGTATCCGCCTTGTACTTTGAATAGTGTGATTATGGATAGGAGGACAGTTATGGCGAAGACGGCGATGGAGAGGCAGATGCCGACGCGCATTAGGGTTAGGTCTTTGGTTTGGTGCTGGTCTGTTGTGTAGAGGTCTCGGCCACCATAGGCTGTCATTACTGTTGCGGCTATGATGGTCAGCTGGAGGGGGAGGAATATCCAGAAAGAGAGGCCTTTGCGGAGGGGGGCGTTGCTGGCAGTGTTAGTACTTTCTGTGCAGGGGTGATTTCAGGGAGCTTACGCTCGATCTAAGACCCCGATAAGCAAGCATAGAATTGGCGCTAGTCCGATTGTATCCAAAAGCGTCGCTGTGGTGAGGAGATTGGATTTGTCGGGATTTATGGCGGCCAGGCCTAGTGATGCACCCGCGATTCGTAGCCCGGAGAGTAGGAAGAGAGGTATGATAATGGGACGCCATGTGTACGGCCTCTTACCGCCGTGAATAAGAAGTATGAAGATGATGGTAGGGGGGATTGGACAATAGAATGCCAGTTCAATGAGGAAAATCGCGTCTCGTAGAGTGAACATGGTTACTAGGAGAAAGGTTGTTTGAGGCACCAAAAAACAAATTGATTGATTGAATTAATCAAGAGGTATAGTTAGACTGAGTGCTTTGCTTGCGATAAGCAGTCTTTTCTATGGTCGCCATAGCACATAGTGGCTCAGGGCATGATCCCGCCCCAACTTGGCGGCCAGATCGACGCCATACTCTACACATGACAGGTTCACGATAAGCTCATGACAACCTCTTAAGCATTTTGGGGCCGTTTTCTTCAGGACAGAAATAGAATCTGAAGACCATGCGGGCGGTTTTGTGGGGGCCGATCTCACGTGCTACACAGCCCTATCTTGAGATACGGATTCGAAAAGGCTTCATTTAACACTATTTGGGTAACCTTGGAATACAGTATCGAAGACGTTGTATGTTGTGCGTGTGTAGTGCACCTTGCCCCAGACCACCTTTTATACACATCGAACTCGAAAACAAGACATAAAATGAAGACAAGCCCAGCCAAGAACAGAAAGCCATCAACAACAATATTATTTCTTCTGTCATGCTCAAAGTCTAATTCTAGTATTCAGTGATCCTCTCAGCACCTCTCCAAATCTGCATCTTCTCCTCTAACGAAGAAACCCACTCCTTGACCCTTACCCCTCAGTCTCAAAATGCTCGTCCTACCTCTCGCACTTCTCGCTCTGGCAGTCTACGCACTGCGTCGATGAGTCCAGCAGTACAGTATGCTCAAAAGTTTCCCTGGTCCGCCACATCACGCTATCTGGGGACACTTCTTGGTTATGCGCGACAGCGTAAGCAGTCTTCCATCTGATGTGACACCACAGCTATTCGCACACTTAATGCTTCAGCGCTACAGACTGGGTAATTTATTCTATCTTGATCTGTAGTCACTTGCGAGTATGATTTTTAACATCTCCAACCCAAGCCCTCAAAACCCCCGATGGCGCACAATGGCCGATATACCCCTTCAGTGCTCGTAAATAACTGCGCAACAATGCGCCATAAATACCATTCTAAAGACGCAGAGCGGTTCTACCCCGAACGGCATTTTTTCACGGGCCCCACGGATCCGTATTTCGTCCCGAAAGATGCGTGGAGACCATTTGTGAAGGGACCACGGGCTTGTCTGGGGCAGAGCCTGGCATTGCTGCAGTTAAATATTATTCTTGCTTTGACGGTGGGGTATTTTGATTTCGAGGCTGTTTATGAGGATGGGTCATTTATGTATCAGGTTTTGGATTTTACTGCAAAGCCATCAGGGTTGCCGACGAGGGTTAATTTGAGATGATCTGGTGTTCAAAAGGCGTTCTTGGAGCCCTTTTGCTTGTATATGAGGTTTGTATTGATGTATTAAGCTAGTTTCTTTCTTGGATTTTGTAAGTTTATTGAGAATGGGCCATGATAATCCTAGCCAGGATAAAACGATGATTTCGTCTCTTCCAATTTGAACCCCCAATAAGCCATTGCCATCGTAATAAACATCCCAAAGAAGTACCTGAGGATCTGTCTTGGCCGTTATAGTTGCAAATATGCTTTACTAGTATGATCATGCTTATGAATGCGTCGAAACGCACTCAGTTAGCCCGATGGCGCAAACTACTTCCCATAAGCAAGAAAGTATGCCAGAGTCTTCTGCGAACTCACAGTATTATTCCTTATGAAAGTTTATAATGAACTGGTGTATGTTGTCTAATGCGAATAGGAAAGACGCACTTTATTTCTAACTGCATTATACCTATTATGGCTACACTACCCCTGAGTCCTACTCTCGACAGTACTCTGCTCCTGCATCATGTTGTATAGGCTATGGATTGGCTAGGTCCACTTCAATGCAAACAAACGACAGACTATGGGGTGGGTTCTCTGGCCATCCTGGCATCTCACATTCCCGCATTTTGTCTACCATCCTCAGTCCACCCGATTGAAACTGGACGAGACGGGTATACAGAGATACAATAGTTGGTGGGGGCTTGTCCCAGTCCCAGCAGGAAACTCCTAGGCTACTCCAGCTCTCCGAGTGGGAAGAAAGTAGGCCAGAAGACGAGCTTCCAGCTAGCTTTATCCGGTATATAAAAGAGTGGGAAGTCAAGGTGAACAACCGGCTCGCGGCGTAGGATACGAAAAAAGACGTAGCTTTTTACTCCAAGCACTTGTTGGTTATTGTTCCTGGAGAAGTTGAACGTACTTGAAAGGAAAGTCTCTTGTAGAAGGTTGAGGTCAGATAAAACGTCCATTGTTGTGTTGATGAATCTATCGCTTAATTGCAGTCTTCAACTACCACGCCAGCGTGCCGTTCATCGATTCGTTTGTCGAGCACGGAACTCACAAACCATAGAACGATATCTTGCCCATAAAATGTACCCCAGCGATGGCGTGGGATGGAAAATGCACGGCTTCTACAACCAGCAAGTGCTGGAGTTCGCTGCACCAAAGCGCACACCTGCCGATGTGTTAAAGACCCTACTGGAGGAGTAGGAGACGAAATGGCGAACTTATAGGTTGAATCAATCGCTTCCGTCTTACTGTTCATCTTTGCAAAGATGGAGAGGCTGCATTTGTATATAGATAAACATTAACATAATGCATGCAAGCCTGAATTTTATCGCGCGATTTAGCCGTAATCGTAGAATATCACATCATTTCTATATACAATGAAGACAGAAAAGAGTGAAATGTTTATATTTTGGTTTGAAGTATTGGTCAAGTCATCAAAGGCGCCGATGCATGTAAATAAGGTAGTTTTACCAAATGTGTTTCTTTCATGATTTTCGAGAATAACGTCGAGTGAACGGTCGAAAACGAGGGGGGAATATCTGATAAATAAAAAGGTCGTGCTGACAGAATAAAGTGGCATATCAACAAAAAAGCAAACTCAAATAGAAGAACCGTCAAACAACATAGAAGGAATTTTCATGCATATTCGTTATGTCTGTACAAAAAGGTAAAGGAGAACTTAATCATGAGCAGCCGCCAACCCGCCAGGCAACGGGGCATCAAGATCAATGTCCTCCACGAATCTCCTGTTCTCACCGCTGTCGCGGAAGAGGTTCGAGAAGTATTTGTTGGCAACGTCGCTCTCCTGCTTAGTCTTGCTGACTTCGCTCTTGCGCTTGCCCAGGTCTTCGACATCCTGTGCAAGGCTGGTCTGCAGGTTACCAGATGGAATGCGGAGAATGCGGCGGACTTCCGTTGAGATGCGGTTGGCATTGGAGTGGACATAGTCCATTTCGTGAAGGCTGGCCGCAAGCTTGCGCGAGAGACGAGGGGGTAGAGTGGTCGGGATCGACGAAAGCACGTATGCAGCAGTCAGTGCGGCTGGAAACCTGGTTAGTACACGATCCTAGAAATATGTCTGAAGTTTGACTTACCAGCTGCAACAAGAGTAGGGACGAATAGTCGTCGCGCGTTTTGGGGTCCAAGGAACTTGACAGCACTAAACACGCTATCAACCCAGCTGAAGCCGCTGAAAGCACGACCGGTAAGAACAGTGATAGCGGTCATGGCCATGCCTGTTCCGGCCATCTTTTCCTGTCTCTCCCAGAGGCTGGCGACATCGAAGAAATCCCACAATTCCACTTCCGTGTCGACTTGCTTGGCAAAAGTGTGACGGCGGCTGCGACGGAACATCATATCCGCACGGAAGTTGAGAGGAGCAAACTTGTCCTCCCCAACGTGCAAGAGACCAATGTTCTGGATGAAGCCAACTCCTTGTACGGTCTTTCCGCGAGCAAAGTCCTCGCACTCCGTGACCGATCCAGAAATCTGTTCCAACATGGCGAGCTTCAGGTCCTCGGCATACTGGAACACGGAGAACAGACCGGGATACTCAACACCAAGATCTGCTTCAGACACACGAGCAATAGTGGTGGTTAACGTAGACCGGGTGTGGTTGTAAACATCCTCGCATGATCCCTCAATGCACTTCTCCACTTGGTCTGCGATGTCCAGCTTCCGCTTCTTGCCATTCTCATAAGCTGGCACAAGTTCTGCTAATTCATCCGTAACGCGCTTGAGCTCTGACTGGGCAACATCACGGTTGACAGAAGCCAACGAGTTCAGGTCTCCGAGCAGGTTGAGAAGGTAAGTCCTGGCAGGTGCAAGCTTGGACCGAGAACGCTTCTCCAGAACAAAACGACGCAGAGAGGATTCTAGATTCTCGAAATCCTGGATCTTCTCCTTGTCTTTGCCCTTGTCCTTGCCCTTTCCTTTACCCTTGTCATTGTCATCATCATCGTCGTCGTCGTCATGGGGATCATCAAAACCCCCGCCGCCACCGCTGCCGCCACCAGGCTGCTCAACCGGCGGCGGAGGTGCAACGGGAATGGCATTGCTAGACACAAAATGAACCAATTCCGCAGCTTCCTTGTGGGTCCGCGGGCTGAGTTTGTTGATCTGGTCCAGAATCATGCGCTCGCAACGCTGTTTATCCCGGATTTGGTCGAAACCGTTGACGACCATAAACATGTAAGCCTTTTCATGAGCAGCGTTCATGATGAATTCCTTTGCCGAAAGAGTGAAGTGGTTCGCGGCTGAGACCACAAAGACGACGACGTCAATCTCTTCCTGTCGGGCAAAGACCGCTGTCGTCTTGAGGGAATCCGAGTTCAAACCCGGCGCATCGATCAGAGCAATATCGACAACACCGTTGTTCAAAAGGGATTCGTCGATAGTCCGCACGTCTTTGACATACACCTTGCATTGCATGTACTTGTCGTTGTCGATCACGATGTTCTCCAACTCGCACAGGGGGTAGACGTCGTATGTCCTTTCATCGTTGCGGTTATACGGCACGTCCTTGTGCACTCCATGCACCTCTTCCATTCCGCTGTTCTCCCGAGCATCGAGAACCTCGCAGAAGAGGCTGGTGCAAGGCTGCTGATCCTCTGGCAAGACCTTCCGGCGCAGCAAAGCGTTACAGAAAGTCGATTTTCCTGCGTTCAAGTCACCAGTAATCAATACCTTACTTGACGTATCCTCAATTCTGTCCCGCAGTGAGAGGAGATGCTTGATGCTCTGGCCGACTTTTCCGTCGAGGAGCGATGCAATTGAAGATTTTTCCAACGAATGCACCAGCTCAGCTTGCGAAAGAGCGCCCAATTTCAAATCCAACTTCAGAATCGAAAACTCCTGCGCCATCTGCGGACTCATCAATCGCGGCTCAGGCGCAGGTCGGCTCTCTGGAGCTGCACTCGACTCTGCCTCACCGCCAGCCGGCATCGTAGTCGCGCGTCTGAGTTGTCCTGGAACCGGATCCGCGGGGGTGCCCTCGAGGAATGTCTGGCTGTGCTGTAGCGAGGGGGATCCGGGGGTAGCCTGGACGGACGGGTAGTGGGCGGGCCATTGTCGGTTCATGTCTTGGAGTTCCTTCAGCGTCTCGATGGTCCGGGAGATAGCACGGCCGAGCTTTGTCCGGTTCTGGTTGCTGTATATGCCATTAATATCCAATCCGCATAGATCTCGGGGATCCGGCACAACGTACTAGAGAAGCTGGTGAACATGGCTCGCGACAACTTGTCTCTCATTGTCGCCTGGAACATATCAGCAACCTCGCCTTCGTATAACTAATCGCAAAACAGCTCGATGGGCAACTAACCAGCTGGGTTCCATTCTCCAGGGTACGTCGGTCTGTCTTCCATCAGACCGTGCCATGCAGCCCCTCCATCACCATCCGCCACACTCCCGCTGGAGATACTCCCACCATATCCCGAGTCATTATTCAAAGAGGCCATCAAGGCACCAGCACTCTCCGAAGTTGAACCATTTCCGACAGTCATGTACGAAGGCGGCGGTCTCGGATGGAAAGGCCTGTCGAAACGCTCCTCCTCGCCTGCATGCCTGGACGATCCCTCACCGGCGGAAGAACCGCTGCCACCGGGGAAATACCCTTGACTCATAGCTGTAAAGGCGCGTTTTGCATCAGCGTGCAAAATGGTAGATCTGATCGGGTGTTGTTTTCGTCGTTGGTATATTATTTTTTTGGGAGGGAGAGAGGCAATGATTAGTGATCATTTGGGCGAGTGTGACAGCATACGCTAGGCCCGATGGGGCTTGGTGTTTGGTGCATGTGACTCAAAAGGCGGTGAGTATCGGCTCTCGGAAAGGGTGATACTGCCCGTTGGTTTACAGAGTACGCAGGCGCTTGATGTCACTGCAAGTTCTTTCCTTTATCATACTGTCACATTACTTTGGCTGGCTAACATGAACGTGAGTAATCACATCAAATTTGGCTCGATGGTGTACGTCTGCTTACATTGTTGTAGATTGTCGAGTGGGCGTTCGGCAAACGTATGACGCCGGCGGAGCGTCTACGCAAGCACCAGAGAGCTCTCGATAGGACGCAACGAGAACTAGACCGGGAGCGCATCAAGCTGGAGAACCAGGAAAAGAAACTCGTACAGGATATCAAGAAGAGTGCCAAGAATGGCCAGATCGGAGCGTGCAAGATCCAGGCCAAGGACCTGGTGCGGTCGAGAAGGTACGGGGTCTTGCTCTCCGTCTCTTTCATCAGGCTAACTCCCATTGTGCTTTAGGTATATCCAGAAGTTCTACCAAATGCGAACGCAATTACAAGCGATCTCCCTCCGGATTCAGGTACGATAGCGTAGCGCGACCCGACTCGTGTGTCAGTGACTTACAGAGACTGCAGACCGTCCGCAGCAACGAGCAGATGATGCAGTCCATGAAAGGCGCGACGATGCTTCTGGGCAGTATGAACCGACAAATGAACCTTCCCGCTTTGCAACGAATCGCTATGGAGTTTGAACGAGAGAACGATGTTATGGACCAACGCCAGGATATGATGGACGATGCGATTGACGAGGCAACGGGTATGGAGGCCGACGAGGAAGAGGGCGAGGATATTGTAAAGGAGGTTCTGGACGAAATCGGTGTTGATCTCAACCAGTCGGTGCGTATCGACTTTGATTTGCCACTGGATTACAGTATACTGACACACTTTACACAGTTGGGAGAGACTCCTTCGGACATACAAAAGGCTGCCGTCAGCGAATCCCGAGTCGCGCAGCCTGTGGGTGCTGGTGCCGCTGCCGCCGGCGGTAGTGGTGGTGGTGGAGTTGGTGGTGGTGGCGGTGGAACTACAAGCGACGATGATTTGCAAGCACGGCTTGACAGCCTTCGAAGATAAGCATACAGCATGTTCTTTGTTTTGAGTCGTTTATCGTCTCATCTATTTTATATTTGTCTTGTGCATTGCTTATTACCAACGGAGTTCTGGAGTCGATTGAATGATTGATGAAGACAGGTGTTTGGGATCAATTCTACAGTTGCAACGCCATATGGCAACAGTCGCTTCTTTTATATATCAAGCAGTTATAGAAACATCGATAATCGACGGCAGCTTGTCAACACTGATTCTATAACGAATATCAAAATTTGTTTTATCATCAAAACGTTGGCTCCCACCTAGGAAGCCACTCTTTCTCTCTCCTGTCGTCATACGGATCAGAGTATGGCCGTGCCCACACCATATCATCCTGATAAGCCCACTGCCCAAACCAGGGCACCGAACACAATTCCTCCAACGTTGCCCTCTTCATCGGCTGCTTATGCAACATCATCTTCAACAGATCTACACAATCCTGCGACAGGTCCTCCCGAACCGGCAACTCCTCATTAATAATCCTCTCCCGCCGCTCATAAACCTCCTTCCAGTGCGCATCAGTGGGCCTAGACTCGTCCACTTTTCCCAACTTGGATTCCCAGTCGGCTGACTCCCAGGGTGCATAGCCATGTAGCATTTCGTAGGTGAGGGCGCCGATGCGCCAGAGATGCGCGATGCGGGTGTCATGGGGGATGTGGATATCTACCTGGATTTGGTGTCGGTCTTGGAGTTTCAGGTCTGGTTTTGAAAGTTCGAGGGCGATTTCTGGAGTGAGGATGTTTTCTTGGCCGATTACGTGGGCCCAGGAGTCTGCTTGGAAGTCGGAGTCGGTGAAGCCAAAGGTTGTCATTCCTAGGTCGATCAGTTTGGTCTGTGACGGTTAGCTTATCTGAATCGTTATTATAAGGGAAGGGAGAAGGGGGGGGGGTTACATTGAGAGACTCATCAATAATAAAGTTAGCCTTGGACAAGTCACCATAGGAAACATTCATATGCCGAAGATAAGCAAAGCCCTCGAGAATCTGCGACGCAACCTTGCACACTTCTTCCTCATAGAGAATAGGCTTCTTTTCGTGTGTGAGGTACATGCCCGTGAAAGAAATGACGCGTCTTTCTTGTAGTTCTTTGCCTTGTATGTCCTTAGGCTCGACCCTAAGGAGATCAGGATCCATACAGGCTTCCATGACGATTGAATGCACCTTATCATCAACATAGACCGAGTCGATCTTTGGGAACCTGTCATTATTAGACCCAAGCATTAGGAGAAGGGCTTCGTGGGGGATATATCTTTGGCCCGTGGACTCCTCGAAGACGGTCATGGTGGGGTTTTCTCTTGTGAAGAATCGACATGCCATGTCCCAGTGCGGTTCTACTTTAACCGCGAAGAACCGGTACCTTGTACAACCATCTGGTCCCTCCTGCCCATCAGGCTGTCTAGCAAGGAAGACTTCGCCGTACGCTGTACATCACCGTTAGTGACGAGCAATCTATGCAGCAATGGAGAGGGGAATGGTTACTTACCGCCCCCACCGATTTTCGCATAAACATGCATACGCCTCTCCAGCACCTGGCAGATATTTTGCTGCTGGTGATTCTTCGCAACGACATTGTGGTGGTTATGATAGATCTGGAACTGATCTGCGTCAGCCCTTTGCCAACGACCGTCAGGCATCAGGATAAGCTCGTCGCATCGCGACACAGGTTCATCGTTCCTTGCGATCCAGGCCTGGTCGAGCCGGCCTGCGAATGCTTCGTGGAGATGGGGGTATTTTGTTGCTATGGCGGTTCCTGGTTGCACGAGATCGTGAATGTTTGTTTGTAGGAGGTTAGCCCAGGTCGGTAGTTGTTGTCTCCAATCGTCCAAGGGATGTGTCATGCTGCGTAGGTAAGTATGTCTTAATGGTAGTAACTAGATGATGTTGTGAAGCGTTGTTCTGATGGACGTAGACATGGCAAGTGCCTGGTTTATACCATCGACGGTACCATGTCTATTCATCCTAATCCGCCAAGACAACGGCCTCCTGCACGGCAAACAACGAAACCCTCGAAATCCAAGACCATTGGAACAATCATTTCCTTTGGCGCTCAAAGATCACCAGGCAGAGCAAGCCCCTTTAGTCCCCTCGACAATCACGAAACAGTAAACAATGCCTCTTAGGGCTACCGGCGTCAGAGCAATGCCCCGTTTCGGACATTGCTTTGTTGATTGGTTCGATGACAGCATCGGATCTCCGTTGGCAGGGCTGCATCCACTGCATGCCGGACAGGGTTTGTGGGAGTCTGTTCAGTTGTGTTTGGAAGATCTTGCATACTATGATGGAATTGGATAGTTGAACTGTGATAACATGGCACAGGGCCGGTATGGTATTGTCCAATGAGAGCGATTCTAGTGCATCTCGCTACCTGGGACAAGTTCTTCAATTGGACTTGAGACTCGGGATAAAGCGTCCAGTACGGTACAGGGTACAAAGTACAAAGCGATCTTTTGGGGGATTCATTGGGCGTTCTATTCCGGTATTATTCTTTGTCGGGGTGAATCTTCGCTTTGTTGGCGCATCGCTTGCGCCTCTTATCGGTCTGCAGACAAAAGTACTTCTTATGTGCATAATGGCTTTGTGTGGCTTTGTATACTCGGCATATTTATAGCACTGAGTCAGGCTGATGACACGTGCTGGCGATTGGTAGTTCGTCCCTCCACAGATTCCTCCTTTTTTATCTCTCACTTAATCTCTCACCTCATTTTCCATTTTTTTTCAGCGCAAAGAAAAAAGAGAAAGAGAAAGAAAAAGAAAAAAGAATCCGAGTCCTTCCGTACTCCGTATTCCCAGCTGCAACCATTCGCTCCGTACTTTCCCTCTGCCCAACGAGGATGAATTCTCCCCTCAATCAATCAATTTCTTTTAATTTGGGCCGGTTCATCTTGCATGGTGCATAGCCACTCCTGTGCAGAATAAGAACCGACATTGCGTCTTCCTGCAGCACTTGCCGACCAAAATCACTGCTGATCCGGTCATAAGGGGGTTTTTTCCTGTGATGGTCGGCGGTATCTTGCATATCCTCGACTCGTGGGAGGCGAATTACCGGAGAGCCCTACTACTATTCCATGACTATCCGAGTATTATGAGTAGTTTTCTGGTTTGTTTTTATGTGTTTTGGCATGCATGGTCACATTCGCCACTGCCTTTTCCACGGTTTCTGCGCAGTCTCTCCGGTGATGGATAGGCGCCTTTAGAAATTGTGCTTATTGCTTTGTCCCGATGTACGAATCATGTTGGATTCAGTAAAAGATTACAGGGATTAATGGATTCCTGAAACATCGCTGCTGATGATTGCTGAGAAGTTTTCCAAATGCACCAAATGCCGAGTGACCCCCCTTGAAGAAGGTATTTGAAGGCCCCGTCGTCCTCGTGCGCGACATTTTTCCCATGGTGCGGCAATAAAAAAAGACCTCGCTTTGCGCTGGGCAGTTTTACTATTCCCTTTTTGTTTCTTTTCTTCTTTTTTTTCTTCTTCTCTCATTACCCCTCTTGCTGTTTTTTTCTATCTACGGTAATCCTTTTTGTTAATCCTTACCGGCGGCCATGGTCGCTATTAATCAAAATGCGAGGCCGCATGTGCCTCCGGTTCATCTTCGGCCTGGCGAGGCTCCTCGCATCATCCATCACTCGAATCCCGGTCTCATGAACCCTACACAACTGGCTGCCCAGCTGGGTCAGCTCAACGTGGGTGGCCGTCCAAGCAACGGTCAACATGCAAAGGCTCCTGCTGCACCCCACGTCCACGCCCACGACGTGAGCGCTCCCACGCCACTGTACGAGGGATACACTTTCTTCAAGGCGGACGCGGCTGCCGGTCAGAAGTCGACATGGGGTCGGATCGAACGGACCAAGATGTCACAGGGCCAGAATGAGCTGTCCAAGATGGTCCAGACCCGGTCGAAGAAGCTCCCTGCTGCTGAGCAATACGAGACTCTCACAAAAGCCAAGCGTACCCTCGTCGACCAGTTGATTGAGCAACGGGCACGGTTTGATGCTCACTTGGGTTGGGAATGTGTCTATGCGAAGACAGAGGAGAAGCCTAAAGGCAAGAACGCACGCCGTGGCGAGCTCGAAACGGTCTCTATGGACGTCGTGATCATGGGACTGCCCAAGGCCGCTGCCAACCCCAATGCGCCTCAGAAGTCTGTCAAGATCGAGACTCCAGAGGAGACCAAGGAGAGGAACCTGGAAAAGCCCGTTCATCCCACGGCCGAAAAGGAACCTCGTCCGAGCAACAAGATTGGCGATCTGAAGAGCAAGGTCCAGTGGGTGAAACCAGGCAATACTCGTCAGCAGCCCCCCGCAATGAAGATTCACATACCGCAACGTGATGATTCGCCGCCGCCCTACCCTCGCCCTCAAGCGCCTCCTGACCCGAATCCGTTCCCCCACCCCCGTCCCGCCGAAGGACACAACGCTGGCAGAGGGCAGCCCATGGAAAGACCATGGTCACAGGCTCCGGCGGTCCAGCAACCGTACACTGTGCCCCAGGCTCATCCCAACCTTGGCTCAGGGCGTGGGATGCCGAACGGGAGTGCTCAAGCTGTTCCCCCAAGCCACAATGGGTTCTACCCCAGGCGAATGGAGGCGCGTGGTCGTCCACCATTTGTTCGGCCCGCTGCTGGCCCAGCACCTGAATCACAACATTCACGTGCTCGCAGCAGCTCTGAACCCCAGCCAGTCAGTGGTTACACCGGCTCCGTGCAACCCCCTCATGATCTCCCTGGAAAATCCAAACCCCCCGTAGACAGCGAGGATGACCGTACAACCGGGACCCCCAACTTGACTGAGCGTGTTAAATGGCCTGCTGAGTCCAGCGAGACTGAGGACGAGTCAATCCTATCTGGCGGCGACGACGAGGACGACTGGAGCTCCGTAACAGAGGATCTAAGTGACGAGAGCGATCTGGATAGCGAGGAAGATGAGGAATTAGAAAACAAGACCCCCCAAAAACCCCAACCATGGCGTGGGAGTCTGTGGCGCCGACACTCGTCTCAGAAGTTGAACCGCCGGCATCCAGTGTATCGCATCCATTGTCGGAAGTGGCCGAACAGTAGTTCTCCCAATAAAGACGGCGATGACAACGACCCCAACCGAGGACGATCTCCAGCAGGCAACACAGACTGCAGCATGGAAGAAGTGGTGTCCACCACCAGACACACGAGCGATAACAATGCCGAATGGAGAGCAGCAACAGGCCAGCCACCCCGGGAAATTACCGTGCCAGGAACCCGAGGCCGTCCCACTATTATCCACGAAGCCGAAGCTAACCCGGGACCTCTCGATTCCTCGTCTGGGGCACAATCTCCCCTGGACGAGGAGCAGGTGCGGATGCACAATGACATTCGCACTAAGATTCTGAATGACAGGGAGGCTCGACTGGAGCGACGAGAAAAGCTGGTGGACTTTCACGCGAAGATGTTGGCGGAGAAGTTAGAGGAAGCGAGGTTCATGAATCAGCGGATGGCGCTGCGAGAGCCATTTTATTATCGTCCTTATTCCCCTCCGCGACGATATCCTTTGCCGGAGTACTAGTTATGTAACTAGAGTAGTAGTGTGTATGTAGGTAGTAATGGAGTGAGAAATGACGCAGGACGCCTTTGGTCCGTGCCGCCACGTTTCCCCGTTTTGTCTTCGTCTGGCGTCATAAATCTTCCTTCTTCCTCTTTCTTTCTCTTCTTCTTCTTCTTCTTCTTCCTACTCTTCTTTACTATCATCGCAATTCTTCCTTATTTTGTCTATCTCAATTCCATTCTACCTCACTTTATTCTTACTCTCTGCCCATCATGCCTCGCCAATTCTTCATCGGTGGTAACTTCAAGATGTACATCTGCCCCGCTACCCCTCCATCCCCGACCTTGATAGCATAGCTATACCACACAACATATCACTCCAAAACGCACTATACTGACAAAGTATAGGAACGGTGTTGCCAACAGCATCACCTCCATCGTCAACAACCTCAACTCGGCCAAGCTCGACCCCAACGCCGAGGTCGTCATCTCCCCTCCCGCTCCTTACCTGTCGCTCGCCCGCCAGGTCGCCAACGACAACATCGGCGTCGCTGCCCAGAACGTCTTCGACAGGCCCAACGGTGCTTTCACCGGTGAGATCAGCGTCGAGCAGCTCCAGGACCTCAAGATCAACTGGACTCTCGTTGGGCACAGCGAGCGCCGTGTCATCCTGAAGGAGTCGGATGAGTTCATTGCCAAGAAGGTCAAGGCTGCTGTTGACGGTGGTCTTGGTGTTATTTTCTGCATTGGTGAGACTTTGGAGGTACGTCTACATCATTCGTTTCTTATTTGGTTATCAGCTAACGATCTGCAGGAGCGCGAGTCCAACAGCACCATCGCCGTCGTCACCCGCCAACTCAACGCCGCCGCCAAGGAGCTCTCCAAGGAGCAATGGGCCAAGGTTGTCATCGCTTACGAGCCTGTCTGGGCCATCGGAACCGGCAAGGTCGCTACCACTGAGCAGGCTCAGGAGGTCCACGCCGCTATCCGCAAGTGGCTCGGTGAGGCCATCTCCACCGAGGCTGCCGACAACACCCGTGTCATCTACGGTGGCTCCGTCAGCGAGAAGAACTGCCGTGAGCTCGCCAAGGAGAACGATGTCGACGGTTTCCTTGTTGGCGGTGCTAGCTTGAAGCCTGCATGTAAGTTTCTTTCCTCTCTAATTGGCTTAAATATGCATTTGTCTGACAGTTACAGTCGTCGACATTGTCAACTCTCGTCTGTAAAGATTTAGCGATAGGTTTATGATGCGATCCATTTAATTTACGATTACCAATACCGCGATGTGATGAAAATTTAGACGAATTAAAATGAGATCCGTTTTGGTGACTACCACTTTCTGTTTCGTAACTGAAGATCCATAGAAGTATATACATCGCCATTACTCGCGCAATCATATGCAAAATAGATTCTAGTATTCATGACGAGTACGAAACCGACACCCCCACACTCCTCCAATACGACGCCGCACCCGACGCACCACCCCCAGCACTCTGCCCACCACCACCAGGCCCATAAGCCGGCGAAAACGAACCCGGCCCCAACCCAACACCCGCACTAACCAACAACTCCTTCACTCGTCCTTCCCAAAGCAACCTCACATTCCACGACTGGTCAACCCGAATCTTAAGCACAGAGTCACTAGCCTCCTCTTCCTCATCTTTCTGTAACTCCATCAACGGCGCGGGACTCGCATTACTCGGAACAGGCGGGAAATCCGGATTATTCTCCCGCATTTTGCGTCTCGCCCATTCAAGACCATCGTCTTCAGGTTCTGTGATGAATGTGCTGGCCTTGCGCCAGAGTTCGCAGCCCGCCACCATCTCGCTTTCCCAGCTGTAGACGTTGAAGCCGAAGCGGGAGCTGAAGGAGAGATTTGGGGAGGCGCGGAGGGAGTAGGATGTTGAGAGAGAGCCGGTTAGGGGGGTTAGGGTTAGTGTGAGGGTGTAGGGGAAGGTGGAGATTGGGGTACCGTTTGTTGATGATTGAGGGGATGTAGATGGAGAGGATTGGGTGTTTGATGTCTCGGGGGCAGGAAGGGTACTGAAGCGGAGGCCTGTGGACATGCCGATGAGAGAGGAGATAGGGGAGTAGTATGCTTCTGCGCCTGCGGATAAGAGGGATAGTTGTGATGCGGAGGAGTTATTCTTCGAAATAGATCGCGGGTCTGGGCCGAAATTCCACAATCCCCGCCATCCGAATAGTGCATTATCTGTGCTGAATAGGTATTCATTGCTATACTTTCCCGTATCATGGGACAGCTGTGTCAACAGAGAAGCCTGCGGTGCCGACTTCGACAACGGAGGACCACGAGTCGAGCATACCGCGAATGCTAACTGCATCGTCGGAGAAATCCTCCTTAAAAATAACGCATTCAGCGTCGTTGGCGGTGGCAGATGAAGCGTCGCATGAAGCAATGTCGCCTTCTGCCGAGTAATAGCGCCATTCCCACCGTCTCTTGCTGGCGAGAAATCGCCAACACCATCAAGTACCGAGTTCCATGCCCAGTGTTCGGCTGGGGCGGCTGGGCGCTGGACTTGCCGGTAGCCCGGGGTGAGTTTTCGGAGGGGTATCAGGGCGCTTCGACTAGGGGTGTTGTCAAATGGGAGGGTGCTATAGAGATAGGAGACGGAACCGTCGATTAGACCGACTGTGCCGAGTGTGTAGCTGGTTGCGAAATGAGGGGTTGAGAGGGAGGAGAGGTGGACACGGAGACGCTCGGGGGTAGTGAAGTCGAGGAGTGCTGTTCATCCAGAATTAGACACACTTGGATATTGGTTAATTGGGTATCATCGAGGGTCTCACATTGCGTTGTGGCAGTTAGCGACGAGTACGAATTGTCGCGATTCCAATTGGTCCCCTCAGCGAAGGCGAGCTGAATGTAATCCATGAAATCCAGCATTATCGCAATGGCACAAAAGTGTCACAGCAGAGATCAATCAGCAGTCTCCTCCATCAAACCGACATAGTCAACAATCACTTAGAGATAGACCAAGTGAACTCCGATCCGGACGAAGCCAATCAGCTCATTACCCTATCCGGCTTAGCCTGTCGGATAAGGATAAGCCCCGCATCAATGTTCCTCCGGCTGTTATCAACGGAAGAGAAAAAAAAAGTCGAAATTCTCGACCCGCCAAAGTCTGTTTACCAAAAAAGAAGGCCTTCCCCTCCACAGACCTTTGGTACTTTAATCCATATTCTTACTTGAAGGCTTCTTTTTCGCGCATCTCTCACAATGCCTCGTTCCAAGCGCGCGCGCGTCGTTCACGAAACTAGAACCGCAAAGAAGTCTCATAAGGAACAGACCAGACGGTTGTACGCCAACATCCGCGAATGTGTCGAGAGCTATGAGCACCTGTTTGTCTTCTCGGTTGATAACATGCGCAATACATACCTGAAGGATGTGCGCACCGAGTTTGCTGAGGATGGCCGGTGAGTTTGTTCCTTTGTTCTCATGTGCATGATTTGATATCGCATCTGAGGGCAAGCCAATTGCCTTCAATTACTATTTTGATGTGCAATTTATTTCACTTGATCAAACGCTAACGAAAACAGCCTTTTCTTCGGCAAGACCAAAGTCATGGCCGTCGCCCTGGGCCACAGCCCCGAAACCGAAGCCGCCACAAACCTCCACAAACTCATCCCCTACCTTACCGGTGCCGTCGGCCTCCTCTTCACCTCGCGAGACCCTGACTCAGTCACCGGCTACTTCGACACGTTTCGCCCCGCTGACTTTGCCCGTGCCGGAACCGAGGCTACCCGCTCTTTCACTATCCCCAATGGTCTGGTGTACTCGCGGGCCGGCGAGATCCCGACAACTGACGACCAGCCCATTAGCCATACGATTGAGCCCGAGCTGCGGAAACTAGGTGTCCCAACGCGTCTTGTCAAGGGCAAAGTTATGTTGGAATTGACTGAGGGAGAGGAGGGGTATGTTGTGTGCCGGGAAGGAGAGACGTTGGATTCGAGACAGACTACTCTGCTTAAGATGTTTGGTGTTGCGATTTCCGAGTTCCATGTCGGGCTGAAGGCTCAATGGCGGAATAATGGGGATATTAAGATCCTTGAACAGGGCCAAGGGGAGATGGAGGTCGACGGGCAATAAGCGCCTATTTTTGATTCTTTTTCTTTGGTCAAAAAAATTTGGGCATTTCATGGCGTTTGGCAGAGGCGTTGATACCTTCGTTTTCTCTTCTATCCCCGGTTCGTTCTTGTTCGACGAGCGCGTGATGTGATGCACATAAATGTTTCAACCTAGAAAGCTAGCTACTCTTGCGCTACAGCTTGACGGTTGCCAACTACGAAAATATATAAAACAATTCTCCAAAAAGGACATAATTACCTTGGATATTTTCCGGCCGCACGTGTATGTCTGGCGTCGGTCAACATTGTTAGAACGCCTTACCTGATCTTACCTGAGAATTCCCACGTTGCAGAACCGGAATTCCACCTGAATGCATGTTGACTACCTAAAATACATACTTACCCCAAAAAGCGTAGATTAGACTCAGGGTAAAGGGAAACAAGGACATGAAAAAGAAAACGCATAAGGCGAAAGATCAAAACCATGCGGTTGGGCCAGATTGATACCCCGGCGATCTTTGGAAGACACAGGCGATATCGACAGTCAAGACGATCCAGAAACTCAACTGCCATGAGTGAAGGTGAATAGCAGCTCATGAAACGCTAAAGCTGAAAGATCTCTGATCTTGTCTTACCCGTGAGGTGCAATGGGGCAAAAGAACAAGCAATCAATCAGATACCCACCAGCAGATTATGACGGGTGTGGTATGCAGGGAACATCCCCGAACGACAGATTTTAATACCTCCTCTTGGCACGAGGGTCATCATATGAATCATCCTCGTGGTACCTCTTGCGTCCATAATCCTCTCGGCCACCGTACCTGTCACGGTCGCGTTCACGCTCACGGTCCCGGTAACGGTAGTCCCTGTCTCGGTCCCTATGACGGTCACCCTCGCGATCACGGTCATGGTCACGACGGTCGCGGTCAGAATAGCCTTCTCTTGGCCTTATAGGCTCACGGTTGCTGCCCGTTCCACCACGGTCATATCTGCCACCTCCACCAAAAAAACCTCCAGCACTCCGTCCACCACCTGGGCCAGACGGCGCATTTGGTGGGGGCCCGCCAAATCCATTGCGGCCTCCTTGGTAGCCGATACCACCACGAGGCCCGCCAAATCGGTCACCGCGATAACCTCCTCCACGGAATCCTCTGCCACCAAAGCCACCGCGGAAACCACCACCAGGTCCTGTAGGAGCACCAAAGCCTGGCCCGCTAGGGCGAGAAGGTAGCGCCTTAGTATATCCACGGCCTCCGAGACCACCGCCGAAACGACGGGGTTTCCATCCCTTGACGGTACGGCCACGCTCCACGTCTACCAAGACACGTCGGTCCTTGATTCGTATACCATCCGTTTCCTTGTAGGCAGCTGAAGATAGCGCAAGCAATAATGGTTAGCACGATAAATAACACACGATATTAAGGCTGACGTAATCCAAATAGCGATAATACCTTTCATGTCTTTCTCGCGCTCATATACGATGAAAGCATACCCTCTGTTGGGTTTGCTCTTGGGGCTGACAGTGTCTTTGACAATACGGATCTGGAAATACGTCAGCATCCTTTGGAGTGTTACTATAATACCCAAAGAAATATACCCTTTCGATAGGTCCAAAGCGTCCAAATTCACGTTCGAGGTCCGATTCTTTCACTTCGTAGCTGAGCCGTGCAACGAAGAGAGTCTTAAACGGATCGCCTCGGGCTTGCGAGTCCTTGGTAGGATCAACTGCAAACAAGTCAGCATGAGAATAGCAAAAGCCAAAGTGCAATATCTCAAAACATACAATCTTGTACCGCTTCATTAACTTGGCTGTGTACTCTTTCCTTCTTTTGCAACTTCTCGCGCCATTTGCGCTGGATCCAGCTCTCTGTCGCAGTGTAGGGGATTTCCTCTTCGTACTTCTTGATCTCTGGGAGATACTGAGCAATACCGCTGATTGTGCTCTTTTTTACGTCCTCTGGTGCGCGGTTGATCGGGGTCACATAGCGTAGAGGCGGACGGGGCTGGAACAGCGCCAGCAACGGAGGGGGGAGCTTGTCAGTCATTGTATGCGCTCACCAATAAGTGTGGCTGAGCTTCCTTTTATCAAAGACAAAGACTAGACGTTAGCTGGCGAAGACATTAGGATGGATTCGGTGGACAGATTATCGTCAAGAGCGAATGTCGCGTTGATGTGAGTCTTGGCGCGGCCGGAAGAAGAAGTTGCCAAGCCGCGATTATTTTGCTTACCGCGCGTATGCAGCAGCCAATCACAACCAATATATACTTCCGTAACTGAAAAGTCCCCCGAAGTGCCCGCCGACGAATTGCTCCGTCGAAAGTGAACAGAGATAACGAACAACATGCCTGTACAAGGAATCAGAGCGGTAGCTGCTGCTAGAGTATGTTCAGAATATTTACTGTAAACCTAGAATCTCCAATCCGGCAGACTACTAACAGGCTCATCCAGAACGGCGTCGGCGCCTTTATCCTGCCATGCAAGCGCATGGATTTCCACTACTGCGATTGGGCAGGTAGCTCGCGGGGCATGGTGTAAGTCCTCTATCATTCATGATAATTTCTAGGCAATTCTAACGGGGATTGTCCTACAGTTCCTTCCTCAAGAGCGCCCTACCATCTTTCGCCAAAGCAAATCCACAGATCGAAATCCGAGTGTCACCACGGCCGCATAAGCACCCAGTGATCAAGGGCCATTACATCAACGGACGCGAGAAGGCTATCTGTGTGCGGAACCTCGAGCCGGAACAAATATTCAACAAGGCGAACTTGCTGAAGGAGGCCAGCGGGGAGAAGCTGAAGCGCACCAAGAAGCCTGTTACGAGTATCAACGACAGTGTCAGAGGCATCTGGTCCCCTTACCATGGAGACATCAAAACCGTTTAGAGCGGGTCTTTTGCGGGATGATTGCGGTGGCTTCACTTACCACGCTAGCGTGTCTTGGTTGGGGGATTCATATCTCTTTCTCTGTTAATGTATTATTGATGTCGGCATTTTTGCGACTTTTCTTGCTTATCGATCTGGGAAGCAGGTGTTTACGTTTCATGTATTAAAGGAATCGGACTACAATACCATAAATTCAGGATATAATCTAACGGCCCTGACGTATAGTTTATGCTAATTGTGGGTATCTATCTCATGCAAGACAGTGATATTCAAACACGGATGATAGATGTAAAGTTGCTCTTTCGGAAAGTTAGAAGTAATGGGTATCGAGAATGCTAGGAAGATATAAGCAAAATAGTGATAAATCCAATAAACACCCAAACCATGCAAATGCTACAAAGCACAACAAACCACCGCGGACTTTTTAAACCCAAGAATGTACATTTCAATCTCCAGGAGTCTGTCGATGTGACCCCCGGGCTTGCCCCTGCATCGTGTAATTCGACGGGGTCAATTCTTCCAAGGCCTCGTACCACGGTGGATATCAATGTACCCAATAGTCCGGGCAAGAGCAGGGACGAACTCGGTGGAGCCGATCAGCGAGCAGGCGAAAGCAGCACCATAATGGCAGTGCCCGTACGGGATCCAAGCCAAAACTTCAAGCACCACATTCCAGTGATCGTACAGAATCCACTCTCACAAATATACTTGGATCATGGACTTTGGAGCACTAACAGGTACCCCGCAATTATCCGCTCGACACTTGCTAAACGGCTTCGTCCATTGCGGTGCCTTCTTCGCTTTCGAGAGAGCGCGGTGTTTCGTACATTCACCACAGTAGACCTAAGATAAGTGTCAGCCTTTGCGTTTGGTATCAAAACGTGGGGATAGACGAACATGTCCGCATTTCTTCACAACCCATATCTGCGATTTGGTCTCATCACCCGTACCCAACTCCTGGTCACAATTGGGACACACGACCACCTCGTCCTCCTTCGCGTTCCTTGTAAACCCCTCCGGCGCGGGACTGGGGGCCTTGTATGTATCCACCGGCGGCCTACGATCCACGGTGGCCGCAGATATCGGATACTCAATATCAAGACCCCCGCCAATAAACAAACTATCCACGTCCTGCGGTTGCCGGCCAAACAAGCCACTTGCCCACGGAATGGGCCGTCGAAACGCCTCTGACGACATCACGAAGCTTGCTAATGAATTTCCATTCAGCATCCTCCATAGCTGTGATCCTTCCGACCTTGCTGGTGGCGCGGTAGGCGCCCTTGTCGTCGCACCCACAAATTCGACCTCAGGGCTGCTTGGGGGCAACCCCTGCCCGATCTCCTGCACTTCCACTTCGTCCTCGTCCTCGTCCTCGTCTCCATCTTCATCCTCCACCAGGTCGACCACATCTTGCATGATATTTCGGCCGAACCGAGGCAAGCGCGTATGATAAGGAGGTATGTTATGGGATTGTTGTTGCTGTTGTGGCCGCGGTTGGGGAGGAGAATCCGGCTCTTCGGTAAGATCAATAACCTCCTCGTTATTACTGGTAGCTAGCCTCCTGAAGTCGAAACCATCTCCGGGATAGCGCGTCGGTAATTGGAGAGGGCGATGGGAGGTAGAAGACGAAGGCATACTGGAGGGAGGCCATGGGGATCGGCCGGGAGTGGCTGACGATGTTTGGGACATATGGCTATGCGGTCGCTGAAAGAAAAGAATGTCGTCAGTGAAATTGCAACATCTGGTGTAGGATGGCGCTTGAATCAAAGAAATTCCCCGCGCCTTGAAGATGGCAAGCAAGATGGTACCTTTCTGGACCGGGCGGCCAAAATCTGCACGTTTTCACTCATTAGAGTGAGAAATTGATACGGGAAAGCAAACGATGAAGTAAAATTGGTCTGAGGTGAGGCAAAGAGGAAAAGAGGCGTGCGTTGTCCGGGAAGAAAGGCGTTCTTTTGGTGGCGGTCATGTCGTAGTAATCAAGCTCCGAGTCGATGGATGAAGTTCGGACAAGGCTGCCATCATCAATGCAAATAGGCAAACAAACAAGGATTTGGAAATATTGCTATGCTTTAAACTAGTACTTGGATATAGGACAAAAAGTTCTTATGGTCGGATATTTTAACTCTCCGACCATTATATATCTGTTCGCCTAATTTGAAAATCAAAAGACAATGCAATTAACAATAACGATTCCCCGAGACACGCAAACCAGCTAAAATTACACGCCATCTTTTCAAAAGGTATCATTATAACTAGGCCCCCAACACCGTGACTCCACCTTCAGCATTCAAAACTACAATGCTCTGGGCTGCCGGTCCCCATTGCACCGAAGCCGCAGGCACGGCGCTTCTCAATGGCTCCGACCATTCCTTGGTAGACTTGGTAAACTGCTGGACAGTCACTCCACTGGGTCCTCCAGTCAGGAGGAACTGGCCTGTGTAGTCCCAGTAAATCGAGTCAACCTTGTTACCGGTATCGAGCACCTTGGTCTCTTTCGAGTGACGGAGATCCCAGATGGAGACGACAGTAGAATTCTCTGCCACCGCAGCCAAGAAAACACCGTTCTCAGAAAAGAACAGATCCTTAACCGGACCAGATGAGGAGTAGTCCGCAGCAGGTGTGCCAGATGTGGTGTTGAAGATCTTGATCTTCCCGTCAACGCCACCAGCAGCAATGAGGTGACCATCAGGGTGGAAGTTGACGGATAGAAGAGCTGTAGAATAGTCAAATGTCAGCGATCTGTTCAATATCCGTGCCGGCGCTTGTCGGATTTCCTTACATGCGTCACTGAAGACCTGCGTGAGCACAGAGTTTGTCGTCAAGTCATACAAGACATAGCTCTTGTCAACCCCAACAGAGGCAACGATATCACCTGTAGCGTGCAATGTAAGGGCAGTCGCTTCTCCAGCATGCGAATTGAAGCTCGCGATCTCATCGCCGTTCTCGAAGACCTTGACGGATCCAGTAGCGGAAGCGACCACAGCCTTGTCTCCAGCCCAGAGAGCATCGGTAACTGGGCCGTTGGTCTGCAAAGTTTGTGTCACGCGCTTATCGTTGAGCAAGTAAATACCAACCACTCCTTCAACGCCTCCGACAAGAGCCAATTCCCCAGAGGAATGAACAGAGAATGCTTTGCCGCCAGGATATATAGCATCGGAGCTTTCCCTGGGTTGGTATGACGAAATAGCTTCGCTGGTAGCCCAGTTCTCTGGGATAGGGCGCTTGCGGCGAGACTTGGAGAGACTGCTTCTTGTCAGCTTATCATATCAACACGAATTTCAAGCAGAACGTACGCTGCCTGCGTCTCCTCAACCCGTGCTACCACCGCCTCGGGCAAACCAGCAGAATCGACCTGCATCGCATCACCACCGCCAGCGGTGCGGGTGGCCCCGACCGTAACCTTGGACAACGCATCACGGGCCTCGTCTCTCTCCTGTGTCAATCGCGCGATAACTCGGACGGCAGCATCGTGTTGGTAGAGCGCTGAACTGAGCTCCTGCCGCGTCTGTGCCAAGGTCTGTCGCAATGTGTGTGTTTCCAAAGCTAAAGCATCCCATTCTTCCTGGAAAACGCTAAGAAGGGAAGGAATCGAGGTGAGTGTAGGTGGCCGAGGGCGAACGACGCGCTGCGATTTGATATCGATAAGATCCTCCGTAGCAAGCTCTTCACCATTAACGGGATCCTTTCCGTGCTCGCCAATGTACGCTTCAATGAGTCGCTTTTCGAAGACGCTGCCTATATGGGGTCGGATGAATGAGATGAAGCCTCGCATAGGTCCGATGATGATTGCAACATACCGCTCTTGGGCGAGACGACGGGCACTTGAGGTGCCTCTCCCGAGACTGTCAAGCAGAATTATCGTCAGTATCAGTCTCAATGTATAATAATTTCAGCAGCAATGACTCACTAGCACACAGCATGGTTGATTCTGGGATGTGTATGTTGTATAGCAATGCGGAGGACAGGCTTGCTTGACGCGAGAGCTGCGGCTCCTTGAGACTTTTCGATACGCCCGATCGGGTTTAGTGCCAGTTTGGCCGCGGCCTCTTGGCATAGAAGCTGGCCTGTACGTACGTTTACCTACTTCGGATTATTCATTCTTTTCCTTCTTTCTATTGTGATAGACTACCCCTGGTACAGTAATGCATTGTGTGATTTAAAGTGGCGTGCTGTCAGATATTGTGGTGTGGTCTTCCGTTGAGCCAGTGCTGCCCCATGAGCTTCCAAATGCGACTGCAGACATAGGAACTTGAAAAGTCTGGCAGTTCTGCCGTCGTATAATTAATCACTCATACCCAGAAGCCTCCAATCGCTAAAGAACTGGCTTCCAACGCCTAGAACTGACTGTTCAGCGGAGACAATGTCCTTCAATGCAAAGAACCTCTCCTATGGTATGTGTCTTACTCCGGAAGGGACTCTCTGAAGCGCCGTGTCTGACATTGAACCAGATTCGAAGGATCCGCCCTTCATACAGAGACTTAAAGGCCATTATGGAAGTACTACCGGGCGCCTGGAGCGACCAATTGCCCGACCCCGAAAACAAAAAAAAGATGACGAGGATGACGAACCCACCTACGTCGATGAGGAAAGCAATGAGGTGATCTCAAAGGAAGAATATGAAGCTCTTGTCCAGGAGAGCAACCCGAAGGACGATGAACACCCGGAACAAGAGCCGGCTGATAAGGAGCAGAATGCAACTGGGTCTGGTGAAAAGGATAATACGGACACCGGAAAAGATGTGCCAGCGTCTAAACAGAATGTGGCCGAGATAGGAGGCCCGAAAAAACGAAAGCAAGCGAAAGTTGTTGGGGAAGATAACAAGGAGCCTGAAGTGGGAGAAGAGCAGCGAGAAGCTCCAGCTGTCCGGAAGCCCAAGCAGAAGAAAAAGAAGATCAAGCTTTCCTTCGACGAGGAGGAGTGATACACACAGTTCATCAGCTGCTAAATGTAAACTGTAACCTGCGGTTATAAGCTGCGCGGACGTACATAGTAGTATAGCATCATACCTGCCAAAATAAGAAGCAATTATTAATCACGGAATCCACTCTGATATCTTCAGTCATGACTCCATCTATTACTCAAATGCATCCATATTGCTGTAACGAAATATTATTATTATTGCCTTCATCTACTTGTGAGTCAGTTTGGCTGGGCATCGCATTCTCCGACGACTTTTTTTTTCTTCCGCTCGCCTCTCTGCGGTAGGCGGAATCCAGCACCAACGTTAAACAGCCAACGAAAGAGTGTTTTCAACGAGCTGTTTGATCCTAGAACTTTGAGAGAGCCAACTCTACCACAAAATGCCTGTCGTCAGTGTCGACGATCTGGTCCGTCTTCAGCGGAAACCAGAAGACATCCGGAATGTAAGTGCCCCTCCATCCCACCTTGATAACCAACCTCTTTTACTAGCACAACGCTGACAAGAGCATAGATTTGTATTCTTGCACACGTCGTAAGTGACAAGAAACGACTCCTGGAGAAGATATCCATAAATTAATCTACGCCCAGGATCATGGCAAAACATCCTTAACAGACAGCCTTATTGCCACAAATGGAATTATCTCACCAAAACTCGCGGGTAAGATCCGCTACCTGGACTCTCGTCCAGATGAGCAACTCCGTGGTATTACAATGGAGTCCTCTGCCATTTCTCTATTCTTCTCCATGCTCCGTCGGCCCAACCCGGAAGCTGCTCCGGAACCCAAGGAGTATTTAGTAAACCTGATCGACTCACCAGGACACATCGATTTCAGCAGCGAAGTATCTACCGCATCGCGTCTTTGTGACGGTGCGATTGTTCTTGTTGATGCTGTGGAGGGTGTTTGCAGTCAGACCGTCACGGTGCTGCGTCAGTCATGGGTCGAGCAGCTGAAGCCGATTTTGGTGATCAACAAGATGGATAGATTGATTAGTGAACTCCAGATGAGTCCCGCTGAGGCATATGCTCATCTCTCTCGACTGCTGGAACAGGTGAATGCCGTCATCGGAAGCTTCTACCAAGGTGAACGGATGGAAGAGGATCTCCAGTGGCGTGAGCGGATGGAAGACCGCATCAATTCCTCTGCAGCTAAATCTAAGAAGCAGGCGCAGGACGATGCGTTCACTGAAAACATCGAGGAGGCTGCTGAGTTCAAAGAGATGAATGATGAAGACCTTTACTTTGCTCCCGAGAAGAACAATGTGATCTTCTGTAGTGCGGTCGATGGCTGGGCATTTACCATCAGACAATTTGCAGCAATTTACGAGAAAAAGATCGGGATCAAACGATCTGTACTCGAGAAGGTTCTCTGGGGTGACTTCTACCTGGACCCTAAAACAAAGCGAGTTCTGGGTCAGAAGCATCTGAAAGGGAGAGCTCTGAAGCCCATGTTCGTGCAATTAGTGCTAGATAGCATCTGGGCTGCGTATGAAGCTACGACAGGTGGTGGAAAGGGCAAGGGGTATGTTTTGATTAGATCCAGCACTGTTTTTGAAGGACGAACGTAACTGACATTGGCAGTGACCCGGTTCTCCTGGAAAAAATTACCAAGTCTCTAAACATCACCATTCCGCCATACATCATGCGCTCGCGTGACCCCAGGAATATAATGACCACACTATTCTCTTCTTGGTTGCCCTTGTCCACGGCAGTCCTCGTCTCAGTCATCGAGTATCTCCCCAGTCCTCCAACCGCTCAAGCTGCTCGTTTACCAGCCATGGTCGAAGAGTCACCTGGTGCCGCATCCGTGGACAACAAGGTGAAGGACGCCATGATTCAATTCAAGACAAAAACAGACGAGCCAGTTGTGGCATATGTCAGCAAAATGGTCGCCATTCCGGAAAGTGAGCTCAAGTCAAGTAACAAGCGACCTGGTACGAGCATGTCAGCAGACGAAGCTCGGGAAATCGCACGCAAGAAGAGAGAAGAGATCGCCAAGCTGCAGGGAGAAGCCAACACTCAACAGAAGGACGAGTTTACCTATGTCCAGTCTTCCCTCGAAGTTATTACAATTGATGAGACTGAAGGAAAGGAAGACGCCGCTGAGGATGAGGGCGAACCTGAACACCTGGTCGGATTTGCACGACTGTACTCGGGGACTCTCTCAGTTGGCGACTCTGTATACGTTCTTGGACCGAAGTTCTCGCCAGCAAACCCGCACGCTAGCCCCGTACCGCAAAAGGTCACAATCACAGATCTATACCTCCTCATGGGTAGAAGTCTCGAGCCTCTCAAATCCGTCCCTGCCGGTGTCGTCTTCGGAATCGGCGGTCTCGCAGGACATGTCCTCAAGACAGGTACTCTCTGCAGCCAGCTCGAAGGAAGCATTAACTTGGCTGGTGTATCCATGGCCACGCCGCCCATAGTGCGTGTTTCTTTGGAGCCAACCAACCCCGCAGACCTGGGCAAGATGGTCACTGGTCTCCGCCTCCTGGAACAGAGTGACCCATGCGCCGAATATGAGGTGCTCTCAAACGGTGAACATGTCATCCTGACAGCTGGTGAATTGCACCTGGAGCGATGCGTGAAGGATCTCCGTGAACGTTTCGCTCGCTGTGATATCCAAACCGGTCAGACTATCGTGCCCTACCGGGAGACCATCGTCCACGCACCGGAGATGGCTCCACCTAATAATCCCGAGTTAGGCCGCGGAGGTGTCGAGGCAGTGTCTTCTTCGAAGCAGTTGACTGTCCGCCTGCGGGTTGTACCTCTACCAGAACCTGTGACGGAGTTCTTTACCAAGCAAGCTGCAACTATCAAGCAGTTGCAGTCCCAGAAACATGCCACTGTCGATGACAAGGAAACTGCAAGTGGAAACGGCGCAGAAGAAACCGGTGACGTTTCTCACGAAGCCCAAGCAGGAGACGTGATGTCTCTCGAGAACTTCAGAAAGGAACTTACCCGGATCTTTGATGAAGAGGTCAAGGAGAACAAGGAGCTGTGGCAGGGCGTCGTCGACAAGATCACTGCGTTTGGACCACGCAGAATCGGTCCTAACATACTCGTTGATGCTACCGCCGTCAACACAAGCGACAAATTGTATGTCACACTCCATTTCCCTCCACAAGATACTTCCCATAAACTAATAATACCAGCCTTCTCGATGAACCACACATCAACATCTCCCCCGAAGACCGCCAGGCCCTAATCGTCCGCGACTTCACTGACAAAATCGCCTACGCCTTCCAACTCGCAACATCCCAAGGCCCGCTTTGTCAAGAGCCCATCCAGGGAACCGCCGTCTTCCTCGAAGAACTTTCCACAAACGCAGAGAATGGCGAGGAACTCGATCTGGGACGCTTGACAGGTGAAGCAATCAAATTAGTTCGCGAGAGTATTTCCCAGGGATTCCTAGACTGGAGCCCAAGAGTTATGCTTGCGATGTACAGTTGTGAGATTCAAGCTTCGAGTACGTTCCTCCCTGCCCCTCTTTCATATCCATGCCCAGAAGAAAATATACTAATAAAGCAATAGCCGAAGTCCTTGGCCGAGTCTACGGCGTAATAACCCGCCGCCGCGGCCGCATCCTCTCCGAATCCATGAAAGAAGGCACCCCCTTCTTCACAATCCTCTCTCTTCTCCCGGTCGCTGAATCCTTCGGTTTCGCCGAAGAAATCCGTAAACGGACCTCCGGCGCCGCGCAACCGCAACTCATCTTCGCTGGTTTCGAGGCGCTCGATGAAGACCCGTTCTGGGTTCCTGCTACTGAGGAGGAACTTGAGGATTTGGGTGAGTTAGCGGATCGGGAGAATGTTGCGAAGAGGTACATGGATGCTGTTAGAACTCGGAAGGGGTTGGTTGTTCAGGGGAGGAAGTTGATTGACGCGGAGAAGCAGAAGACATTGAAGAAGTAGATTGTTATCCCTGCTTTTTAAGGTTTTTTTTTTTTTTCAGGGGTGGATATGTACTCTTAAATGAACAAAAGTTGCGTTTACATTCGTTTACTCATCGTTCTACGTAGATATAAGTTGTACCCTCAAGAAAAAGAAACCTCCAAAACCATATTGGATGAAGAGGACTAGATGAGGGTCGTAGAGGTTGAGAAGCCTCTACGAGAAGAACCGTTGATCTTCCTCCATTGACAAACACAGACCTGCATTGAGAGTTCAGGACCATGTATACTAAGGAGGTGGTGTTGTGTGGTATATAAGAAAAAGGGAGGGGAGAAGAACGAGAAAAAGGTATCTTATTCGTTATATCATGAAATTCGGAGAGCGAGGCTCGATCCTTGGCGTAAGCCATCAGGCTCACAAAATAAGACTAGTGAACTAACACTATCTTCGAATGTGGTGTGCAATCATGGCCGTTGCTTCCAGGCCACTCCGCAGATTGCGCAGTCGGGTTGACGGGGAGTATTTTCTGTGTTGCTGTGCAGTCGACACTGAACGATCAGAAGTACTCTCGAACGGAAGACGCGCATATAATATGTAACGCTTCCTTTTGATTGCGGTCGATGGGCCCTTCGTAGACTATTAAGTCCAAAAGACTTGCGACGGCACGGGAAGACATCATCCATGTCCAATGCCATTAAGGTGGCTCCAAAATCATCGTATAGAGCGACAGCACACTCAGAACGGACGCGCAACCTTCCTCAACTCCCCAAGACCAGTAACAGGATCTCTCATCTCCTTCCAGCTAACTGGGAACATCATATTCCCAGCCTCACTCCGCGCCATGACAACACCAAGGTCATTCCGCGCAGTAGTAATATAGTAGAAACTCTGATCACCTAGTGAGATAATAGTGCCTCGCACAATATCCCCAACACGGAACATCTCATCCATAACGACGCGATCCTTCTCGACAGCACGCACATCTTCTTTCCGAATCAGAGCCTGGAAACGCAATTCGTCAGAGGAACTGTGGTTCTCTGGGTTCGCAGCCGACGAGAGAATTGCCTCGATGTTGTCATTGTCAGATGTCGTCTTCGACGGGTCTGAAACCTGCGAGCTGGAGAGTTCGTCCAACACGACGAGGATGGACACGGCAACTTGGCGTTTCTGAACACGTGTCACGCGAGCCAGGACAACCGAGTCCACTGCTGGGAGCGTGTTGTACTTCAGTTTGGGCTTTGTAGTAGCTAGCTTCGGAGCGGTTGTTGAGACGATTGGCCTCACAGTAGCTGCTCCGCTCGGGATTGCTCCTGTCTGTCTGTTGATTGACCGCGAGACGGTAAGCAAAGACTTTGCTTTGGACTTTGCCTGGGCCTGGTCAACTATGACGGGGCCAGCAATGGATGCGTAGATGACTGTATCGTGCACATGTGTGCCTGGACCTGCGGCATACGAGGTAGTCGAACCCAATCGCTGACCTGGAATAGCCAGGGATGGAAGGGTAGCCGCCATTGCAACACAGGCAGCAATGCCTACAATGAAGTAGGCTTTTGTACTTTGTTTTAAGGTGGGGAGTAAGCGGGTTGAGGGGAGGAGAGAAGCTGCAGGGAAATCGAAGTTTTTCTTTGGTGGGAACTACGGAGTATCATTTGTCCGAAGAGAGCTATCCACTCCGTCACGGGACATGACATCACCGGTGTTTATAGCAGCATATATGGAAAGACAATGGAATATTGAACTAGGTATCACTGCAATTAAGGTATAGACTCTCGAGATTGACCATGGTTACAGACAGCATTCACGCATAAGATATGACAAAAGAAAATGAGAAATGAAGCGTAAAGGCAATGACCCAGAAACGAAAAAAATTGAGCAAGCAGCAAAGGCCAATGCCAGATGACAAGATAAAAAAAATAAAAAAGTTAGAAGAAAGGAAGAAACCCAGTTCCTATCACACTGAATGCTCGCTGATAGAAAAACAGTGACACCGAATCTAAATGCCCACTTAACACCCTGTGACAAGTAAGAAAATCGATGTACGGAGTAGTCGAGAAAGGGATAAGAAACTAATGAAGAAAGAGATAAATATAACCCAGAAAGAAAAGAAAAAGAGAAAGAAAAAAAGGGTTCAAGAAAGGAGGAAGGTCGCATCAGCCTTCGACAAGAGTCTGTTTGGGACCGTTACCAAGAAACTCCAGGCATCGCCGAGCCAGGGCAACGACCTCGCCCTCTCCATCTTCACCGTCTTCCATGTCCGACTCGATGTTCCTATCCGAGATCTCCCTGACCATCTGCACGAGGTCTTCGGATTTCGCAATATAGGCGACCAGCCTCTTGTCCTCCGATTCCAATAGTTGGAGGAGAGTCCAAATAGCGATGTGCTGGAACATCGGGTCTCCGCTAGCGAGGAAGCGGTGCAGATATCCGTGGATTCCACCGTTCGGATCCGCCCAATCACGGACAAAAATCGAGTAATCCCCAACTAGATCATTGGTCGTTAGCGCTGATTATGCCGAATCATCAGGGAAGGCTTACCTTTAGATGACAGATTGCCCAGGGCAGCTGCACTGTTTCCTTGTACCTCAATGCTCTCTGAATCGGTCAAAGGGATCAAGACATCAAACACGCCGAGGTTTAGGAGATGGGGCTTAAGCTCATCGCTGAGGGCCAGCACAGCGATAGCAGCAGTCATCTCAGATTGCACGCTCAGTGAAACTCGCAGCACCAGGTCTTTGCATTTCTGTACTGCACCTGCCTGGAGGACAAGCTCTTTGTTGCGATCCGAGCTTGCTGCAAGATTGCGTAGTGTCGAGATGGCGTGGCATTGGATTTCCTCGTTGTCGGTAGAGCCCAGTAAATCCACCAGGGGTTTGAGGAAACCAGCGTCGATGATCGGGGATTCGTTGAGGGGGTGGATAGAGATGTTACGGATACAAGCGACGGCAGAAAGAATGAGGGGAAGATATGAGGACTGCAAAAGTCGCAGAAGAGGAGGCAAGCCCTTCGATCGAACGATTTCGAGCTGATATTTCTCATCGGACGCCAGGTTACGGAGAGCCAGGGCGGCCTGACATTGTACCTTGGGTGTAGAAGAATCCATCATGAGATGAACCAACGATTGAACCAATCGAGACTCTGTTTGGGCCAGTTTCTTTCGGTTAGTCGAGTCGACGGCGATGTTGCTCAGTGCCGTAGTGCAGTAATATTGAACGTCGACGTCGGATGAAGACAGCAATTGGACGAGAACCGGAATTGCACCGGCATTGACGAGTTGTTGACGGTTGTCATCTGTTCCAGAATCAAGCAGAGTCAAACCAAAGAACATTCATGGTCGATGGCGTCTCCCGCAGAGGATCGACTTACCTGAATGGGTCATATTCAGCAATGCACCTGTGGCATTGCGCTGAACGCGCATGTCCTTGGATTTGGCGAGTCGAATCAAGGGCCCCAGAGCACCGGATCGAGCAATTTTAGCTTTGTTCTCTTCATGGGTAGCCAGGTTGGTAATGCATCCGACCGCATTGCATTGAACCTCAACATTTTGGGACATCATTTGGCGGATAAGAGGAGCCAGCCCTCCCAGGGCAACAATCAAGACCTTGTTATCGGCTACGCCCATGTCAGTGACTCTTTTTATCGATGCGACAACGCAAGTGAAAGGGAGGGGAGACGAACCATTGACGGCAAGGTTCCCGAGCGCAGCACTCGCCGCTCGCTGGACTTCGATATCGGAGCTCTGAAGTAAGAAAAGAATAGGTTCCAAGGTATCTCGATCGACATCGCGCACATCTAGAAACATACAACCGTCAGTCCCTGTCACTTGTTGTATGTCCGTTTTCTCTTGTGTCACGTTGCACACCGACCTCGTTCCGTGATTTCAGCAAACGTCAAACTGGCGCTTCGTTGTAGGTCAACATTGTCCGAATAGACCAAAGTACTCAGCGATTGAAGAGGTTCGCCTGAAAAGAAATCGGTTTCGGCTCTCTATAAATCAAGGATCATCAAGTTAGCTGGTGATGATGATAGATCCTGGAGCATCAAAACAAGGGGTCCGACGTCAAGGTCAAATCGCAAGAACGAGGCAAGAGCAAAAGAATATAGCAGATGAGAGTGTAGCGTACGTTTTCAAGGTAGCCCAGCAAGTCAGAGACAGCTTCGCGTTCATTGTCGGCCAATGTGGTCTCATAGATTTCTCTCGAGCGGCTACCGCCGAGGCAAGCCGTGATATGACACCAACGGTCTACTGTCGAGAGACAGGACCAACACGCATTCGCTATTCCACTCATTCCTCCAGGGATGGGAGGCCCGCAGGACCCAGAGGGTGGTCCTGCAAGCAATTGAATTTCAAAGCCAACGGCAGGTTAACCGGGGGAATAGAGGAGGTGAGGTATTTCGCGGCTGAGGCTTGTCGGGGACGTTAACTCCGGCTCGAAAGAGTTGTTTTTTTTTATAAAAAAGAATCGAAGGATCACCTGCAGCATGAATAAAGTGAGTAGATGTCAAAAAGAGATGCAAGACGCGAGGAAAGGACGAGGGACAAGGTGAGGCGGTGATTGAATAATTGGGATGGCTTGAAGCTGGGATTAAATGAGGGAGCAGCGGCTCTCCAGACCGGGAAAGTGAGAGTGAGGAAACCGGTCCTCGTGATAAGGCGATTTCCTTATTGCTCGATTTGCAGAAAGCTGGAGTAAAACCATTTATATTTCTTACCTTTTAGAGTCTTTTCCCCTGCATTTGGAATGTTGAATATGGAGTGGGCGAAGAACGAGAGGTTTAAAAGAGAAAGCAAGAGGGGGAAAGAGATGGCGGAGAGAGACAGCAGTCAAGCAGTAACAGCAGGACCAACGCAGCTTTCCTACGCTGGACCAATGCTGGTAAATAATTATGTCTTATATTTCGTGATTGTTCATTATCTGTGTCTCTAAGCTACTTTTGACGTACCAGCAACCTCTGTGTGCTTATTGTTTATCAGCTTGATCCAGCTCGGCGCCGACATCATCGGGATGGTACAAGAGCTATGGCAGTCATCCAGCCCATAAGCTCTCTTTATTCTGATTCTATTTATTTATTTTTATTCTCTCCTGTCTATCTTTCCGGGGACAAATCCATCGACTTTTATCACGCTATAATTGAAGACTCGCGCATCACCCGATCCCGAAGCTCTACAAATAATGCGCTTTAGTTCCAGCACGCAGCCGCCGTGAGCACCTGATGATAATTAATTCTGCCCTACAGTTGGCGATGGATCGCTAACGTGAATTCTATTAACATCAGATTCCAAATCCATTTTTCGAAGAAGATAATCGACATTGGAAAATGGACGCCTCTTTCTTCCAGGATGACAGGTGTGGTCACTAGATATATCCAGAGCTAGTGCTGCAAGATCGGCAGGATGACTGAGCGGCAGTTGGTCATGAGCTTTGAACCTGGCTATATATCCGGAAGGGCACATGGGCTACTAGTCAGTGGGATGCGTTGTGAGCCAATCCGGACCACCAGAAATGCAATCAAACTCGACTTGTGCATGCAGGTTGGTTACCCACCCAGCTGGCAGTAATACAAAGTTGAGTGGTCGGATGGAGAATGACAGGCGTTTGCCGAATAAAGCTGAGGCACCATTGGGGGCACTTCATCACCGAATCCTTGACATGACAGACTGCATCTCACGGTCCCAATAACCGTGTGCGGTTCTGCAGAAATAAATGCACAATATATGAAGATGATGCTTGTTACGCTTGTTACCCCTGGTTTTACCCCGGAATATGGAATTCTGTCTATTGGACCTAGGAGTCTCTTCGGTTCTCATCCGGAGCAGGAAGCTCCATATTTGCCACTGGCCTTGATCCGAGCACGATTCGAAACTCTTCCGGTCGACGAGGTTTACTCGGAGTACTGGAAACATGAGATCGTGGACGTGGGATGCCATTCTCAGCCCTGTCCCCCGCAATAAAGCCTTCATTTTCTTTTGCCAACCAGAGTTCACACAATAGGAACCTGTCCACTTCTCCGCATTGCAGCCGATCTGGAGAGAACTCTGACTGGGATTGCGATATAGAGTCATGCAAAGAACCCGGGACAGGCTAGAGGATTTCGGATAGAGTAGAACAGACTATAATCATGCTAGTCCTGGAAACAGTCCGAACACCCACAGTGTGGAATGTAAGAGCCAGTTGCAAACCCAAGGGAAGCCAAATTCGGATCGAACCAGATCATGCGACACCAATCCACAGCTGTCTTCTGCATTCTTAACTTCTTCAACATCTCTTGATCATTTAGAAACCAAACCGAATACATACACCCTTAATATTCTCTCCTGTCTCTCTCTCCTGTTCGCCCCACCGGTAGATCTCCTCCCAGTTCGCCCTCGCATCGTCTCTTTCTCACTGTGCCGCGCTGAGTCTGGAGAATTACATCCCCCCTTCTCCTTCACCCGCGTGCTGTCTTTTGAGTGACCCAACGCGCAAGAAACAGCATATCATTCCTATTTGAAATACGCATCATTTCCGGAAAGAGTGAGGGCATTGGATAATAATAGTACGGTTTTTTCCCCTGTGGTGGTCAGTTTCTCTCTCCCTGGACCTCACGAGACCCTTTCTTTCATCACCTGATGATTTTTTTTCTTTGCCATCGTTTTTCTTCCTTTATTCTCTTCAACTCTCCTCACTACTACACTGCCACTACAATTCTTGCTCACATAATCCAATATACAGAACTATTTATCATCTATTCTTATTATTGTTTTCTATGGTCAAGTCTACATGATCCTATAATCTAATTTACCCTATCTATCTCAATTGTATCCCTCGCCACGGTTTTTGGCGCCTGTGTATCCTATATGTCGACCTCAACCGCTTCCGCCTCCGCCGCCAACCTCCCATCCGACTCTCGCTCGAGACCCCTCCGAAGACTAAGCCAGCTGCGCTCCTTCACTTCTTCCAACAACAACAACAACAATAATAATAATAACAACAATAGCACTACCACCTCAAACAACAATAATAGCAACGGCGGCACCTCCCAGCGTTCCTCGTATCGCAACTCTTTAACAAATCGGGTTCCTTGGCTTTCGTCGTCCTCCCACCAGCAGCACACTTCCACCGCCGCCGCTGCGCCCGGTTCAGAATCTGCAACCACCACCTCTCCCACAAACGCTTCGCACTCATGTCCTGAATCTGAACGTCAATCTACACTTGCTCGCTACAGCTCGGTCTTTTCTTCGAATCGTGGGATCGATTCCGACCGACGCTCGCAGAACTCTTCTTCATCCAGAGAGACCCCAACAAACGAGTCCGGTTCCAATCAGCAACCGCAAGGGGCCATGGCGCGTCTTAGAGGTCTGACGCAGACTGGAGACTCGCGGGGTAACAACGAGAATGCTAGCAACAATAACGCTGCGACTACTACTACCAATGATGCTCCTTCATCGGGATCGGACAACGTAGATGGAACCGTCGAGTCGTCTGACCCAGTGGCGGCTGAAGACCCGTCCGCCAACTCGGCGCAGCCCAAGCAGAAGCCCACCATGCGTTTTTTCCCGTACCAAGATCCTCTGCAGAACTCCCGACCGTCCTTGACTTTTATTCCCATATCTCGCACCCTTCCGTCGGAAAGCTGTGTGATTCGCGTCGGTCGATACTCAGAACGGGATGGGATTCCCATCGCCAACCCATCTGAGCCGTCAGACGCCCCCATTGGATTCAAGTCGAAGGTGGTGAGCCGCAAACACTGCGAGCTTATCTTCATGAACGGCCAGTGGCACATCAAGGACGTAGGAAGTTCGTCGGGAACCTTTTTGAATCACATGCGTCTGAGCCAACCAAACATGACGTCCAAGCTATACACCGTCAAGGATGGGGACATTATACAACTGGGCATCGATTTTCGCGGCGGAGAGGAAATGATCTTCCGTTGTGTTCGCATCCGGATTGAGTGTAATCGATCCTGGCAGCGTCAGCCTAACGAGTTCAAGTATGGATTCTTCCCCCCTTTCAGTTTCGTCGCCTCTGTTTGCTAACGTAAATCCCAGTAAAAACACTGAGAGCTTGATTAAGAACTTGGGTAAAGGCAACACTGCGGATTATTCTGGCTGTCGCGAGTGCTCCATCTGCCTGGGCTCTGTTTTGGTACGTTTTTCTTATCATTTTGGTGGGGACCGGATACTAACGCCTTTGCAAAGCGGCCGTATCAATGTCTATTCATGGCCGCTTGCGCCCACGTATGGCACTACAAATGCGTCAGTCGCTTGATCCATACTCCCGACTATCCAATTTTCCAATGTCCCAATTGTCGCGCATACACAGACCTGAGCGCTGAGGTTGACGATACAAACGACTTCGTGGAGGAGAACGAAGAAGGAGAAGAAGAGGGACAGAAAAGCGGTGCATCGGAGGGACAACCGGCCACAGAGCAACAGGCCCGATCGGAGTCTCAGTCACCCGCACCGGAGACTAATGCCACATCCAGACCGACCCAGGAAACTCCTTCGCAGCCTGCAAATACTAGTTCCGCAGAGTCTCCGGAGCACGACTTGCCTGTCGAAGCGGGGTTGGCAGTGAACATCGAAAACATGCACTTACATGAAGCCGAAACACCTGTCCAAAGTGCCACTAACGCCAATACTCCGACGTCAGCTCCTGCCTCGAACACTGAAGGCGTTCCTCACAGTGCCAGTCTCGACATCCCTGGCTCTCAGTCTGCATCTCCGTCTCGGGGAACCCTTATGAATCGACCAGCACAGCTGACGCTTGGCCGTGCGGATTTGTCTGATGACAATCCGTTAACCCCGCGCAACGACTCGGGCCCTTTGGCCTTCGATGGTTGGACGGGAATACCTTAAGTCGTGTTGCAAAATCCATGTGGACGGAGTAGATCTTTTTTGTCCATGTTCGATGTTGGGTGTTTGGATGCATTGTTTCTGGATATCCCAAATACGGATTTTTTTTTTCGGGCTTGTGACTCCTTTTTCGCTTTTCCTTTTTCTTTTCCTTTTTCTTTTCCTTTTTCTTTTCCTTTTTCTTTTCCTTTTTCTTTTCCTTTTTCTTTTCCTTTTTCTTTTCCCTTGGTTTCTACGCCGACCATCCCACCAAAGCTGCCCAATTACCGACTTGAAGCAGCGTGGGGCGTCCGTCATATTTTTTATTTGTCTCTTGTCGAGCACGTTCACCACATATACCCATTTGCGCCGGCTGTTCCAGTCCACTGACAGCGTCGGTTTCAATCACTATTTGCGTCACTCCGTCTTCATGATGCAACTGTCCACGTGCTCGTGTTATTCGCTCTGTTAGAGATGGGTATTTTTGCCTTTTCAGCCCATGCATCCAGTTGTTGCTGAGAACCGGTTTGGCGTTGGTCGTATTCTTAGCGAAGGAGCATATTATTGGCCATTTGTTTTCTTTTCTCTTCTTCTCTTCTCACTGTGACTGGTCGCTACATAGCATTTGTACATATTGATATTTATTTGCAAGCGAGAATCTATGGAGTGTTGGATAGCTCCAATCGCCGACTACTTTGTCCGACCAAAATCCAACTTAGTTATTTGAAGGGTAACGAGTAACTGACATTCATGTACGTTGACACCAGAGCAGGAAGGACAAAGTGTGTATAGGCACCCAGTCAGTCTAACAATAAACTCCCATATCTGCACAGCCCCGCTACATAAACTCAGGCACGACAATGGAACGGGATTTTCGATCGGTGATTATTGATCGACGCATGAAGTCATCTTCATTATTGGGTTTCGGCTTTAGAAAATCAACCAAACAATGCTCTCTGGTTACAACATCGGGACTGAATGGAACTGGAACGGAGATGCGAGATGTGCTTCGGGTCAAGGGAATCGAACCACTTAACTGCACCAGTATTTTAAATGCATCGTATCTCCAATGAGCCAAGGGGCCGCGTCTTCTTTGTCTTGTCTTGTCTTTATTGGGGTCAGCCAAGAGGATCTGAGAGGCACCAGGGGCGATATTTGTAGAATGGGGGTTGGTTAAGTACGGCTCTTCCTGCGGTCCGGGGCGTGTACTCTGATTGAGGGTCAAGCAACGGCTTTTCATTCGGCATTTGTTGGACGTCCAGATGGCCATGGGCCTTTGCTACTCCATAATTCCCATACGAAAACAAGGAGCTGAGCTCGTGCTCGTGGTCGCGCTTGTCTACTGTGTTAATGTGAGCTGTGACGGGGAGAACCGAAATATACCTTCCATCGCCGTACACGGCAACTCAATATACTTCAGTCCAACTCGTTTCGTTTCGACCCCAACTCAAAGACGCATGCAAGTCAGTGTCTAAACTCCCTCGCCGATTCGGAGGTATTCTTTGACAATTGACTCTAAAACGAAGCCAAGTCGGAAAAATGGAAGTGAACGTCGTTGGCCTCCTCATTGTTCCTTGGAACTGGATCCCGCTCAACCATGTTAATGACATGTTCCTCTTCTTGTCCCTGGGGAGGGGTTGACATCGGTCGCATGGCTGCACCTTGAGGGCCAAATAACTAGTGATTATACGGGACGGACTCCGCATTGCCATACATGGACGTGCCGTGGTTTTCATCCTGCTGATACGTGAGGAGATAGATAAGACGGATGTGCGGGTGTGCAGATGTCCTTCGGAGAAACAAGAGAGGATCACCACTCCCTTTCCGGGGCTAGCTCAGTAGCGGATGCGTGCTTTCTTTTGATGGCGTACAAGGTCCAGGCGGCTGTACATGGAACTATTACCTGTGCACTGTCGTGATAGACAGGGATGCATGAGCTGCGTACTCTGTAGAGCACTCTCTGAGTACTACGTACCCTCAAGAACTCTGTCGCGGCTAAGGCCGGACGGAATATTTACCAAAAACGTCAGTGCTCTTTTAGGTCTTGTTGATAGGTCACTGGTGTCTCCAGTGACCTATATTACTTTTTGGGAGACAGGCATTAATGGCTCCGAAAGTGGCGAGAACCTATAATGGAGAATTCCCAAAGTTAAGCATTTCCACGGACATGGACCATTCATCTTTTTCCAAGTTTGGCATGTGTTCTCTACTAAGGTCCGAGTTAAGCGAATACGGCTAGACTCGTCGGGAAAGTACGCGTTGCGCTACTCTGTACTTGTATACCGCATCGAGTGAAATCCCTCAAACCTTCCGGGGATATGCAACAAAAAGGGGTCCGCAATGGCTTCAACTACTAATACAGGTACAGGTACATATTGACACAGAAGACTCGCCCCGAAACAGATCATCGACAAATGCGGCACGCATTATTAGAAACGGTTCTCCTGGATCAACCGCTAGCCGGAGAATCAGGGTCGCGGGGGCCCATAGCTCGGCGCACATCAAAGCTTATCCTACAACAAACTCGATCTAAAAAGCTTGTCTGGCTGACCGGCTGGGTACGCGTTGATCGTTTACCCACTGTGATGCGAATTGCTTTTTGCTCTGGCTGCTCTTTTGCTCCATTTTGTTTGCGCCAAATTCTAGGGGGGAGGGAAATACGTAGCCAATGGACCTGCCCGGGGCTAGCTATAAATACTCGGGGATGATGTCGTTTTCCTTGGTAGTATCATTAGCTTGTCAAGTTAGTGAGAATCGCATTCACTTACGGTTTCTTTGTCTGTCATTATGCGTCTTTACGCTTTCTTAGTCACATTATTCTTACAATTGGCCGTGCTCGGCCATGCTTTCCAAGAGACATATAACCGGTACGTTCTACTTCAAGCCACACAACACAAGAAAGAAGATACTAATGCCGACAGACCTGGCAGATGGTCAGCAACAGATCACAAAAACCATCGAGCATGGCTATCCAACATAGCCCGACGAGTCGACGAATCCCCCGAAGAGCTCCACCCCATCATCAAAGAATTCGAAGACCGCATCGACGCCACCCCCCGCCTTGCGATGCTCTTCCAGTCCATGTTCAACGAGGTCCCTCTCCAATACACCAAACAAGATAATGGCGCTCCCCAGCTCCGCAACTACAAGCACATGCTGCGCGTGCTGAACCACCTCATCCGCACAGCACCTTCCTACAGCGAGCGAAAGAACCGCATGAGCTTCGTTGGTCTCCCTATCAACGCCGTCCTCGACTGGCCGATGGGTACACCCAGTGGATTCGCAGCCTTCATCGACCCCGAAGTCAACGAGATGATCCAGAAGATCCTCAACGATTGGGGCGCGTTCTTGCAGTCCTCCGACTCCGCCTACGTCCTGGGAACCGAACAACTCGACTGGTTCGGCCCAACAGCCCTCCAGGACCTCACGCGAGTCGCCAACATCGGGAAAACGAACTACACCTTCGACGAGATGTTCATCTCTGACCCCTCCGACAAGACCCACGGTTACACATCCTGGGACGACTTCTTCACCCGCCTCTTTCACGACGGCATCCGTCCCGTCTCAGCGCCAGACAACGACAGCGTCATCATCAACGCCTGCGAGTCGAAGCCCTACAACGTCCAGCACAACGTGAAAGGCCACGATGCCTTCTGGGTCAAAGAGCAACCGTACTCCGTCCTCGACATGCTGGGTCGCGACTCCATGGCTGACCGCTTCGTCGGGGGGACAATCTACCAAGCTTTCCTGAGCGCTCTGAGCTACCACCGCTGGCATGCGCCTATCTCCGGAAAGATCGTCAAGTCCTACATCATCAACGGTACGTACTACTCTGAGCCCTTGTTCACGGGCACAATGAGCCCGCGCGACAACCACACCTACATCGACGACGTGGGCATCGTCACTGCAGAGACCTACCTTACCTCCATGGCCACCCGCGCCGTCATTTTCATCGAGGCTGATAACCCCGCCATCGGGACTGTTGCGTTCGTTGGTGTTGGCATGGCGGAGGTCTCGACGTGCGATATCACCGTCAAGGAGGGACAACATGTGAAGAAAGGAGAGCAGCTGGGGATGTTCCACTATGGTGGTTCGACGCATTGCCTACTCTTTGAGAACGGGGTTAATGTTACCGGCTTCCCTGAGAAAGGTGGGGAGTGGAATGTTCCTGTAAGAGGGGAGTTGGCTGTTGTTCAATAGTTTGGTTTCTGTTGTTCATGAGTATACATACCAGGTAGATATCCGTGCAATGTTAGACGTATGAGTGTGTCAAGCCTTGCCGGAGCCCCAGATTATATATTGACGCCGAATCTGCATAAGCAACAACACAATTAGCCATGAAGCGCGGTATGAAGCGTCGGAGGAGGATAGTACTATTGAGTCTCCTAGAGCGAGCGCTGGAAATTACCATTTAAATAACCATACAAGTGCATTAGCACGCGAATAACTAAGCTATAATTCTGCCGGAAGCGGCATGGGTCAGGGCTATTGTTATTTCCCGTAGTTTTCGAACTTCTTTACACTACCACAACTATCTTATCCTTGGTCTGTACTTGATATTTTCATCTTGCCATTGCCTCTCGAATATTTGACCTGGTCAGCCAAAAACGAAGGCCTCTACTACTGAGAATGACTCATTCTGCACTACTGCCGCAGCAGAAACTACCCTTGCTGATAAATTCCCCCGGGATATGATACTTCGGTACATCGTCAAACCTACTATTGGAGACTATCCTATTATGTATGTCCTTTCCTATAATTGCTGTGCTGAATGTTATTACATTGAAATAGGTCTATATTGATCTTCTCACCATCATCTCATACTTTTTGAAGTGCGACGGCGGCTCCTACGGCCTTACAATCCACTACACCTTCGTGTTTATTCTATATTTACCACTCGTTCTGGTCTGTATCTAACCTACAAGCGGTACTTACTTCAATGCGCATCTGGGCGTAGGCTAGGTTTAGTGTCAGCTATGTAATGATAATGGCTTTTCTTGTTCTCCTTCAGCCAGTCGAGGCAGGTCACGGGGGTGTGGACAATGTCTGACATGAAGTTTGCAGCCTGGGATCTGAGATTCAAATGAAGGGCTCATTTTCTATTACTTCATTACCTTGGACATTCATATTCATCAAAGTAACACAGACGTGCAGTGATTTATCTTTTATTGCTTCCTTTCCTAGGCAATTCTAAGATGTCAATTTGGAAGCCTCTTAAAGCCGTGTAGCCTCTACTTCTCGCCACGCTGTGGAGTGTCCCTCCCCTTTAGTATCCTTCTCTATCTTTCCTTGACATCCGGCCCATATCAATCATATTGGACTCCAGTACGACACGATTCTCGCAATCTCGTCGAGTCCGAAGTACGAAAAGCACCTCGCTTGACACAATATTCCCATATCCCTTGTTGTATCTTTGCTTCTGGCTGGCGCCGATTCCTGTTCGAAAGAGACAATATGGCTTCTTTGTTGGCTACAAACCACTGAATACCATTTGCTGTATCACCTACGAGGTATTGCGTGGTCTCACGTTAGTTTCGCAGAATACCGGCTTGACTTCATAGGTAGCAGGAGCTATCCTTGTACCTGCCTGCGTTTTACGGTCCGATTTTGGATATGTGATACGATACAAACGAATGGTCTTTTATTTTTCGATTCTCTCGTGGGTTATCGCCCTATCAACGCGACTATTCCTCTTTAGCAGGTAATAGATAAGACGTCTTATATGGCTTGCAGCTGCTTATCTTTGTATGCTTGCCTACAACATTTTTAATGTATGTTCGAACTCACCGGGAAAGAATCTGATTCGACAAGCACGAAGCCTAGCTGTATACGGATGTGACTATTCTCGTTTTAGCTCTGATCGCGGGGTTCGATGTCAATCTTTGTTTTGACCGCTCCTCTCTACGTCAAACAAGCATTCGAAGCGCTCGCCCTCTTTCCTCTGCATTCTGCATTCTCCCTAGTTTTTTTTTTTTTTTTTTAAACCGAGTGTATTTAGTGCGTTAACTTACAATGCGGTCGACTCTCGGCGAACCGCCTGCTTTTATATATGGAACGCATCCACATCGTCTCTCTTCGCGGAGAAAGCCCCGGAGGTGATTTCGTGACCATCCAAATTGTGTCCAGATTCTGATAGTATCATGAATAATATAGATGGCCTCTCGTCTTCCGCTTCATTAAAGGTGCCATACATGGCGCCATTCTCCTCCCCGTGTGTTTGCATGCAATATTCACAGCGTTCGTCGTCTGGTTAGATCAATATGTTTTTGATACAGTGGGGTTGCCGAGTAGTATTGTAAGTTCCTTTTTTGTTTGGTCGGATGGGACTAACAAATAAAGATCCCGTCACTCTCCATCGTTGTTGGCCTTATGCTCGTCTTCCGCAACCAAACTTCATACAACCGCTTCTGGGATGGCCGGAACAGCATGAACAACCTTACCACCTGCATCCGCAATCTAGTCCGGATAATCATCACGAACAGCTACAGCTACAGCGGCAACAACACGAAACTCGGAAACCCACTCACCGTGGCCGAGAAACAGGACATCGAATGTACCATTCGCATCCTCATGGCCATTCCCTACGCAGTCAAGAACCACCTGCGTTCTGAATGGGGTGCTGCATGGGCGACGCCGTCTTTGGGTGACGACGTCGACAAGAGTGGCACGACGGTTTATAACCCGGTATATGCGGGTTTGCTACCTGAGGGACTTCAGGGACACGAGGACGAAGGCCTTGGGCTTCCGTACCAATTGACCTTCTTCGTGGATGGGTTCATCAAACGCGGTGTAGATAGGGGATGGTTCCACGCGCCGGGAGCGAGTCAGATGCAGGCACAATTGAACACCCTACTGGATGCATATGGGAAGATGGAGACAATCAGGTTGACGCCTATCCCGATTGCATATTTGTAAGCCCAGTTTCTTTCCATCCCATTTTATCACAACCAGGCCAACTAAATGGGTTCTAGGATTCACACGAAACAAGTCCTAGCTCTCTTCGGCTGCGTTCTCCCCTTCGCCATGGTCGATAACATGGACTGGTGGGCCATTCCCATAGTCAGCCTTGTCATCTTCACGCTCTACGGAATCGAGGGTATTGGCTTGCAACTCGAGGATCCTTTCGGATATGACCGAAATGATATCAAGATGGATGCTATTGTTGGGGATGCGAAGACGGAGCTTGATGTTGTCTTGGATGAGTGGCGGAGACTTGTTGGCTCAGTTGAGGGTATTGGTAGTGCCAGCGAAGAAGGTTTTGTGCCGTCAGAGTTGTTCTTGAAGAGGGCTTGAGGTGAATACTGAGCGTTTGTTTAAGGGGGGAAGCCTTATGTGCATCTCCGAGGATCAAAGAGTGTTGATTTACATTTTTTTTTCTTTAGGACTAGCTCGGAAATATCCTTTGGAGTCATTTTGACGGTCGATTCTGGCTAACATCGTTTGATGGAATAGAAACCGAGGATGCTTGATTGCTTCAAATAAGTTAGTTATCACACTGTCCATCATAGCGAACCTCTACCTCTTAAAAAACTCCCGGAGATGAAAAACTCTGCAACTGAGAACAATAAGTCCTCTAATACGAGAAGTCCTAGAACTCATGCTGATGTTCTCCCCGAGTACATAATACTCCAGTACATCGTCAAGCATACTATCGGGAAGCACCCTCACTTGTATGTTTGTTTCGGTATGCTCAGCGCAGTGCTAACCAACTGCTAACATTTTTGAACCGCATTCATATACTTCCTTCCCATTGTCTCTTACTTCTGAAACTGCAACGCCCCCTCCACTGCACCTATCTGCAAACATTCACAGTATTTTGTTATCATATTTCTCCTACTTGCTCCTGTTGTTCTGATGTGGTATGTGATCTACAAGCAGTGGGTGCTCCGCCGGAGGTTTGCACGTCAAGAGGGCTCGGTGGAATTAGTGTGACGATAACATATAAGAATTAGCAGAACTGTGAGGGTTGGGGTCAAATGTGGTCTATTCCAGGAACGTTGGTGTACGGTCAATCTAAGTTGAGATAAAATAACGATAGTATGGAAGATGAGCTAGGGTATCGGTTTTCGTTTTAAAGCCATTCCGAGGGGGAAATATGGTAATTAACCACTACATGGCACCCACATAATCCCTTTTCTCGATGAAAACTCACCAGCAAGCACTATATCTCATCTCACATCTATTGTATGCCTCTTGCACTGCTTTCTCCAAACATTCTTCACGTTCCCTTGCGCGGCGAAGCAAAAACCGCTTGTCTATCCATGGCCGTGTAACAAGATAACAAAACAGGACGACCATATCGAGCCAAAATATCCAAGTGTTATGCCTAAGGTCACTGTCATAGTGTAGGAGAACCCAGAAAAGAGACAATAATGAACTCCTACCCCGGAAAGATTAGCAGCCAGAACTGTAGTGAGTGGTGGTGAAAACGTACAAGAATATATGAGCGTACCTCCCCAAGCACGCTCGAAGATGTACTGGATTATCAATTCCTTGGGGTATATGGCGAAAAGCTCATCGTCAGTTATAGGGCCAATCATTTTGGAGTCGATTCAGGTCAAATTCTGCTGAGGTATGCGGATGGAAATGCATCTACGATCAAATAATCATGTCATCATTGAGCATCCATTTTTAATTAAAGCAGAAAAGCAAGCCTGATCTTGGCGTTAAGATAACACAAATAAATAGCAAGGATATTGGCTTGCTTTTGGAGCCTAAATAAGCTAATGGAGATGTCTCACATTATCTTGAACTATTTTTACTAAGCCCTATGTCCTGTCAAGGTACTTTATATGAGAAGGTGAGTAGGATGAAGGTGCAAAAAGAAGAAGTTGAAAGCAAATTGAAAGCTGTATGTCTGCCTAGCTTCGTCACTCCATGGTAATTTCTTCTAATTTTGCAACAAGTCATATCTCCACACTCCGTGGAGGCTTTGTCACTCTGTCACCACTGGCTTTAAAACCGTCGTCTGCAAAGCACCACCCCTCTCTACCCCCTAACCACAAGAGTCTCATTCAGATCCTCCGGCTTAAGTATCTCGCAGACATACCCACAGATAGTCTCAGAGACAAGAGCGATTTTCCGACTGAAACACGAAAGTAGGATTTCCAGATTCTCTCTTGGTGCACATTATCGGTTGGGCATCTTTTAAGCCGTGTTCTCTCGCGACTTGTTGGCCGGAGCTATCGTGGGATCTCTAAAAGGTGTCGTAAGAAATTCTACGCGGATCGGTTGTCTAGCTCTCGGGGATGAAGTTCTTGGAGTTTGATGTTGGCCAGTAACAGTCCATAGTGAGTTCGAGCGAATGGAAGCAGTATCGCTTACAATTGATGCAATCGTGGGAACTGGTTGTCTTTGTGGGTAGATGTCAAGAAGTATCTGAGTTGGAAAAGCGGCGACATCACTATTGCCGAGGGACAGTCCCACGATTGAGTTAGTAACTACACGACGGAGTACGCTCTCCTACAGATAACCTACAGAACCACCGTCTTTCATCGACGTTCCTTAAACGGAATGTATAGAGATCGATGAGACCCCACACGGGAAGACCCGCTTATTAGCAACTGGCGCTATAATTAGATCCGAAGGTTTTCTATAATTAGGTGTAAAGGGCACAGAGTAGTCAGTTAAGCATTGATACAATGCAATGAGTATCCACAGCGCTCACAGAGGCGCCTCTAATGCAAGCACGCTCTCCAAAATCTCCTCCGGGCCAACATCCGCCAAAACCCGCGAAACAGTCTCTATATCACTACCGTATTGCAGACTGCGGTCGTCTTCCGGTTTTGCGACTATGATTCGATGGCGGAAGACTTTCTTTGCGGCCAATGCGGCGATCGATGGGGTGAGGTAGTCGAGTCCATGTAAGGCTGCTAGGAGTCTGTTCGGGTTAGAAATAAAAGTTTTGGAGAAAAAGAAAGTTGGGCATACTTTGAGAACCGCAGAAAGTAGTTGTTTGACTTAGTGGTTATTCCGCCCGCAACGGCCCGACTGAGGCGGAGGAATATGATGATATCTTGCTGGTAGCGGAGCACTTCTGCGCTCATGGTGACGGCATCACTTTCTCGCTGGAACTTATACAGGAGCTAGACGCATTCGATTAGGTATTGTAAAGACGGAAGGGGCAGGGAACTTACTAGTTGAGGAATTTTGGCATGCTGTTTCAATGCTGGCTTGTGGACAACGGATGATATAGATTGGCCATCAGAAAGCCAGTCGTTTCCGTCTTCTAGATACGTGTATCCATCCTTGGGATCGTGAAAGTGCGAGATGAACAGATGATCATTCTGTAAACTGTCAGTTTGTCACATTTTTATAGCCATCCAGGGAAGACCAACAAAATGCGTGTTCAAGTCCGGCTGTAGTATATCGGTATTCCGTGTTACTAGTGGCACGAACAGAAAATGCTCAGGGGCATTAAGGTTTGCCATAGTGGTCGTAAGCTTCTTCGAATGTATTAGCTATCGCTTGTCAGTAGGAATGTTCGCATATATAAGACCATCAGAAATGTCCAACCTCGAGTGCTTGAAGCTGAATATATTCATCAACATGATTGAAATTCTTCGCGACAACGACGTTGACGACCTCCAACTCAGTCCGAATTAGTGACCTGGAGCGGTTTCTGGACTCTTGAGAGCCCTGGAGCAACGAGAAATTGCTAGACTGTTTTCATTAGCCAACTAGCCCTTACTAAATCAGTTTTTATATACAGAACATACAGATTCCGCCCTAGACCTTGGCGGTTGAACCTGGCTTTTACGGCTGTCACTCAAAGCGATCTCATTGCAGAAATCTTCCACGGACGTCGCAGAGGAACAGTCCAGAACCGCACATGAAAAACCAAACTTATTCGAGCAGATCTATTTCTCCGAAATCAACAACCTGAGCATCAAATACTTGGGGGAAGATAGAAATACCAGAGAAAGCTCTTTGGCAACGTCATCGATGCTATCGTCGATAGTTTCAAGGAGCGGATGCCCACGAGCAACTAAACAGAGAAGGAGGGCGACTTCAAGGTCGGACAGCTCTTGAGCCAGATCACTGAGATCCCATTCGGCCATTTTACTATCATGGTCCTTTTTTCTCGCCAAGAGATGGATTGTTTATACCGCGGTGGTTTGAAAGAGGCAACGTGGCAATTCAAGTATAGCATCCATACCCTAGTTGCATCCAAGGATATTAAGGAGAATTTATCGGTATCGTAAAGTAAGCAGGCGTTTACTCGGATAGTACAGCAAGTCTATCATTTCTTTCGGCACTCTTTCGGTAGGCGACTTTATGCCACGTGATGTTGATGAGTCAGACTGTCACATGATATGTGGAGCACTGCTAAGTACCCTATGTTCCAGCGTGGTCTGTCGCGAGGTAGTCCAAAAATTATCACCAATGAAATAGAGGAGAAGCTAACGGCTCGAGAAAAGGTGCAGGAAGGAGATCCAGGTTGGGCCATGAAGGTACCTAGGTTGGAAGAAATGTTTATGATACCAGCAGTGACGGCAGAGGCTCCTCATGAATACTTGAGTGCACGGTTCTCGGGGGAAAAAAAATATTGTTGCTAAGAGCCCTCTTGTGCTATTTGTCTAAACTATCAGGGGCACGACAACAGCTAAAGTGGGCAATAAACACATAGAGTCTCAATCAAATAGCCACTCTAATCAGCTTTTGACGCTCATTATCCCGAAGTCCATCTACAATGGCCGGGCTTATAAGTGAAGTCTTGGCCTCAGCAGGAGGACGGAAGAACATATGCACAAACTCTTTCAGCGTCTATACAAGGTTTCAAATACCACTCTCGGCGGTAACCGTACGTTCTTATGCACCCTGCAGTGGGTCAAATTGTAGCCATTCTGTTCCTGTACCTTTATGGACATGTCCAAAGACATGCAGTTGTGGACGAATCCGCCACAGCTCCTTCGACAATTGTACACAGCCCATTTTCAGCAAGTCAAGGTGTGCGCGCGGCAGTCCATGCGTTATGAGTATGTCGATGTCATCAGGTATCTTCTCGCTCTAGACATTCTCGCTCCGCGGATACTGGAAGGCCCAGTTGTCGTGGCGGGGAGAGTGGGGGCTTCCATAGATCCGTAGACGCCGGCCGTTGTCGCAGGTAATGGTCGTTTCCGAGTCCTGGAGGTAGATTATATCTCCCCAATCAACAGCCTCGCCATTGTCACTTGTGTCTCTCTGGGAGTAATTAGCATCAAGAATTAGATCATGTTTTCCAGCAACAACTATCTTGGTCTCATGCAGCTGTGAACATAACCAGTCCACCGCTTACTGTAGTTCTTGGGGAGACCCCGATTGCGTCAGATCCCCAGCGTGGATTAGGATGTCATCGTCTGGAAGATTTGATTGAGGATTGTGGGTATCCGACACACAAACAACGTAGACAGTGCTTCGAGCGGTTGAGAAGGAATCGTGGGTTGCCATGTGTAAAGCTTGCCTGCGAGGAAGATGCACAGTCGGTCCAGGAACTCCTGCCAGGCAGAAGGCCGCGGTAAATGGAGAATAGAGTCCAAGGAAGTGGAGTTTCGATTCCTGAATCGAGACATATCTGCCTGAGTCTGAAATGGACGTATGTGTACATATGTTTATATGTGTTTGTATCGGCAGTAGTAGGGACGACAAACTTGGTCTAGTATTCAGGACACGTACGGTTATCGGCGACCTCCAATTAGCTCGCTTACACAAATTGTCAAACAATTTACTATTCCCTTCTTTTCCCCTGTATCTAGTCGAATTCTTTGTATTCTTTCTATGATATCCTTTCAAACCTTTCTCGGTGCTCCGTATGTATAAAGCAATGAGCAATGACCCACATTCCATAGGCAATTAGACAGGTGGAGATGACGGAATCTTGGCGATTTATGCTTCCCAATACGGAAAGTCGTTATCTTTGAGACACGGTCTTACGGAAGAATACAGATAACCCCCGGGCCTATGCCTTAGACAGTCTGTTATGATCATATTCATACATTATAGTCGTCTTTCCAGATCATTCGTACTTTCTCGAATTCCCTGTCATCTATCTGCCATTTATGAAATGGTCTCAATCACGGCTGGCCTTTACTACGTCTCCTCTTTTCTATACTTTTCGATCATCCCAAAGCACGCCATGATCGACATATTCAATATTAGGCTAGTAGTATCTGCCATTGCTGACGACCACTTGTTCAGTCTCCAAAAAGCAATAATACCCCCGACCTGGGACTACGCTGTTAGCCCATTGTCGCATTCGGTACGCATTCTTGCTTGATCAATTTGGTAGGCCTTCTTGTCTAATATAATTGCTAGGAACCGTCAACTATCATTGGGCTCAGACCGGTGGACCGGTTGCTATGGCCGAAACACTTGTTATGTTTGTAAATGCCGCATGTTCGCTGTGGGTCGGTTTCGGTTATTATATAGCTCGTCTTTACGTGGCTCTGGGGGCTCTTTGGGCTGTTCCAGTATTTAACATTACTGCATTTGTGCTTCAATAGACGCGATATGGCATAGTGGTACAATCGAGATATTTGGGCTACAACAGGTTACAGGTTGCTGAGTGTCTGCCGAAGTACATGGTCCAATGGCGGAATTGTGAGTACTGCATTTTCAGATAACATAGTCGAATCATGTGTTATTTCTCGGAGTGCCGCTTTATCTCCATCTTCTGTATACCTGCGATTCTCTACATACGATCTACAATTTGAGCGGATGAAAATGGATCTACCAACACAGACTATCTCTTATCTAAATATTACCTTGACGATTACCATTACCATCACCATCACCAGTATCACCATCGCTATTGTTACCATCTACTTCGCAAGCTCATACCGCGGCTACCCGTTGGCCCAATTCATCCTACACTTCACACAACCTACTCGTTCCCTAAGTCAACGTAAAAATTCCGATGGAAACTCCAAAGAACATGAGGTGGCTCGGAGGCTCGGGGCGATGCTTTCTCTGTCCCTTTGCCTTTTCGTGTTGATGTTAGAGATTGTCTTCCGAGGGTCATAGGGACGCAAGAGGGGAGAGCAGCGAATGGAATCTATGGCGTATGGAGGCGCTTTCGTTTCGGGTTTGCTTCAAGGGATTGTTGACATTGGCTGTCTCTCAGTAAATTCGACGGGTTATTCTTTTAGTGCCAGGTTAAAGGTCGGTGCAGACCAGCGCCTGGATCTTCGGAGTGCTACTGGTTGTTTGGTCTTGGCGGATTTTGAAACCGAATCGGGAAAGCAGTCTAGACTTATGAGGTCATATCATAGTGAGTGACCGAGCCTCCGATATCAGAAACTGAAATAGATTTTTAAGCTGGGGTTGTTGTTAGAAATTAATTTGAAAGCAGCTTATTTTGATTGACAAATCAGTTCTACCATATGTATATCTTCTAGTGTGTCTAGCAACTATAAAGCGCTCGGTTCTCCTCGGTAGCTCCGAGCAGTTCCTGCCCAAGTACAATCCTCAAAGAAATTTTGTTTCTGCTACGTTGAAAATGTCTTCTACGGACTTCCAGAGCTCTCTGCACATCACTCACATCACCACCGCCACAGCAATCCTAGAGATTGACGGCGTCAATCTGCTTACCGACCCTGTCTTCTCCCCAGGAGGCACGAAGTTCGATATCACCCATTTACTTCCCGAGAATGCGCCGCAGTCATTCCTTACTCTCGATGACGGCCCTGCCCTAAGATTAGACCAGCTTCCACCCATTGACGGGATCCTCCTCAGCCACGAAGACCACGATGACAATCTCGACATAGTAGGACGCCGTCTGCTCGACGGTCGATATGTGATTACCACCATGGAAGGCGCAAAGAATTTATCACCACGACCGGGTGTTGCTGGCATCAAGCCCTGGGAAACTCAGGTCTACCACTTCCGCGGCATCGAGTTTCAAATCACCGGAACGCCTTGTGTGCATTTACCGGATGGCGAGTCGACTGGCTTCATACTCCATTCTCCACGTTTTGGGCGTAGCCCTGATGGCCGACCAAATGCTATTTGGTTCTCTGGGGACACGATCTATATCGACGAGCTTGTCAAGATGCGTGGTTCTTTCCATATTGTTGCTGCTGTTGTGAATCTTGGTGCGGCTCATGCGGCTTTTCCAGGCCAGGAACCAATACAGATTACCATGGGCGGAGAAGACGCTGCGCGGCTAGTGCGCGAGATCGGGATTGAACGTCTTGTTCCCATGCATTTCGAGTCCTGGCATCATTTCACCGAATTCGGCAAAGATCTCAAGCAGATTTTTGAGAAGGAAGAGATCATGGATAAAGTCTGCTGGCTGGAGCCTGGCCAGAAGAAAAAGATAATCTGAGCTTGTACTACTTTTGTATCATGTTAGAATTAAATGGATCTCTTAGTAAAAATTCTGATTCAACATCGAATAAATTCGTAGCAATAGTTAGTGTTATTGTTGCCTGAGGCTGTAACACTAAGCCGTTCTGGTATATGACATCGTTAAAATCCACCGAAACTGCTTGCCACCACTCCGTCACCCTAGAACCAAAAAGACAGGGAAACAATGATAGTTGATGCTCTATATCATCTAATCTTGCGTAATGAAAGTCAAGCAACGATCCGTCTGCCAAACATGTAGAACACGAAAATTAGGGGTATGGTTATGGGTCCTTCCCCTCTTTCCGTTGCAGAAGTACTAACGTTCCAACAGTGCGATGGCAAGCGTCCGGAGTGCAGCCAGTGTGTCCTTACAGGACGACGATGCGATGGGTACCAGTCCGATTGGACTTTTGTGTTGCAGAATGACCATTCTTCAAGGTCGTCTTCCGTGCCAAATCAGCGGGACTTCCAGATGGTGATGCCCCAAGGGAAACATGAGAACCTGGCTGTCTCTGGTTTTCCTAGGAACCGACATCAAGTCACAGGTGCTGGCGTTGAAGCAAGCTCTCTACCGGGACCAGTTTTGAATCCTACACGACCACCGTGGGATGATCTCCTGGGACTGGTCGTGGAGTGTTACATCCCGGAAGACGAAATGACATCTGTAACAGATTTCACCGACAGCAAGCGACCTCGAATATGTGGCTCCTGGCTGGCAGTTATTCCAAAAATTCTAGGGAAAACCGATCGTGACTGCGTTCTGCGTGCAGCCATAAGAGCTTTGGCAACTTCGATCCTATCCCAGAATCCTCAAATGGGCGGATCTTCTCTCGACAGAGCCGAGAGCTACGATGCGGCGATCCAAGCTGTTAGGAAGGGACTTACTGTGTCTGGTTATGCCTTTCATGCTGTGTTTATAGCGGCTATTATGTGTATTTCATTGGCCGAGGTAAATTGAACTGATATTCTAATCTGTCTCATGCTGCTGCTGATATGAAATAGATTATGCTCCCGGACTCAGCCGTAGCTTTTGCGGTCCATGTCAATGGTATAGGGCACTTATTACAGACTCAACGTGTAGAACAGTATCGTTCCGGGGTGTTCCATGCTTTATTTGTCGGGTTTCGTCCTATACTGGTTCGTACATGACCTTCCTTTTCCGGTAACTGGCTGACCGATACGATCTCAGATAGTTCAGGCCTTCCGATGTCGTCAACCTACATTTCTAGCCTCTAGGATTTGGATTCATGTACCATTCTCCGCATATAGACCATCACCCATGCAGAGCCTCCTTAGTGAAGCAGCCGCTATTCCGTCTCTCCTACAACAAATCGACATTTTACATAACGATCTATATCAGGGCAGCTCCCATGATGTAGCCAATTTACTCAGATACTTCATGGCTGCTTTCGATAACTTTGAAAACTGGGAAGTGTATCTCCGGACAGAGAATGCGGAAGCTCATTACTGGTCCGTTTCCCCAGACATGCAATTTACAGGAGCATCTCCCCATGATGGATACATCTGGTACCCTAATATCACCATGGCAAATGTCTACACTCATCTCTGGGCCTTCCGCATCATCTGCCTATCTGAAATCAACAACCTGGTATCTTTATCCCCTTCAATTATTCATAGAAATCAATTGTCGTCATGGCAATTTGATTTTGATAATATCCAAGAAGATATGATTGCGCTCTCGAAACAGATTTGCATGAGCATGGAATATCTTATCCAAGATGAGATGAGGCTTTTTGGACCTGCATCTACGTTCTTTCCCCTACAGACAGCGTATCGAACATTCCAGTTGGATGAGCTTCGGCATAGGGAGAACTTGATTCGCATTGAGGGGATTGTTGGTCGATTGGTAAAGAAAGGCTTGCAATCGGCTCCGCATATTGTATTTGCTCCATAGAGCATGTTACATGCGTAACGTCATTTTTCTCAATTTACATACTCTGCGCGTGGAATTACGTGATTGAATGGCATTTGTCTAATCAAGATGGTTTATTCCACTGAAGCATACAGTGCAAAATATGATATCTGGTCCTTGCAGCGCAATCCCTCGGATAGTCTCAAAACGCGCTGCCACCATATGGGGACTTTCACAGTTGTCTGTTCTTAATTCATCTCTTCCATTTCCGCTTGGTCTCAGATCGACCAATTCTCATATATGTCCTATCGATGCTGAGCGCCTCCACTGTTATCGAAAAGGCGGCTACCACCCTATCACGCTAGGAAGCTCCTTGGATAATGGCAGATATAAGATTCTACATAAATTAAGGAGGGGAGGTTATTCAACAGCTTAGGCTGCGAGAAGTAACAGGTTGTGCAAATTGCATTTCTGGTTGTACTTCCAGCGAAAGGGAGCTAAATTGTTCATATAGACGAGGCTTATGTTGCTCTCAAGGTTTCCGTTTCTGAAAGCGAAAGCGATGGGGATAAAGGAAAACTTCATGTCATGAGGAAAATGACATACATACACCCCAGTCCTCAACACATCATACATATGCTTGATGGTTTCAAATGGGAGGGCTCGAACGGGATACATCAATGCCTTGTATTTGAGCTCCAAAGGCCAGGTATTCTTGATACAATTGACGAACTCTTGATTGATGCGAGACTTCCTGGAAAGCAGGTCCTTTTAGGACTTGAGATTCTGCACCAGCAGAAAATGTGCCACGGAGGTAGGTCATTATTGCGTCCTTGTTCATTGGAATAATCCAATAATATAGTTAGACCTTCACACGGGCAGCCTCACATTTACCATACCTTGTATAGATAACATGCCCGAGAGAGAATTCATTGAAATGCTAGGAAAGCCAGATATCTGGCAGGTTCAAAAAAAGACAGGAAAGCTTTAGAGCCCGGTGTGCCAGAGTATCCCATCAGGCCAGCTCCATACGTCGCACACAATTGACTGTTATCAAATATGATAAAGGTCATCGACTTTGGCGAATCGTTTTCGAACACACATGTCCCTTAGACTCTTCATAAAACACTACCAGTCAGGGGGGCTGAAGTTTTATTCGGAGACCGCTTAGATCACCGGGTGGATTTATGGAGCATGGGCTCTATGGTAAGTGATACTATAATAACCGAAAGTGTCTCGGGGTGGTATTGATAGACATGATAGCTCTTTGAGCTATTCACTGGCCAGCCCCCTTCGACAGCCTCATAATAACACTTCCAATTCTTGTCCGTCAAATGCAGGAGATGGCAATATTTGGGCAGCATGATGGGGCGCAAAACTACCACAGATATTCCAAGCCCCACATTAGAGAAATGGCTAGAAAAAATTGTTTCTTGATAGTGAGCGAAGCGCAGATCTTCCGAAGGAGAATATAGTAATGCTTGAGAAGATTGTTGAAAAATAACTGCAGTGTGAGCCGGGCAATGGGACGTCAGCGAGGGAGGTTGTAGATGATCCTTGGTTCAAATGCGGTCATCGCGCGTTGCGTCTCTTGTGGATAAAACTATTCAGGTTGTTCCTTTAGGAGTATCCCCATAAGGATTTTCACTCTTAACTCGTACTCACATTCTGAACATTTTGCCCATGCTACCCAGCCACATCCTCATTGAATTCCTACTTAGGGCCATTGTTAAATCCCAAATAGGAAGGTAGTGGTTATCAGCAAGCGCCAAGACCAATCAATCCTAATATGGATTAGCGCCGGAAGGGGCCCATGCCATGTGACGCGGAGCTCCAGATTCCCCGATGAGCCCAACAGAGCAACATCAGAGAAGTCAACGGCAATTGATCTGCTTGTCGGGATAATCGAGATACGGCACAGAAGACTCACCTAATGGCGCCGTCTAATCCGCTTTCTTATTGGGAGAGAGTTGGTGACAGCTTTTACCGGAAAGTTCCCGTGTACGATGCCATTTTCGACGAGGATGTCGAATTGGAGAACTACATTGTCGCCGGGGCTCCGTATGGAGGAGCTATAGGTATGTTGGCTACATATACAGATGCTTTTGCAACCATACTAATACAACTATAGCTTTATGTCGTGATGAGAGCAAGCTGTATAGGTTTCAAGGAGCTCAGACTACCAAATCGAGTATTGATATTTATTCCTGTTCGGGAAAGCATATCAACCGAATAAATGTAGGCCCTGGTCCTTTCCATGGCCTTGAGTCGGCCACTTATTGACCATGCACTCAGTGGGAATATGGTTCTATCCGAGGTCTCGGCTGGTCCGATAAGGAAGAACTCCTGGTAGTTTCTGAAGACGGTACCGTGCGGCGGTATTTCGGCCTGTTTGGCGACTTCACATCCTTTTCCTTGGGAAATGTACGGTTGGATACCCCTGTCGTGTGGTTTTCTGGGAGCTAATGCCTTACCAAAGGGAACCGAAGAATATGGCGTGAGAGCCTGTCGATTCTGGACATCTGGGTTTGTTGCGTTACTTTCAAATAACCAATTGGTCGCCATTTCGAACTATGAGGAGCCACGCCCGAGACTATTGGCCCCTTGCCCGGAGGGAGAAGTCTCCTCGTGGTCATTGATTCCCCCGGCTTATACGCTATCGCGGTCTGTGGAGGTTCTACTGGCCGTCGATAAGACGATATACTTAGTCGACCCAACAGAAGCAGAAGACAAGGTTCTTCAAAATGGCCCCTTCAAGCATACGAGTGTCTCTCCTACTGGTCGGTTTGTGGCGCTCTATACGGCTGAAGGAAAGGTTTGGGTTGTCAGCAGTGATTTCCAGAGCAAATTCAGTGAATACGATCCAAAGGCTCGGACTCCTCCAAGGGAGATTGAATGGTGCGGTGATGACGCTGTCATCTTGGCATGGGAGGATGAGATCCATCTTGTTGGCCCTAACGGCGTCGCAACCAGGTAAGTGTGAAGTTGGATATCCCGTTTCTCCCCGAATATTGCTAAATTTTCTAGATACTACTATGATGGCCACGTCCATGTAATAGCAGAGTTCGATGGTGTAAGACTGATAACCAATGATACATGCGAATTCCTGCACAAAGTGTCCGGTAGGTTACTTGGATCAGAACACAATCCTGCAGTCACTGACCATGTTGTACAGATGTCACGGAGGAGATTTTTCGACTTGGTTCCTCGTCCCCTGCATCAGTGTTGCTGGACTCCGTGGACTTGCTCGAGAAGCAGTCCCCCAAGGCCGATGAGAACATTCAGCGGATTCGTTCCAACCTGCCAGAGGCAGTTGACACTTGCGTCAAAGCTGCTGGTCACGAATTCGATATTTACTGGCAGAAGCGACTGCTGAAGGCAGCTTCCTTTGGGAAGTCTGTCTTGGAACTGTACAACAGCGATGAATTTGTGGAAATGACCGAGAAGCTTCGAGTATTGAAGGCTATCAGGGATTACCAAATTGGGCTACCAGCATCCTACGAACAATACATGAGATTAACGCCCGAGAAGCTCATTGAGCGTCTGGTGAACCGCCATGAGTATTTCCTCGCCATTCGGATTGCGGAATATCTCCAGATCCCTGCGGATAGAATCCATGTCCATTGGGCAAGTCAGAAAGTCAAAGTCTCCACCGTCGACGACGAGGCTGTTTGCAAGCTCATCGTGCAGAGACTGAATGGGAAGTCGGGCATATCCTTCGAACTTATAGCTCAAACCGCATTTGACGAAGGACGAGCCCACTTGGCTACCCAGTTACTAAACCATGAACCGCGAGCTGGGAAACAAGTACCGCTGCTGATGAACATGGAGGAAGACGAGATTGCCCTCGACAAAGCCATTGAGAGTGGAGACACTGATTTAGTCAACTACGTACTCCTTCACTTAAGAAGCAAACTTCCTCTTGCGAGCTTTTTCCGGATGATTAACACGCGACCCATGGCTTCTGCCCTTGTGGAAACATCGGCCAGAGGGGAGGACTCGGAATTGCTAAAGGATCTTTATTACCAGGACGACCGCCCCATTGACGGTTCGAATGTTCTGCTCTCGGAAGCGTTGCAGGAGACGGAATTAGAGCGCCAAACCGAGAAGCTTCACCTTGCATCCCGCTTATTGGCAGATTCCAAAGATGCTACGGTGGTTCTACAGCAGAAGATGCTCAACGAATCCTCTCAATTATTGAAGGTCCAGGAGACGCTGGATAAAGAGATTGCGGAACGAGACGAATTTGTGGGCCTAAGCCTGAACGAGACGGTTTACAGATTGATCAGGTCAGGATGGAGCAAGAGAGCACAGAAGATCCAAAGTGAATTCAAGATGCCGGAGAAGACATATTGGTGGTTGAGGTTGAGAGCTCTAGTCGCCAAGCGTGATTGGGGAGAGTTGGAAGAAATCGGCAAGAACAAGAAATCTCCGATAGGATGGGAGGTGAGTACCAATACAGATTTCTCCTGACCGTAATCATAACGACATGCGCTGACATAAATTATAGCCTTTCTATAATGAGATATTGGGTGCCGGAAACACGAAGCTTGCTTCTGTCTTCGTCCCGAAGTGCACCAACCTACCCGTCGAAGACAGGATCGAAATGTGGGTGAAATGCGGAATGACCGTAAAAGCCGGAGAGGAAGCCCTTAGGGCAAGAGATGTGAATACCCTGGAACTCCTCCGGACAAAAGCTTCAGGGACGGCCGTCACTGAAATTGATCAGATGATCAATCATTTAAGGCCCAGGAAATAGTGCTTAATGACACCTGTACATTATTTCCCTTGCACAATGCTACAATCGCCATCCCCGACTTCAAGTGATCTCTTCATCCTCGTCATTGCCGGCGTGGTCGTCGGCCACCAGGTTTTGCATTACACGTGCGGGCTTCGATTCCCGCGACTTAGGTGCAGAATCATCGACCATAGCATTGTCATCATCATTATTATCATCACCATCGTCGCCGTCAGCGATCATTTGAAGGGCTTCAAACTTGGACGATTTGCGGTTCGTGTCTTCCCAGTCGGCCTGGAGGGATGGCAGTCAGTACTCAATTCGAATTCAACACCTGAGATATATGGTTGTGCATACCCTACGCGCTTGCACGCTCTTTCCCCGCTTGATACTCTTGGCCACCTTATTCTCCAGCTGATCAACCACCATTTCTGCTTTTTCCATGCCCTTCTGTTGCCTTTGGCGCTGGGCCCTTGACAGATTCTTGGGCTTGGGTTGCTTCTTTGAGATACCGGCATTCGCACGTTCGGAGAGAATGGAGTCACGCTGAATAACTGTCGTTTCAGCGCGAGGTGCAGACAACAACGACTTGTCGACATTGGCGCTCGGGGAAATATCCCGTCTGGCGGCGCGGGAATGTTTCGATGTGGCTATTGAGCATAGTGTTAGAAATGAATGTGTAATCCGTCAATTGGTATATTTCCGCCACATACTCCTTGCTTTAGCCATGATGCTGAATTCTCGTAGTAGACTGGTTGTTGTTTGTTTTTGACAGAGATCTTTTCTGGGCGGGTCCTATCAATATCGATAAAAAAAAATTAAAAATTTCTTACGGGTGGTTGTACATACCACATACGCAGTTTTACCGCAGACCGATTACATATGCAGTCGGCCAGTCGCTTTCAACTCTTTCCAAGCAATCAACAATTTTACTTTCACCCATCTCATTTCTATGTCTTAAACTTGCTCATGATAATCAGGGAACTACTCTCTCCGCGCTGGCTTGCTCCATCTCCCTACCAGCCATGAACACTCGCAGCGGGAGGTCTGACATCCTCATGCAGAGTCCCTGGAACAGCGGAGAGAGCCATTATGATACAGTTCTCCAATATATACAGAGCAATCCGACTATACTCTACGTGCCTCTAACCGCGATACTTGCCTATCTGGTTCTGGCTTATTTTGGTCTCGTTCCGTTTGGGTTGCCTCGGGGGGTGTGGAATCTCGTCGTTTATTTAACGCCATCACGCATAGTTGTCGCTCTAGATTCGAAGTCGAATTCCACAATCGAGAATACAAACCCTCTTCCGATGACCTTTCAAGCGAAGAGCGAAGCTATGCAGCGCATTCTCGGGATCGATAATTCGTCCTTCTCCTCTTTCCTTTCGCGCGGGACGAACCTTTCAGGATTCGGAAACGCTATTCTTGGCAGTAAAGACAGTCTTCCGCCGGGGTTAGGGAATTGGGATAACTCGTGCTTTCAGAATAGTATTATCCAGGGTTTCGCGTCGCTGCGGTCTTTGGCGGAGTTCTTGGAGCGGAATATCGAAGCGCTTGGGGAGAAGGGATCGTTTTCAACGCATCAGGCTCTGCAGGAGATTGTGGAACGGTTGAACGATGCGGCGGAATACGGGCAGAAGCTGTGGATACCGCCGAACTTGAAGTCGATGAGTAGCTGGCAACAGCAGGATGCGCAGGAGTACTTTTCCAAGGTCGTAGATCAGATTGACCGCGAGGTGCAACAGGCTTCGAAACGACAGACGAGGAATCTGGGGCTCAAAATGACTGGACCGGAGGAGAACGTGATTGGGTCTGGTTCTTCACAAAATGGGGAGGAATGCGATTCTCTTTCTTTGCAAAGTGATACGCCGTCGTTTCGCAATCCTCTGGAAGGGCTTCTTGCGCAAAGAGTCGGTTGTATGAAATGTGGCTGGACTGAAGGTCTGTCTCTCATTCCGTTCAACTGTCTTACCGTTCCTCTGGGGTCGAAACTCGAATATGACATTCGCGAGTGTCTCGATAATTACATGGACCTGGAACCTATTGAAGGAGTGGAGTGCGCAAAGTGTACATTGTTGCGGGCGCGCGAGCAACTTCACAACCTCGTGAAGCAGGTCGAGGAGGACGAACAAATCTCCAACTCATTGGACTCACCAAAACTGTCGGATGCGCTTAAGAACTCTGCACAGGAACGTTTGCAAGCGGTTGAAGAAGCTCTAGAAGAGAACGATTTCGCCGAGAAGACCCTGTCGAACAAGTGTCACGTTCCGTCCAAGAACCGAGCGTCATCAACCAAGTCAAGACAAGCCGTCATTGCAAGATCTCCCAAATGCCTCGTCATTCACATCAACCGAAGTTTGTTCGATGAGAACACAGGAATGCTCAGAAAGAACTACGCAGCCGTGCGATTTCCGCAGTCACTCGATTTGAACGACTGGTGCTTGGGGGCTAAATCTGTGGATCAAATTAATGAGTCCATTGAAAAATGGGACACAGACCCCAAGGAGTCCATGCTTCCGCGCGCTGGTACGACAGTGGACGTTCGCGGTCGCGAGTACGAACTGCGCGCCGTGATCACACACTATGGCCGACACGAGAATGGTCATTACATCGCCTATAGAAAGTACCCGACCGACATTTTCCCGGCTCATGTCCCAGAAGCGGTTCTGGAGGCGGACGGTGAGAAGGAAAAGCCGGAACGTTGGTACCGGTTGAGCGACGAAGATGTGTCAATGGTCAGTGAGACTAGCGTGCTGTCTCAAGGCGGAGCTTTTATGCTATTCTACGAGGCCTTGGAGCTGTCTACGGAGCCGTCCACCCCAGAAGCAGAACTTGTCGATTCGACTGGGTCTGCGTCCAGCTTGGCGACGCCAGAGGACATGTCCGCGACGTCCGGGGTCACTGAAGTTACTGAAGCCACTGAATGCTCTGCTTCTATCACTTCGCGGGCCACTGGCGTATCCATTCCTGAAAAGATTGAGCCTATTTGATAGGCCAGCTCCTGAGACACCGCTGCATTGTCAGGCAAGCACACGAATTGCCTTTGTAAACAAATCTTATTGTATGATACCCCAGATTTTGTTTTGTTATGTGAATATACCATCACTTGGAAGGCGTTAGAGAGTGTATTATAGGTAGATTTCAATATGCATTGTTTCATGGCTCTGTGCTCATAGTATCCAAATGCAATAGACATGCTGACCAAACGCCATAACCAATACTCCCTATACAACCGAACCGAACCTATGCAGAAGACATCAAAAAACACCCGCCCTAGCCATAACATCCCGAAACTGCTCCCTCGTCACCCCTTCGCCAACTCCTCCCCCATTCGCCTCCAGTATCATATCCCTCAGCAACTCCTCCCCCACCGAATCCTCCTTCACCTCCCGCGCAATCCTCTTTAAATGGTTCAACGTAATCGGCCCATCCGATCCCCGCGTAAACAAGCGATACGCGGCATCAACTTCCGCGGCTATAGCATCCTCATCGATCTCATCCCGGGAGTGGAGTTTCGCGGCTGCAACAGCAACAAACGGACCGTAGGGTACGTAACCAGTATTTGTGGGATCAGTCGCTGATAGAATACTCTGCAGCTCGGATGAATCGGAAGCAGGAAGGTTCAGTGCTCTGTCACATCGTATTTTCATCAGTAGCCGATCCAGCTATCCCGCAACTCGATGGATCGCGCGGGGAAAAGAGGGGCGAGCGTACACAAGAGCTTTCCGAACATCACTTCGGGAAATAACACCCTCTTTTTCATCGGGGAATGCTTCGTTTGTAGAGGAGAAGAGATGGAATGCTTCTTTGATTTCGGTTTCTTGTTCGGCACTGATGTCGTTTTCTTTGGCGAGTTTGGATTGGCGCGTTCGCGGCTTTTTGGATGTTGGGGTGGAGGAGGAGCCTACGCGTTTCTTTGGGGGCTGTTCACATTAGATCCTTTGCTTTTTCTTTCTGTTGAAGTGTCGTGGACCTACCATTTCACTGAGTTGGGGTGGTGTAGTGGCGAGGAAGCTGTTGCGGTCATGAAGTTGGGTGGAGGATGCGCTACGATTTGATTGGCTGTTCTATGGTGCTTTATACTATGGAAGCTCTATACAGTAGCTCTATACATTCGACTAATTCGGGTTTGAATGATGCGCCTGTTTACATGAATAGTAGGTTTGTAGTATAATTTAGGGGACAATATGAGTCAAGAGTCGGATGCTGTCAGACAAGGTACAAAGTACGCCACGGCGAATCCTCCGTCGAAGGTGCCAGCATCATCGCTTTCTATAGATGAGCATCAATAAGCAACAATTTGCTTTCTACAGAGTATAGCAGAGATAGGTTGCAAGAAAATTAAGAGTCAGAAGCGTTGGTTCTATCGGTTTCCATCTGACATTCCATTCAGGGTTTTCACGTGATTTCGTTGATAAAGAGCCAGATATCGATCAAGGTCAAGATTAAGCAAAACAACGGTCACGATAGAACCCGCGTCAGAATGGATGTGAAATTATATGTATACGACCTTTCCAAGGTAAATCACAGCTCAACCTTGAACTGAACTCTCTCTGACAGGTAGCAGGGTCTTGCGCGAATGGTAATCCCAAGCCAGATATATCTCACATTCATGTCTAACCCGGCCAGTATTCACTCGCCCTGACAGGAACGCAAATGGATGCTATCTACCACACGTCAATCGTATTGGACGGAACGGAGTATTACTTTGGACAGGGCATCCAGACTGCCTTCCCGGGTAGTACGCACCACGGTCACCCAATGGAGGTGATCAGTCTAGGAACGACAGAGTTGCCCAAGGACGTCATTGAAGAGTACATCCAATCTCTGGAGGAAATCTACAGCCCAGAAGTATGTCTCCTTCTGCAGTATGCATGATGTACATAGCTGACAGTCACAGTCATACGACCTTTTCCTGCACAACTGCAACAATTTCACCCAAGACCTGTCCATGTTTCTCCTCGGGAAGAACATCCCCGAGCACATCCGGAATCTCCCCCAGACATTCCTGAATACGCCATTTGGACAGATGATGAAGCCGCAGATCGAAAATGCGCTGCGCGGTGTAACCCAAGGCACTGGTACACCCGGTGTTCCACACCCACCCTCAGCTCCCGCTCGAGCTCCAGCTCCAGCCGCACCGGTCCCTACAGCCGCTGCACTACCCCGTGGCACAGTCCAGATGGCAAACAACGTGCAACAACTCGATACCTACCTGAACACTGCATCGCAAACCGGCAAAGGCGCCGTCATCTTCTTTACCTCTGCAACCTGTCCCCCCTGCAAGATCCTGTACCCGACGTATGACGAGCTAGCCGAAGAAGCAGAGTACCATGCGGTTCTGGTGAAAGTTGACATTAGCGTCGCGCTGGATGTGGGGATGAAGTACAGGGTGCGTGCGACGCCGACGTTCATCACATTCCTGCGTGGTGAGAAGGTGGATGAGTGGAGTGGTGCGAATCCGGGGATGCTACGGGGGAATGTGCGGCTGTTGATGCAGATGGTGCAGCAGGAGCAACTCGCGAACGCGCATCCGCATCGCGGACTTGACCTTCCAACCCTCCAAAAGAAGATCGAAAATTACGTGCTATACAAAAAGTCACCGCCGTTGGACAAAGTGCGCCAGAGACTGAGCCCCCACGACTCCGGCCCCGTGGTTTCATCCATCATCGACTTCCTAAAAACCCGAAACAACGCCACAACCGCTCCAGCCGACATCCCAATCCCCACGAACCTACCAGAAATCGCAACATACCTCCAAACTACTGCGCCACACCTCCCATGCGAAAACCGCTTTGCACTGGTTGATCTTGCTCGTCTGTTATTTCTCGATCCTCGCGTCAGCGGCTACTTTGCGGAAAGGGACTCCCCAGCCCACGCAACCCTTTCCTCCTTGTTCTCCCTCGCGTCGCCCATATCCCCCACAGATCCATCGACATCTGTATCTACATCCCCCGGATCACGATCTGCACCCGCGGCATCCGCATCCGCATCCACACCCGCCCCCTACAACCTCCGCATGACCCTCCTCCAACTCGCCTGCAACCTCTTCACCACCCCACTGTACACCACCCACCTCACCACAGACCGCGCCTTGCGCGACACAATCACTCACCTCGCAACAAGCGCCCTCCTCTCCGAAGATCTCATCACAGACACAAACGGCAACAAAACGAAAATTCCCGCTAACCTCCGCGTAGTCGCAGCATCATGTATCTACAATCTCACGGCTCTAAACCATAACACGCGTCTTCGGCTGGTAGATCACGACCCAAGATCTGGACTGGGATCTACGCCAGCACCGGAACCAGGATTCAGGGATGAGTCTAAGTCTAAATCCGAGACAAAATCCGGGGAACAACGGCACGCGGAAACGGAACCTGGCGCGGAAGCGGACCGGCGGGAACTGGGTGTGGGACTGGAACCCCTATCGGAAGAGGAACAAGTGGAGATTGCCGCTGCGGTCATTGAGGCGTTGGACAAAGAAGCTGAGAGTGCTGAGACGGTGCGCGGGCTGGTGCTTGCGCTAGGATTGTTGGTTTATGGGGCTGATGTGGAGGGGAGCGTCGTGGACGTTTGTCAGGCTATGGGCGTGGAGGGGATACTTCGGGCTAAGGGGGGGGGGATGTTTCGGGAGGGGAGAGAGGTGATTGCAGAGGTTGGATGTTTGTTCAAGTAATCTTTGAGTATATATTGGGTATTGTAACTAAGTAATAGTAATGGTAAAGTATTGGTATCTAAGAAATGCAAACGCTGGACATGAGGGTATCAAACATGAGACATGAAGTCGGAATACAGCACAGAAACAGAAACAGGGGTACTAATGCAATGCAAAATGGGTATGTTATGCCACAGACCAACGCCACGCCAGAAAAAAAAAGAAAAAAAAAGAAGCAAATCGCTAAAAAAAAAAAAAGAAAAATAGTGAGTCACAACTAGCGGTAAAATCCCTGACTCTCACTTTCGGTCTTCCACCGAGAGTTAGTCATCGGATCTTCCGGATATTCATCGGGCATCAAAAGAAAGCACGGCATTGAGTTTAGGCGCTGCAGCCGGTGAGGAATTCCCTTTTCCTGAGGAAAGTCGGAAAACCAAGAGCAGCTGACAAGCACCTGCAGAAGGAATTGCCCCTCATTGCTCATCGTTCTCGAACGGCCGTCGAATGTAAGCAGTGCTGCAGGCCTCCTGACCGACAGACCAAAACAACCAACCGGAATCTAGTACCCGGTTTGATACGCTTGGATCGCCGCGGAGTATCGTCCACCGCAACTGTGGATAGAAGGGCGAAAAAATCAAACTCGCGGATAACACTTGTTCGAAGATGACGAAGACGTTGCCCGCCGTTTCTTCCCGACGGGCACAACCGTCCTGCGCTTCCGACGTGCCGCTATCGTAGTCATCGCCGGCCCCGTGGCCGTTTGATTCGCCGTCGTAGTCGTCGTCATGGTCACCGGTAGCTGTGATTGAGGCTTCTGCAGCCGCATGGCTTGCTGAGCGCGGGCGTGGGCCTGGACCTGGGCGAGGAATCGGGCGCGCCCCTCTTCCTCCTCGGCCATTTCGCGCATATTCCTGATACGCTGTTCGGTGGTGTAGCTCATGCTCATGAGGGTGGGGTCTAGGCTCTGCTTGTCGTCGCCTAGTTCCTCGGATGGCGAGGAGAGCGGTGTGTCGAGGAGTTCTTCGTCAGAGATATAGGCGCTAGGAGTGGAGGGGCTGGTGTTGTTCATTGCTGAGGAAGAGGTAGATTGGTCTGGGTCGCTGCAGACCAGGGAGGGGCGGTTTGGCCAGGAGGGGAAGGCGCAAGAAGAAGAGCTGCCTTGGCCGTAGGATGTGTAGGAGGAGGACTTTCTGGGAGAGAGTTCGGCAAGTGTGGAAGTAGCAGTCGCAGTCGCAGTCGCAGTCGCAGTCGCAGTGGTAGTGGTGGTAGCCATAGTGGCCATAGAAGTAGGAGGAGAGGGCATGGAGAAGCTAGAGCCGAAGCTATTTTCAATGCTGGCAGTGGGCGCACTGGGAGAAGAGCGCATGTTGGCCTTGCAAGACCAGGGAAGGAAGGGAAACATTGTGGTAGTATTCTACTCAGTAGGATACTAAGGTAGGAGTATGTAGTAGAGAAGAGTGGTGAAGGAAGAAGACAATAGAGGAAAGGAAGAGAGGGTTAATATACAGCGAGGGCCAACAACAGTACGTACCACTTGACTCCACGGAAGGATATGCAACAAAGAATGCATCACCGGAAACACATCCCCGGACAGCTCTTTTTTTATTTATTTTTTATTTTCTGCCCAAAATCCAATATTAAATTTCGGCAGATCTTCCGCTCATCCCACCGTCTGGATTTCTTTCTGGGTCATAGATCGTCCTCGGGGAACGAAACTGCTTTCGGGAGCGTTCCTAGTGTCTTAACTAGGGCTTCCGTATTTCCCCTATTATCTCCGTACCGCTCGATTGGATATGATCTATCTCGTCCTTGGTACTTTGATACAATATACGTAGTGTACGCACTCACAAATAAAAGTGATCGATACCCCGACATCCTGGTTTCGCCTGCAGCGCGTGGAATGCAGATATCCTTCCCTCTCCACACCGTGCACAATCGGCGGTGATACACCGCATCTGACACCTACACTGTACGTACTTCCGTCCTATACACATATCCCCCCCGCGGTCACTGATAGATGAGCTGGTCTGTCGCGCCATGTGGATGGTCAGACGCTAGTATCGCTATCTTCTGGAAGCCTTCTGCGTTGGGCATTAATTATTGATTTATCTAAATAAATAAAAAGTCCCAGCGTGGGGTCTGCCGCTGTCACCGCGCTATATTTCTATTGAAATTTTTTTTTTTTTACTTTTACTCCGTACTCTGTACGGAGCGTGCGATCATACTGGAAAAGTCCTTGCATTTCATACGTGTTTCCTTGGTGATATTCCCCCGCGACCCTTCATTAAATACATTCAAGTTCCTTCCCCAGTCAGTGAATTAAGCAGATAACGTAACCCATTGAATATCAAATAAAAATAAAGTAAAAAGCGAAGTGACCTGCTACTTCCGCGTCAAAAAACACAAAAATCAAACCCCGAAAAAGAAAATTCACTAAATCGTGATGTTAGCATTCGTCCTATGATCACTTGCAAGATAAGATCCTACAGAAATCTCAGCCATGCCAACGTCTTCGCCACCGTTCGTCGCCGGCTGGGCCTGGCCGTTGACGGGGGCGTTCCCTTCCGCTGGTGCTCCACCGCTCTCGTTCGAGACAAAGTAGTCATCCATCTCAGCGTCAAGATCCTCCCTCGATTTCTTCTGGGGCCGGTTGGGGCGACCGCCGCCACGAGGAGCACGGCGACCACGGCGACCGGCGCCGGCCGGCTTGGGTCCTGTCGCGGGCTTGGGCTGCGATTTGGGCTGCGACTTGGCTGACTGTGCAACACGCTCGGCAAGAGACTTCGGTTCAGGAACAGCAGGAGCACGCGTGGCGTCAACAACCACCTCAATCTACGATTGTTAGTAATTATCAGAAATAAGCAAGAAACAGATGTACGAACCTTCATTGGTTTACCATCGACCAGAAGCCCATTCAGCTCTCTGGCAGCCTTAGCGGCAGTGTCCGGCTTGCTGAAGATAATCGAGGCAATTCCGCGGCTACTGCCATTTTGGTTGTATGTGAGCATCACCCGCTTGACGGGGCCTGCAGACTTGGTGAAGTATTCCTATAGCAGGAGATCGGATTAGTATTTCCATCGAAACGTTCTATGTTGCGACTGTCGCTTGGGCAAAGCAAGAATGACCGAGAAAGGACTCGCGCAACGGCCTCAACTCAATGAAAAGAGCATCAGCGAGCACACAGTGGCAATTAGTAGCCAGCAATCTGAAAAGGACCACATATGCAAAAAGAAACCCGGTCGCTGCCCTGATCTGCATAGTATACGAGCGTGCATCACCTGCAACGCAAACTCCAATCGGCACGATATCACGCATGACATGTCCCTCTTACGCCAACCATGACCTTGTATCCAACTGATATACCTCCCACATAGACCACATGCAAGAATGAAGATGTCCACTGTAAACGGATTCACCCGTTCTCGTCAGGACTTTGGTAGTGCACGTTGCGCCGCTCCATCTACTCTCGCACTGGCCTAGCCTTAGCGGTCAAGTGAATGCGCTGAATAGACCCTGAAAGGTCGGAATGGAGATGACCATGCATTCACGAAGCATTGCTCTTCGGTCTCACGTAGACGATATGATGATACCACCATTGATAATTGGCCAAATTAAAGAGTGGATGATTTGCTGCTGGCTCACTGTTGCGCTCGCTGATGCCCCCGAGATCCAATAAATGCAAAAAGAACGCATGACCAATGGCTCATGGTATGTAATGGTGTATATTCCAACCATCGACCTTCGCACAGTCTGCGGGCGTAGCTTCGCAGGTGGATTGCTTTTAAGGCAACGGTCCACTAAACTGAGCACGCGTTGCGCAAGACTACGGCAGAGCTCGACTTCTTCCACTTTGCAGCTTGCTAGCATAAATGCGTGTGCAAAAGTTTCTCGAAGGAGGATGTTGCCTGTGCAGGAAGCTGAACGACTACCACGGGTATGTGAGAACGACGTGGTGAGGGGTTCGAGAACGAGTGGAAGCTGTTCGTGCCTCGAAGGTCTCGAAAAAAAAGACATGGCGATAGAAACCGAAGGCGAAAGGCCTCTCAATCAACATACCTTGATATTGGCCTCATTCACATCGACAGGCTGGAGAAGTCAGTCCTGACCATTAGGATAAAGGAACAAGTAGGTGTAAACTTACCAAGCCGCTGACCATAATCTTGCTATCAGTAGGAGTAGGAGCGGCAGCGGGCTGGGCAGCCTTGCCAGCAGCCTTGCCAGTAGGCTTGGTAGCCTTGGTTTTTCTGATTCCTCCAGCAGCACCGGCCTTTCCTCCACGGCGAGCACCACCGCGACGGCGGTTGCTCTGACGGTGATTCACCAAGATCTCGTCAAGAGATTTGTCCAACTTGCCAGACATTGTTATTGAGTCGGTAGACGGTAAAAGATTGGTGTAATTTAGGTGTGAGATGGAAGGTGTTGCCACTGTTGTCGCGTTTGAGGCTCGCGACGATCAGGAGAACAAACAAGGTTGAAAAGTCTGTCGAGAAAGGGGATGAATCGAAGGGTCTTTGTGCTAGCAAACAAGCGACAGAGAGAAAAGAAGAGCAGCGGATATTGGATATACCACGTTTTGGATGAAGATGCAGCGTGAATTAATGGGGGTGAATGACAGAGAAACGGCGATGATGAAGGGAGGTCGAAGTTGCCCAGAACGCGCTAACCCAATTGGGACCCTGCTGACACATCAGTGAATCCAACAATAGAAATACATAAACATCCCTCTGGACAGGCTGATTAGGAGATTATATATTCAATATGGACAAGGCCTTCATTCTGAAACTTCCTGATGAGCTTCTGGATAAAATAATTTGCGAAGCAACGCCAATCATTCGCCATTGGAATAGCGAACACTGCCAGGTCTATGACACAACCCTCTGTCTCTCTCTTGTATGCCGGCGCTTCCATCGTATTTCTATGCCATACCTTTACGCAGACCTGATAATAGATATTAGCGGCGACGGCTGGAAGCATCCCGAGCAGGTTCCCAGGCACCTCCATCGCAGCTGCAGAGAGAATCCATTGCTCTGGACACTCTGTCGGAGCTTGACTGTGTATCATCAGGAACCTAAGAATAAATATCTCTATGCTGCAACGGATTTTGTCACCTGGTTTACTGCCGTCAGATCGTTCACACTTTATGGGTTAGACAAGGGCGAGAGAGCATGGGAGTTGCTTCATTTGGCATTGGGGTACATGTCTAGCTACACTAAGCTGGTGCTCGGGAGTTACCCTTATTCCTACGGTCTCGACCTTCCGAGGGTGATCGATGTGCTTGGCGATTTTGAAAGCGGACCTTTGCAAAATCTTCAAACACTTGGGTTGAAGGGAATATCTATTCGCGGGGACAATCTGTGCCAGGAAAAACTGAGGGAGAAGGCAGGAACGGCCCCGTTCACCAAGCTCAAATTACGCTGCTTTCTCCTGACTCCTAGAACCCTCGAAGCACTGGTACGCTGGCCCAAGCGTCTGGAAGTGTTCGAGCTAAAGTTCTCATTCAGTGATGACTACGCCGAAATGGGGTTATATACTGAGTGGACACTGGCAATATTAAAACATATTCTAGCCATCCACCGAAGTACACTGCGCTCGATCAAGTTATACGCTGTAGGCATCAACGGGCTGGCGGGTTTTGACTTGTGCGACTTCGAAAGTCTAGAAGAATTGAGCCTCTCATCGGCATGTACTGGCCACCAATACCCTGTCAGAGACCATATGATCGGAGTTCTCACCAACCTGCTTGCTCCACGCCTTCGTGTTTTCCACTGGGACTTGACCCTCCAGGACCAACAACATTGCGAAGGGCTGGACGGTTTTGGCCAGGAAGAGGAAGATTGGTTGCGGGCGTTGGTGCGCGAAGCACTTGCACGTGGATGTCCACTCCAAAGAATTGAAATAAAATATACACCCGATGCTGGCTACAGCTTCAATGGCATATATCCGTGGGACAGAATGGATGCCCTGGGGGCTGACTTACGCCCATATGGGATCAAAGTGTGTTATAACCTTCCCTCCGTTAGCAGGGAGGAGTTTTGGGCACTAAAAGGCGAGAAGCTTATCGTAATTTGATTCTTGGTGAATGAATTTAATATTCAAGATTGGCATATCAAAATTAGTTATACTCCAGAAACGATATGAATAAATGCGCTATCACACAAATTTGTATACGCTTCTAATCATGACTATATTGACGCTGGTGATGCCATTGGCGACTGTTACTGTCCCCTAGAGTCACTCTGCTGGCGGGTCATTGAATGTCAGATTGTGCAGTCTTTTGCCAATGATCAATAATAACCGAGTGACAAAATCAACTTGTATATATCATTGGTGATAGTGTAAAGCCAACCCATTTGTCTGTTAGGAACTGGCGCATAGATCAATACAGCTCTTTTTTTTCTTTTTCTTTTCCTTTTTTGGCTCTAATTGCCATATGCCATATTCATGCCATATATGATGAATCACTGGTACTGTCTCTGGTGGGTTTCTTTTTCCAGAGAAACCGGATCTTAGCTTAGAGTAGGCACACGATTTCTGTCAAACCATTTGTCCCATTGCTGCTCGTGCTTATCAGTCGCCTCTGCGGCTTTCTGACCGCGTTTGTCAATTGAGTTAACGAGGATGAAGTCCAGTTATTTCGGCACCTGGAGCGTCGGTCGGCATATACAATCGCCACTGGCCCTATGCCAACACTTACAATGGGTCGCCACTGCCAGTTTGTTCTGAGTTTGAGCCCTAACATATATGGGAATGTCTTCCACGACCGTCTTAAGCTTATGACATATTATATTGATGTTCGAAATCCTTTCGATAGCAATTGAAGATAGCCGTTGCCCAGACTCACTTCTCATGGGGCCGTCCTGCACTATCGTTACCATGAAGTGAACGAGTCTTGAACGGTGGGGCCAAGACAGTCTACCACTGGTCTTGGAAACAACGTCCGGCTTTGAATTCGGCTGGATCGCCTCGTGGGACATACAGTCATCGACGCTCATAGTGTACGCGTGGGACATTACATGGCGGCCCGACTCAATGTGTCTACGGGACTTGCGTTGCAAGCAGGCTGCTTTCAAATTGCACGGCATTTTGCTGGGTCGGGCATTGCTTTCCTTTCCGAGGGACCAATCAGAGATTATCATCATTATTTGGCAAATGGCCTGGATCCGCTGCCCATGACTTCCTGAATCTGGGTCAATCCGGTGAGTATGCAGCACCTTTTTTTCAATTAGCACTGAACAGACTCACAGATATTCTTTGGCTTGGCAATCTACCATTTAGTCCATGGATCAGCATGGATAGGCCACTATCCCATTTTTGTTTATTCTGCCCTCTTACGTGGGTATCAAATGAGTCGGTACATATGTCGAACCCGCTGGTTAATACTTGCCGGGTTGGTAAGAAAGAGTGCACGAAACATGCAACGTCGAAGACAGCATAACATCTTTTGAGAGTGACAAGCCTAAATTTCAACATCTGGAGTCTCATTATTTCTCATAATCCATTTTGTGGCATCATTAGAACTCCATCCAAACCGGTGAACTCCAGTATATCCTGGCTTTCAGGGATTTGCACCTGGAGGTAATGGGCTGTGTAGATACTGGAATGAGAAAAGAGTAAAAGGAAGGAAGAGAAATAATAGTAATAGACCTTGCGATTCCCACAACTAATTCACTACATTAAGAGCCAATATGTAGTTTTCACTCCCTCTAATAATCTCCAAATATACTGGGGTCCTCATCATTTCCATACATGCCCTCCCGTATGGAGTCCAAATCGACATTCTTAGGCCAACTGGAATACCAATCTAGGAGTTCCAAGATGCCGTTGAAGACACTGTCTCCCACTTCAAGGCACGAGTTAGTCTAGATGACAATCCTCCAGGCCCAATCGTGACCCGTCCCATCGCCTCCGTGCTCCTTCTGTTCATCCTCCTCGTATTTCTCCCACCGGCAATACACATAGGTACTGTATCACATCCAATCATTATCCTGTGTGGCCATTCCGGTTTCGAGCCCCCTCTAACCTCCAGTCCAATATCGGCCAGAGCATTGAATGTATCCTCCTCCAACAAGCAAAAATCAGGCAGTATTCTTCTTCGCGCAGTTTGCTCGTCGATGCCCTCATTTCCAGTTTCGTCACTAAGGGGCGAAGAAGGGGTACCCCAAAGTACCGAAAATCAAGATTTACAACCCCATCGGCGAACTTGATGAAGCTCCCCAACTCAGGGGCAACCTTGATCACACCACAAGGCCTAAACTGCTCATTACGTACCCTCTCCATTTTTTCAAGGAACATGCGATGTCGGTCTCAAACCGCAAACTAGGTCCTTCGATCCCATCCATGTGGGAGTGACCAACGTGCGCACCTGCTCCAAGGTGGTCACTTGGTCTTCGCGTGCCCTTCGCTCGTGCATGTACGCAATAGCTATGGCTTGGAGCCTTCCTGGGTGTGGCCATTTTGTAGATTTGGACCAGAAGTGGGCCATGATGTCGAGCTTCTTGGGATCGGGGAGGTTGAAGGAGTTAGTTTCGTCGATGTGATCGTTTAGGAATTTGCGGTTGGAGTTGTACATCTATGGGCAGAATGATTCAACTGTCGCTTTCATTTGACCGTCGAGCTCGTTAGTGCCCTGACGGGGTGAACCTTGGGCAGGTACCATAATGGAATGAGCGACTGATAGGTATGAGAAGGGTGATTGTGAAAGTGATAGTTAGTTGCCTGGTTACTTATCCACGATATTGTAATCTTATAAAGAAGGCATCAAAACTACTACAGTCTTCTCTCCAAGGACGATTATATAGCGAATACCTGTCTGTTTCACGGTATGAGTTGAATTATGTGTTGAGTTCATTACTAATTATCAGCAAATATTGAACGAGCTTTGAATCTGTATTTTTTTTTTGAACATTCCTCCATATATGGTAGGTTTATGGCTTGACTTCCATAAAACCCATTCTGTCATCACCCCATCCAAGAGCTATCACACAATCCCGCATAGCATGTTGATGGGATCGCGCCATGTGAGGCAGCAACATACTTTGGTTCTGTTTTCAACTGTCATGTAGGTCAACTGAAGGAAGGTATTGAGGAACAACAGAATCCTGCGACTGCGGGATCTTGACAGCGATTTTGTGTTTCCAAATACTAGTCTTGATCAGAGAAATGCAATTCATTAGTGAGATTTCCGCTTTGGTGAAACTCCAAATTTTGATTCCAGTAGGTTGTGGTTTCGTGCCATAAAGATCCTAGACCGTGATTTGATAAACGGCATAAGAGCCCTCATGAACGGCAAGATACTTCCCACTTGTCGATAAGGCTGTTTCACTTAGACACTTCTCTAGTATTAAGTATCTCTGTTTTATGAAAAACTTCCTAGCCGCATCCCAGATGACCACTTTCTTGTAGGCGGAAACTAGAGAAAGAGGCAACAGCGCCATAATCCATTTCTCGGGGGAGCTCACCCACTGCATTTGTATCCGTATCCCACAGTGCCGCCCTGTGGTTCGCAGTGAAAAACATCCTACTTCAAAGTACACGCTATAGTCACAATCTGATTTTGGGTCCTACCCTTGCATCGGCAAACTAAACGTTGCGAGTAACAGAGGACAGCCTGAGATACCATAGATATTCACACTTCCACTTCCACTATGAGTGCCAAATACTGGTCACCACCGGGATCCAGTCAAAGGTGTCTAATATCTCGGCTGAATCTCAGCACATCCCTCTGCGGCACGATGGTACATCGCGCTGTGCTGGATATGAGCTTTTGGAGGCCATCGAGCTCGATTTTGCCTGTCCGCCACACAAAATGATAGCCGAGTGTACTTCCAGAAGAATGACTCGATTTAAATCGTATAATCCCTCATAACGGACCCCAAAACAGACTCTCCGGTATCATATTGAAAGATAGCTATAGTTAGCAAGTAGTGCAAGACCATAGGGTTCCAAGTAAGTATCAAGGCGCAAAAAGCGGTAATGAATTGAATCAAAGACGGAAAAAAATAGCTTCGAACAATTAAATTCATATATCAGGTCCAGCCTAGCAAAATAGAAACGTCAAATACCATGCCAGAACTCCGTTGAGCGCCCCAGTATACATATCAAAAGAAAGACCTCGTTCCTGAGGCTTGTACATAGTCTCGTAACAAGTTGACGAAAACCCGATCAGCTCTTCAGAGCTTCCAGTCGTCCTCGCATCTGTTCAAGCGTAGCCTCCTGGTCCTCGAACACGTCTTCGGCGGCCGGCTCTTCTTCCAGAGGCTTCTCGGGCTTTTGGGCCTGGGAAAGCTTTCCTTGCAAGATCTCCTGCAAAATTTTGTCCACCTCTGCGTCGGCCTCTTCCTCCTCCTCTTCAAGCATATTAGGATCGGTAATTGCATCGTCAACCATTTCTTCGATTATTCCGGCCCGGACCAACTCCGTGGAGAGTTGGTGCATCGTTCCAGATAACTCTGGTAGTTTGACCAGCGTGTTCACATCCTTCATAATACCCGTCGACTTTTTTAGACTTCCTTGAATCTTGCGAACCGAAAACGCCTCGTTCACCTGCATTTGAACGCTTTGAAGCTGTGCTCGGCTCGTGGTTAAACGGGCATTTTGCTTTCGGATCCGAACGAGTTCTCGCGCGAACGTTTTCAATTCGACCGTGGCTTGTCTCGCCTGCGAGGGATTCCGTTCTGCTCGTTTTGACGCATTCAATATGAATTGCCGTGTTTTGGTGTCGAGGGTCTTTAGTTGCGCAATGTCGCGGTCTAATTGGCGGGTATTAGAGCGGATAAGCTGATTGCATTTTCTCATCTGTCGTCGAACTCAGAAGTTAGCTTTAACAGCACAATGTGAGCGGTTACCCATTTGAATCGCACCTGAGCCTGGGGATCGGGCCCAAAAAAGACCGCCTTAAGGGTCTCCATGTTTCCCACTGTCAATCCGATAATTATGTCCAATGTATATAAGCAGTCGTTCGCTATCGATCTTGAGCAATGTTCTGTGTTCGACTGTATCAAAAGATCACTTCGAAGTCCATGCTCTTCGTAACCAGGCGGGGTACCGAGAACGGGTGGTGAAAGGCGTGCGTGAAAAGAAGTAAACCTTTGAAAATCGTAGTCAACTCGGATTCTAGACAGGTAGGCGCACTGTGGCCTTGGTATATCTCTATTCTGGCTTATTGCAGCATTCTCATAACCATTTCATCCACGATCCGTGCCTGACAGCCACCAAAAAAGAAAGCTTGGGAGTCGGCGGGCTTAGTCATACTGTGGTTTGCAGGTGGCGTCTCTTTATGCCTGAGGTATAAATAATTGCAAACAGGGCAAACAAGGCGGGAGGGTTCTCGTACGTTCGATGATCACCCGCTAAGGAAGGCAGGAAAAAGAGAGGGCAGATGGTGACTGTTGCTGGCTTATATTGCTACTCAAAAACATCTCTCTGCGTTGAACGTCATCTTCATCTTTCTCTACACCTTCTAACCATACATCTTCTCTACTACGATTCATAATGCCTGACCTTCCTCAGACGCACCCTGAAGGTACGTTTGTCCTCTTGCTTTCCCCGCTTTGGCCGGATGTTTTCATCATCCAGCCGCATCGCACATTGGCCATCTCTACGCCTTGTTACGGATTGATGTGTCGGATGTGGATGAACTGATAATGCTCATTCGCGATCATGGCTCTTTTTAAGTGCACCGTTACTGACTCGTATTTTCGATATTTTCAGTCACATGGGCTCAGCGCTCTTCGAGCACTGACGCCGAGCGGAACTACCTCTACGTGGATATCAAAGCTCCTGATGTTGCCAAGTCTGCTGCAGACCTAAAGATCACTTCGAAAAATGTCTCGTTCACTGGTGAATCCAAGAAGGGTGTGAAGTACCACGTGTCGCTCGACTTGTACGCCGAGATCGACCCTGAGAACAGCAAAGTGAACCACAACGACCGTGAAGTTGAGCTGGTCCTTCGCAAGAAGGAGTTGAAGGAGGAATTCTGGCCTCGTCTGCTGGAGGTTAAGCAGAGAGTTCACTTTTTGAAGACTGACTTTGACAAGGTATGGTACCTTCACTGTGGTTTTGGTAAACTGATGCTAACTGGCAGTAGTGGGTCGACGAGGATGAACAGGATGAAGTCCCTGACGAGGACTATGCGAACAACTTCGGTGACTTCGGCGGTGGTGAAGGCGGTCCCGGCGGTCCTGGCGGCCCTGGTGGTCTTGGAAACATTGACTTCTCGAAGCTGGGTGGTCTTGACCCCAGTGCACTTGGTGGCCTCGACCCCAGTGCACTTGCCGGACTTGGTGGACAGCTTGGCGGAGAGGAGGGCGAAGGCGCTGAGGGTGAAGAGGTAAGCTCTCTGAGTTCTTCATTTTTTTTTTTTTAACACATCAAAGCTAACACTACATACTAGGAGGAGGAAGATATGCCCGAGCTCGAGCACGCCGACGACAAGGGCGAGGCCAAGAGCACCAAGATCCAGGAGGTCTCATAATTTCCTTCATTTCCGTCCTTTTGCTGTACCTGAATTCCAAAAGAAAAAAGAATCATCATAATCTTGGCGGAATGATTACCGGCGATGCGTGCACTTGATTTTTTTTGGGCACTGGCTTAGGGTTCATTGCCTTGGGTGTTTATGAAATGTTTCCTTAAAATTGAATGACATGACGAGATGATTGACTGTGTGTCTTCAACTTTCTTGTAGTTCAATCTTTATAAACGTAGTGTCGTGTGTTCGGATCCCAACTACATCATAGACCACATACCACGGCCATATGCCATACTCAGTCGTATCCTACGAAATTTGTATTTAATAGAAAGAAAAGAAAAGTAGATATGACTATTCCGTATAAATTTTCACACTTAATGAGGACTAACTGCGTAGGATCACTGTGATTAAATAATAATTGCATTGGGCACTTCGATTGGCGGACCGACGAACGAGGAAAAAGATCCTGTCCCGCCACAAAGTGCGAAAATGTGGAGTTGCCTCACTTCTTCCTTTTCTTCCTTTCCTCTTCGTACCTCAACTACATACCTCTACTCACTATCCGTCTCGTTTTTTATAGAGCCATTAACTTGGTTTTATCTATCTGGTTGCCACTCCTCAAGGCTGATCAGCGCCCTCTTTTCCGTCGTCATACAACTCGCCCGACCGAGATTGTGTGAGCCCGCCGACCGTCGCTCGCGCGCATTTCTTTTCTCACCTCGATCAGTTTCAAGCGACTTGAGTTCTCGACAAGAGACAAACCGCCATCATGCCTCCCAAGAAGCAACCCGACCAACCTAAGAAGAAGAAGGCCAACGCGGAGGACAAGGTTCGTTTTGCCCCTCTTTTCTCTCTTCATATCCCTTTCATCTGAACGAGAGGGAACGAAATAGGGCGATGGCTAACTACTCTCTTCCACCTAATAGACCTTTGGTATGAAGAACGTATGTACAGAAAACGCCACTGACCTTCAACCACGAACCCGAGTCTCGATAAACTAACACACTTCCGCGTGCAGAAAAAAGGTGCTCAGGCCAAGAGACAGATCGAACAAATGAAGGCTCAGGATAAGGCCAACGTGAGACCTGATGATAAGCGAAAGGCAGCTGAAAAGGCTCGCATTGAAGCCGAGAAGAAGGCCGCAGCCGACGCCAAGAGGGAGGCTGCAGAACTGTTCAAGCCTGTCCAGGTGCAAAAAGTTCCTTTTGGTGTCGACCCCAAGACCGTTGTCTGTGTTTTCTACAAGCAGGGCAACTGTGAAAAGGGCCGTAAGTGCAAATTCAGCCATGACTTGAACGCCGAGCGGAAGGCTGCCAAGAAGGATCTGTACACCGATTCTCGGGATGTGAAGCAGGATGAGGAAGAGGTGAAGAAGAAGGATGCCATGGACGACTGGGACGAGGAGAAGTTGCGCAAGGTCATTACCAGCAAGCACGGAAACCCGCGAAGCACGACTGAGAAGGTTTGCAAATACTTCATCGATGCCGTTGAGAACCAGAAGTACGGATGGTTCTGGACTTGTCCCAATGGTGGTGACAAGTGCATGTACAGACACAGCTTGCCACCTGGGTATGTTGCCTCCCTTTCCCTGTCGGCTTCAAATCATTTCTAATGCCATATAGGTTCGTTCTGAAGACTAAGGAGCAAAGAAAGGAGGAGAAGGCTTTGATGGACAAGTCGCCACTCAACACATTGACCCTGGAAGACTGGCTCGAGTCGGAACGACACAAGCTCACCGGTGACCTCACACCAGTCACCCCCGAGACATTTGCTGCATGGAAGAAGAACCGTCTTGACAAGAAGGCCGCTGAGCACCAGGCCAAGCAGGCCAAGGAGGCCACTGGTCGTACTCTGTTCGAGAGTGGGAACTGGAAGACAGAGGAAGACAGTGAGGATGAGGATGAGGATGATGCATTCAACTTTGACTCTCTCCGGGAGGAGACCGAACGAATCCGCGCCGAGAAGGAAGAAGAGCGACTTGGGAAAGTCCACGGGTTTACTGTGCCGGACGAGAGCGCGGGTTGAGCCCCGTGCGACTCTCGCGAGATCCTATTACTGGGGGCTTTCCAGATCACCCGCACTGGACCGGTGTACCAGAAGTGTATTCCGGACTGTGAGGTGGACCTTTGACGTGCCGGATGACTGCCGTTGTATTGGGGTCGCAAGAGAGAGCCCTGCCCGGTTAACGTTTTGCCGTTTGTCATTCTCTTCTTCATGCTCGGCTGATGAACCTTGTGGTTGATGGGAATGGTCCGGGAACCATGAACATGAAATGATACACAAGGTTGAGATACATCCTGTGTTTTTGGTTTTCTTTAAGCGATGTTCTGTTATATCCAGCTTGTTCTTAAAAGTGTTTGGTAAACTAAATGAACTTTATGATCAAGATGCGACAGTCTATTGGTACTCAGGCTTAAACAGTCAGTATGCAGTAATATATACAAGGCTCTACAACAATGCTTTAGTCTGCAAGACACCCTTCTCAAACATCAAACCTACCACATCCTCCGCAACCCCAACAGACAATTCAAACCCCCTCCCCCCAGCCCCATAAGCATGAACGACTGTCTTCCCATCAGCAATTCTCTCAACCTCAATCCTCATACCACCCTCCCTTGCCGGTCTCCTTCCCACAATATCCCTCATTACGTCAAACTGTGCCTTACTCCCTTCCGTAAACGGGAACCACTTGGCTGCGTTAGAGAGGAGTTTCGCCCGCGTTTCTGGGGATGGATTGGGATCCCAGTTGTTAGGCTCCTTGGTGCCCCCTATAATTGTCCCACCGTCTAGAGGACGAGGGATGCAGAAAGACCAGGTTCCGTCGGAATTTTGGCGGGTGAGAGTCATGGGGCACGGGTTGCGAACAAGGCAGGTTTGACCTGTCGACGTTAAGATATTCCATGAACAAAATAGGTTTGGAAGTTGGCGTACCTCGAATGATAAACGATTTGGGATCATTGAGGCCCATCCCCGAACAATTGACCACCGTCTTCACATTCGCATCGAGGTAAAACGCCTCGTTCAAATTCGCAAGGTCGTACGTCATCGTCCGCCCACCATTCAACACAAACCGTCGCAGCAAATGTGCACAGTAAACCGGCGAGTTCACCACGAACGTCTTGTACCGTACGCCCCATTTTACCCCCTCTGGTAGCCTATCTTCACCATCCCGTCCAGATCCCAACTCGCAAAACCCATCCAAATACGACGAATACGCATTCTCAACCCCCCTCCTCTCCAGATACTCCTCCGGCGGATACTCCAGATACTCAATCCCCTCTACCTCCTTAATTCCTGCAGCAGGTTCTTGCGCGACTAGTTTCTTGAACGCCGCGTAGGTGCTGCGCGCTTGGGCGCTTTCGCGAAGGGCCTGGGGTGTTGTTCCGGGTATTGGGCGGTAGTGCGCACCAGCCCAAGGGGAGGCGTAGTTTAGGGATGTTGTGCTGGGGAAGTCGCGTGCGATTAGGAGGATGGATTGGCTTGGGGAGAGGTTGGTTTGGAGGGTGAGGGTTATTGTTAAGCCAATGATGCCGGCGCTGGATTGCGATTGTTAGTAAGGTGTGGTGGGAACGAGGGTTATCTTTCGGATTTGAAGCTTACCCGACCACGACGATTGTTTCTGGTGGCATTCTGGTGGTGATTGCTCTGCAATTGTGGTAGCGAGTATGAGGATGGGAAGCCGAGGTGATAAGAGTCATTCAACCCCGCAAATGGAAAATGATAAGGATCTTTCTTCCTTTTCTTATCCACGGTTGATCACGTTCCATAATACCGACAATGCGCCATTTTTGCTCGATATGCGGCGTCTTGATCCGTCCCTGCGCAGCCGAGGATGATATGGGCCCTCCGGTCGATGATCTGGAATGGTACCAATTGATCCGGGCCTGTCAGTATCCCGCTGCTCTTTGATTTAAGTTGGATTTGCGAGTTAACTCTTCGCAGTCTATAAAGAATGGTCTGAAGGCATTGCCAAAGTCACTGGGGTCGGATATCTCAACACCTTGAACCAACCCATTGTGCCCATGGTGTTCAACGAGTTTTATTGGAAACCCAATGTCTATATAAACAACTCTGTCCCGTTTCCTGATGCTAGTCCGCACTGTCGCACATACTTAGTCCATGAATCCTGCTGGAGGGTCATGCTCGATCGAGTTTTGTATGGCAATTCTTTCACGGATTTTGTGGCCGTCGCACTGGCGCAGCTGTTTTGGGGTGCCTCTCTGTACAGGCAGTACTTCTGTATCCAAAGACATGATTATGGTGGATCAGCTGAATTCTGGGATGCCGAAGGAGATCCAATGGAAGCAATGTCACAGGGAGGATATGGACATTGTGCTGTTGAACCTTCAGGGTTCGTCAGTATCGAGGACCTTAGGAGTTGCCTTGGTCCTGAGATCCCAGTGGAGATACCTGCTACTCCTCCCATAGCTTCCACGCCGAGGCTCGAGTATGGCTCTGACAAATTCGCTAAGCTCCCCACGGAGGTTATGCACATGCTCTTGACTTGGTTGCGGTTAGATGATATCCAGCAACTCCGTCTGGCGTCCCGGCCAGTCGCTTCAACTTCCCATCCAGACCAACTCCCACAGTTCTTTTGGCATGGCCGATTCTTTCCAGATTTTGAAATGGGGTTCGCAATGCCCATCTGCAAAGAAGGTTATCATGACTGGCGGTTTCTCTACTCTAGAGTCAAACGCGGCCTGAAGACGCATAGCTCTGACCGTCTCGTGAATCGAAAGAGGGTATGGAACTTTATTTGTAAAGAGGAAGGTTGGTATCAGAAGCTTTACCCAGGCAGCGATAATGAATTAAACTTGGGTTTGCTCCAATAGTGGTTACAGGCTGCAATTATACGATATACCTGTCCGAAATCTATAGTTGGACTGTTATCAAGATTTTACTCGGATTTACTCCCACAGACCTTCTGGTGCAATCAGTTTATTCCTGAGCCCAAGGGGGAAGTTGCAATGCGATCATGCGGTTTAAGATAGCCCAAGGACTGGAAGAGAACAGGGGCGTTCCCTAGAAACATGAAGTGTACCCTGAAGGTCGCTGGGTTGTCTCCACAGTTGGCTGTAGAGCTGTTCTGCCCCAACCCCGCAGTTGATAAGAATCCTTTCTTTGCTTTCTTTCATCCAAGGATATAATCATCATCCCGCCATGGTTCGCTACTACCATTGCTCGATATGCGGCTTCCAGGTCTGTTTCAGAGATCAGGATAGTAAAACGAGTTGGAAATGGCATCAGTTGATAAGAACCGGTTGGAACTTCCCTTATTACCCTCAAGTTTATGCGTTAACTCTAAACAGTGCATATACGTCGCAACAAGTTTATTGCTCTTACTGGAGTTGGATATATCCAGATGGACGACGAGATCATGGTGCCAGGAGACCTGGAGAAGGTCTTTTGGCCTCATCCCGGGAACCTGATTTTGTTTCCTTGGATTTTTCGGCAATCCTACTCCCACGCTCTTGGGTTCATGATGTATGCCGGCAGGTCCTGATAGATAGTGATGTATGGCACTAATGACAGCAAAAGTACGGCCTATCAATTAGCGCAGACACCCTATCCCATCACCTAGCGCATGTAGGCCTTTGGCAATACCAGGTTTTATCACAGGAACTCACTCCAGGAGTAAAGCAGGTGCCGTGGTGTCGAACCTTCATGTTTTGAAAACATCCAGGACCTTCTTTGTTACCCTTGAGAGTCTGGTGGAAGGTACCAGCATTACTGCTAGTTCCCCAATATCTTCCACGGGACCTGATCAACACAATAATGACACATTTTCCAAACTACCCACCGAGGCAGTCTATAGCCTTCTGGCTTGGATATCGTCAGACGATATTCAACAGCTGCGCTTGGCCTCCAAATCTATTGTGTCCAGAACTCACCCAGGCTCACTACCGCAAAATTTCTGGGGCAATCGGTTCATTCACTCCCGATTTCGAAATGGGGTTTGCACTACCGAAGCGCACTGATGAATAACATGATAGGCGGTCATTTTATATTAGGATAAAACTGGGGTGGGGGCATTGTCCTGGCCGCCTCAAGAAATGGAAGAGTATGGGACATCTTTAGCGAAGAATATGAGATAGTTATATTACCAGGGACTTTGTAAGAAAGTCTAGGAGAACCTCTCAGTTGGGTACCGCGATCGGGGGCAGGAGACCTGATAAGAGATCTTGACAACCCCGCAGCTGATAAGGATCTTCCTTCCATCATTCCCACACTAGCAGCCATGGAGCAGGAGCAGGAGCAGGAGCCCCTCTGTCCAATATGCGGCGTTAGAGCCCATTCCATTGCTCCTCGATACTGGACCAACGCACTTATTCCACAGTGGTTGCAGTCAATCCGGGCTGGTCGGTATCCTCTTCGCTGAGATTCCCGTGCAGGTGTTGATTTCTAGCAGTGTATAAAAAACCTGATGATCTGGTTGGTCTTACTGGAGTTGGATATGTCAACTCTGAAGATAAACTCGTTGCACCTGAGGACCGAGAAGAGCACATTGCCCCCGAAGACCGGGACAGAATATCTCCCGAGATAGCCTTGTACGTCGGGCCCTCGAGCACATACGAGACTGCATACACTGAATTTGGCCCACAACTTCCTGCGTTCTTAGTCCACGACGAGTGTTGGGAGGTTTTCCTCCAGCGGATATCGTATGGACGCGATGTTAAGGAGTATCTTACCGATCTAATACAGATATTTTATCGTGTCAGTTACTACAAGGAGGCCTTTGCTTGCCACAGACATGACTTTGGGGACTTTCATAGATTCTGGTCAAGCGACCCCAAGGATTCCGAAGAGATGATGGAGGCGAATGGACTCGGTTATGTTGAAATCACTCCTGTGGAGTATGACAGTATGGAGGACCTCTTGGCCGATCTTAAAATCGCGTGTAGATTCATGCCGGACGATTGGCCTGCCATAAGTGACGCCGGTAGTGATATTTCCACTGCTGGTGGCCCGGTATCTTCCACATACCGTCTACCGGAAAATGGTAATACGGACCCGTTCGCCAAGTTGCCCTCGGAGGTGATTTATATACTCCTGAGCTGGACGGACTCGGGTTGTGTCCGGCAACTGTCTCTGGCGTCCAGAGCAATCGCATCGAGAGCCCAGACAGATTTGTACCCGCCGTCATTCTGGTACAGTAGGTTCATGCCTGACTTTGAAATGGGGTTTGCACTGCCAAGAGACACGGAGGGGCCTCAAGATTGGTACAGTCTTTACTTGATGATCAAGTGGGTGATTTACGAGCGTTCGCACGACAATCTCAGAAATAGGGAGAGGATTTGGAACTTCTTTTGGAACGAGAAGAGGCTGTATCAAAAGGGTTTCAAGGATCGGGGGGGTGTCTCCGCATCTGCTTGAAATAATACGATATACGGATGATTGAGGACGTCACAGTGGCGGTGACAGCTTGGAGAGCTCTTGAGATCGACAGCCGGACCGTGATGGCGGACGTTCTGGGAACGGCTGTCATGCAGTGGTCTTGGTACAAGTACTTGTATCGGAGTACACGAGCAGACATCACAAGTCTAGAAGTCACATCACGTCCTCAGTGGCCCGTCCTCGTACTTATGCACGTGCGTCACTGCAGGATCGTATTAGTGCGGATTACTGGAATATCATGGTGATGGCCGTGATGGTCGTATCAGAAATCGGACTGCGATTGGATGCTACAGATTAATCATGATTTCCCATACAGGGTCCCCTGTTTCGGATGTATTTGAGACTGGCGTGATACTCCCTGTCTATCTTCATAACCCCGGGATTGAAGTGGTGTGTCGGGTATAATAATACATTGTAGGAGAGTAGTGTCGGAGTGCCGGACTCATCACCAAAGCTTACTGACCGGCTCCAACTCGGCTCAGTGATTCGCTCCGCTAAGCGCCGCGACGGGGCGCGGAAGTCCCCGATAAGTGGTGTAATTGGGCGATGCAGGTGACAAACCCGCAGGTCCAGGTGAAGAAATAACTGGCTTCCCACCAATTAGAGGGGATAAATGTTGTGCAGAAACCCCAGCGATCGCCTGAAGCGGCAAGGTCCTGTTCCGAGGGAGCTCTTTGATACTCATTGGTAGACTGCTGTATGGCCTGTTCGCAACTAAAATGCCTCCCAAGCCATTGTATTATCAGGTATGGCTGTCATAGTAGCAGAGTGTCATTATTATTGTCGCCAGATTCGCAAGACTGGGCAGAGTTGAAATTTATCGCTTCCAATGATAATATTCAGGTAGAATATACTCCGTACTGAAGCGCCCAAGCCGTGTGAGAAAGATCGATCATTTATATTAAAAAAGTGCCTGGTGGACTTGAGTATCGTCATTCCATCTCATCTCATCTCGGATCTTCCGTAGCTCTTTTACTTTTTTCTCCTCTTCACATACTCCATACTACTACTCCTTATTGAACTTGATCCAAGTTTTGTTTGAACCAACGTGCTATATATCGCTCTCACTCGTTCTGTTTCTCTGGCCAAACTACAACAGATGCCTCGTAACATCGCAGCGTCTTTTTGACAAGGCCTCCAGTGCTGTGCGACGCTGAGAACCTGTCAAGTATTCTTCTCTGTAAGTCGCAGCATTCTTTTCTTTTCTGTGTGAGTTGGTCCCTGAGGACCGTCGCACAGGGTTACTAGGATGCTACCTTGAGCAAACTCGATGGATATTTCTACTATCCTCGTGCATTGACTTTGAGACATCCACGGATCATACCGCATGAGCTTAGTGTCTTGAACCATGGTCCAACTGACAAGGAACAGAAGTCAGTCTCTAATCACCAGACCAATGGCCCCTCCGCCGCAAGCACCGGAACGCTCTCTCGAGGCATGTGCCTCTACTGCCTCCCTCTTCCTCTACGCCCAAGGCTCATCTATCCTCTGCCTCCACCATGACACGCTCGCGCTCGATCGACGGTTCGAGAATCACCAGAAAGATATCGATTTTATATCCGTGGATAACGTCAGTGAGCGTGGACAAGGACGGCTGGTCGTGAGCTACGATGTCGGACAAACTGCTATCGTGTGGGATCTATTCACGGGGACGGAGATTGCAAGGTTTGCGGCTTTTGAGCCGCTGAAGGTGGCCTCTTGGATGCGGGATGGGAATGTTGCTTTTGGTATATTCTTCTTGTGCCTGGTTGCTGCGATGGTTCTAACAGTGGGCAGGAAACATGAAAGGCGAGGTTATCCTTTTCGAACCGTCGACTTCGGAACACGTCTCGACTCGGACCATATCTGAGCCTATTACGACGTTAGCACCGGGTGCTGATTGTAGGACATATGCGATTGGGTATGTCCTTGTTTCTCAATGAAGGAAGGAATGTTTTGCTAACAAGTCAGATACCAAAATGGCACCATTCTACTCGCAACGCTTCATCCTACCTTCGACATCCTACACACACTCACAGCTTCACGCAATCCGTCGCCCTTGATCAATTTATCGTGGCATGCATCATCATCGAAACAAAAATCGGATATGCTAGCCTCGCAGGCATTGAATGGTGACTTGAAAGTCTGGAGCGTCTCGAAACCCGCCGAGAAAGAACCACCACGAACCATTCGAGTTTTGAAACGATCGGATGCCGCAGCATCGGGGCCACAGTGGATGGCTTGGTCTAAGAATGGAAAGATATTGCAGTATATGAATGGGTATGTTGGGCCCGTTATCTGGGTTGCACTGTGACTAACGAGGCGCAGAGAAACATGGTCGTGGGATGTCAGGACCAAGCACGTCACTTCTGAGCGTATTCCGGCTATAAATGGCGTTCGTGGGCTTGCCAATTATGGACCAACGGCCACTTTGTTCACCCTCGGTCCAAACTTCGCAGTGCAGCAGTATGACTTGGAGATCTCCACCATGGTCGCCAATGTGCACCACCCCCCGATGTCTTCAGGAGACGCACAATTACTACCTTCCCGCTCACTGCAAGATTCTCCAGAAATCAAAGAATCTCCATACCCATTCGACGGCCGACAAACACCCTCAGATAACGAGCAACCACACGCAGACCTGGCAAGTCCTGCCTCCTCGCGAAGCAACGCAAGCTCCAAGGCCTCTGGAAGGTACCGCATGCCCTTAGCCTCACCGCCAAGTAGGTCCGAACAGAGCAATACCCCTGCTTCTACGCTGCCATCAAGCAGTGAGAGGAATACGCCACAGCCTTCGCATAGGTATGCCCCATCAGTGTCGACACTGTCTACGAAGAGTTCTCGAGCGGGATCGCGATTGAGGAATGAAGTTCAGTTCAGCCCTGCCGACAAGCAGGTCGATTTGTTTCCTTTTGTCCGGACGCGCTTGAATGACATTCCCTATGGACACCATGAGCCTCTAGAAGAGACCAATCTTGCACCGGATGGCCTTCGCCGGCGGATGCTGAGCATGGTGTTTGGATGGGAGGGTGATGTCAAGGGGCTGATACAGGATGAACGTACGTTTTACCTTAGCCTCTCTTATTGATAAAAGGCTTTCACTAACAGAAACATAGTCAACCGCCATCCCCCGGGGAGCCAGAGCTCCATCCTCTTGGCACAATGGCTGGGTGCATTGGACACGGATGAAATGGTATCCATGATCCACTCAGGTCCTGTCTCCATTTCCGACTGGATGATCATGGCTTTCAGCCAGATGAGCGGCCAAACCCAAGCGAACAAAGTTGGACAGGCCTTCGTGCAGAAGCTACTAGAAACAGGAGATATTCATACTGCAGCAACGATCCTTCTCGGTCTTGGAGACAAAAATGATGCTATCGAAGTCTACGTGTCTCAAAACTACTTCCTGGAAGCTATCCTCATGACATGCCTCCTGATGCCAACAGACTGGCAGCGACAATCGTACCTTGTCCGTCGATGGGGTGAACATGTCGTTTCCCATTCGCAGCAGCAACTTGCGATTCGATGCTTCATGTGCACTGGCGCGGAGCCTTGGGCCTCGTCTGCCCCCCAGAATGCTGCTACCTTTGTAGAGGGGCAACGGTCACCAATGGCATCTCCCGGACATGCACAGCCAATCTCTCCACCGTCTCGGCGAAAGCAGGCAGCCACTCAGAAGGCCATTGCCAAGACTCCTGCTTTGAAATTGATCACCTCGTTTGAAAATCCCAATATGCGCCTTCCGGGACTGAAGTCCGATAACCAGACGCCTACAAACGTACCGTGGATTACGCCAATTGCCGAATCCGCAGTTGGCGAGTCGGCTTTGTCACCAGGTGGACTGGCTTCATGGCGAACGAACAACATGCAGAGCTTGAATCAGGCGGTGGGCTCACGGTCAAATACCCCCGGTTTCAGAGGACGCCTTCCGTCCATTGGAGAAACACCAGTGGATGTCGAGCCGCCTACCTTCCCTCCCACGCCTTTCCGTAGGGGAGAATACCCTACGACATCGGACAGTGAGGACCAGCAACAAGACCAGGGCAAGGAGCAGGAGGAAGAGCCGTCACTGCTGTTGCCATCCGCCAGATACGACCCTAATCAAGAGACCAAGTCAGCCCCGCAGACCGCCATTCCAGCCAGTTCGGAAAAGTTCGCCAATATCAAGGGCCTCCCGTCCCCAGCACCAGGCGTATTCGAGGCACTTCATTCGGAGAGTCGAAATGGGTCAAGAGATCGGAAGCCAGATGGACTACAGATAAGCCTGTTCCAAGACCAGCTTGAAAGAATGAGCAATGGCAGGAGCCCGTTATCGTCGTCAAACAGCCTTCAAACTGCAAAGACCCCTAGTACGGGTGGGTACAGCATTGATCAGTTTATCCACAGCTTGGACGAGGCCAATCAATTCTCGAATCTGCAGCAGCATGTGAACGGTCAAAGTACCACGCCAGGATGGAACGAGGATCCGTACAACCAAATCCCGTTGTCTCCACCTCCTATGTCACCAGAGGAAGCAACACAGGAGGAGAGGTACAGAGCCAAGCACAGCAGATCCCAATCTCGGAATGAAAGCAAAGTGAAAAAGCCCAGCTCCAGGAATTCCTCAAGACGTCGCCACAACCGCTCTTCCAGTCGGAATGCTGCTGGCCGTACGAGTGATCGGAATGATCGTGGTCGTAGCTCCGAGAGAGATGGATCCGGTGCAATGTCTCCGTCTTCTTCATTGCCGATGTCCCCGATCGACGATGCTTTGAGGATTGTTACGAGTGATCGGGAACGGCGCACGCACCAGCGGAGTAATAGCCGTCGTGGGGAGCAAATCCCTGGTCGACGGAGGGATCAATCTGCTGAGCCAGCGAGACCGGGTAGTCGTCAGACTCGCGAGCATGAATCCGCCACGGACCAGGAGTCCTCAACGTCTAACACCAATGGTATGATCCAAGAAGAGCAGAGCCTTGGGAACACGGACACATCTGAGCAGGAAACTCGCGAGCTTCCTTTTGTGGTTGGTATATCAGAGCAACGGAGGAAGGAACTCGCTGCTGCGGAATTGGAAGCGCGACGATTGTCTCTGGCACGAAACCCATCTGCGCCCAATATCCCTTTCCCTGGGGACATTCGATTGAATACTCGAAGCCCTCCTATTGGTTTTCCGTTTTCGATTAGTCCTTTTGGTCAGCGTTCGCAAGCGAGACAGAGGGCACCCTCGATCATGGAGTCTCAGAGTAAACGAAGCAGCTCAGATTCCGGATCCTCCCAACCAGGACTACCAACAAGCCCATCATCATCACTGCGGCAAGCTAAGTACAACAGTGGAAACAACGGTCACGAGAATCCCAACACCGCAAATGCCCCTATTCTGCTGAGTGCTGCCACTTACCAACCCGAGGCAGAGAGGATCGGCCGGTCCATGTCTGTTCCCATGCCAGAAACCCACCACAGCCCATCAGTCAATGCCAACATGCCTCCAAACATCCCAATGCACCCCAGATATAACCCTAACCTCCCGCGCAGTCGCTCAACAAGCCGGTCCCGTCATATGGGCCATCGACGTGAGAACTCTCGAGAACACGGAAGCCCTGGTAGCTACTTTGGTGGCTCTCCTGTGGCCGTCAGTATCGAGGAAACCCTAGCAAACGCGGACAATCAACCGCCTATCCTCCCAGAACTCCAACATCTCAACACACCTCCACCGCCGCCACCATTTCCGTTTTCTAATTCAGCCTCTGCCTCCCCACGCGAGTCCTCAGGAACAATTGACATCGCCTTCGACAATGAGAATTTCGGTCGCCTGCTTCCTCGCGCAATGACCGCCGGCCCAGCATTCACAAACACGATAGATGTCCGCACTAGCGTCAACGGTAGCGCGAGCGCAAGTCCCGATCGTCGACGAATGTCTTTTGACCACCGTCGTGGAAAAAGTGCCAACGAGAGCTTCACCAGCAAGATCCGGAATTTTACTCGCATGCGCAGTAACAGTCGTGGGTTAGAGGGGTGGGGAAGCCCGGCTGCTGTTGAGACTGAGTTGCCGTACGAGAGTGTGCAGATGGTTGACAGGATTTGATTTGATTTCATCTGATATCCCTTCGTTCATTTATTTTTTTTTTTTTTGGAAGGGTTTCAATTTGAAAGTTTTCGGGCTACGTTCGTTTAATTGTTTAATTTGTTATGATTGATGATAAATTGGTTGGCTTGCTTTGTTTTGTTTTGGTTCGTTTATGAGATGATACCTTGCCTTGATACCTCGAATTTGCATTATACTGTCATTTTTATACCCTTTCTTCCCTAGCCTCAGTGTTCTGGATTATTTCATTACCAATATACTTTCTTTTACCATGATGTGGTTAATATAAAGTTGTTCAATAGCCTAGTAACCTGCCGATTGGACGGGATCTGTACCAAATACCGGGTCCAGAACCCTAACTCCCTTAACTCCGTTATCTGGGAAGCAAATCCCGTGCGAGTATTTCACCTCTTCATCCATCTAAAGTAGATAGTTAACATTATCTTTTGGTTCAATACAATCAATCCTATCACAATGTCCTTCAAGCCAACCATAGTCCTGGTCCCAGGAGCCTGGGCCACCCCAACATTCTACACTCAACTCTCATCCAATCTCTCAGAGAAGGGTCTCACTACTGAAACCGTTGCACACCCCTCAGCTGGCGCAGAACCTCCCACCAAGACTCTTGACGACGACGTCTCAAACCTCCGAAGTACACTAGAGCGACTTGTTAACTTCGGAGGGGATGTCATCGTGGTCGCGCACTCGTACGGGGGGCTTGTTGCCTCCGGGGCCGTCCAGGGCCTCGAGAAACCAGTCCGTTAGCAAGAAGGAAAGCAAGGAGCAGTGGCAGTGATCGTGTACATGACTGCATTCGTGGTCAGCAAAGGACTAAGTTTGATTGATGTTGTGGGGGACAACCTCTCCCGTGGATTAAATGCGACGTACGTCCCCCTCTCTTTTATTCCCTTTTTGTCTACATGACCTGCTAGAACCCCAAACAGGAAACTACACTACCCTAGCCTTCGACACCCCATTTCATGACCCTCCCCTCAGCTTCAGTAATCCCACTGGACCTCTGCACTAACACACACCTCTCTCCCTGTTTTCTCCAGAAAAGCAATACATGAACTATGGCACGTTATATCGACTGTGTATATCATTGGTGAAGAAGATGAAATGCTTCCGTTGGCTGTGCAGGATTATATGGTTGGAGACGTCGCGTGTGTATCGGTTGAAGGCATCGCATTTTTCTTTTTTTGAATAAGCCCGAGAATGTTGCGGGGATTGTTGAGGGTCTAGTTAGGGAGGCTTGATAGATGTACGCTTTATTGCTGTATTGGGTTTAGTTTGGCGTAGCTTATAAGGTCACCTGGGGCTTGTATATACAGCATGCTTGATTTTATGTTTATCAATAGCTAACGTGCCCATTTGAAGATCCGCGATTCGCTTTCTGTCTGACAAGCCATAAACCATTTGATAAAGTGGACTACGGGGTATTTTCAGTCTATTCGGTCAATGAAACTCGCCAGGGCCCTTCCCGAAATATCCTCCCGTGGGGACCTTCAGCCAAGGGACAGAGTTGGCATCGTCTGTGTTCGAGCCCACCGTGTTACCCCACCAGTTGAATTCAACCTTGTTATAACTCAGAGCAAAGAAGATGATAATCGTTGCAAGCGCGGTGCCGGTGTCCATAGCTGCTTGCAAGAGGTCTGCTACTTGTTAGCTTGATCCATAACAAATAATCAATTAGGGCAGGATACTGACAATTATACCTCGTCCACCACTGAAACGCCTTCTTCCGAATCAAATAATTAAACAAAAACCCAAAAATAAACCACAACGAGTACTGCGTCGTATTTGCCGGCGGAATATTCCCTGCCGCATTAAAGAAAATCGGCACATTAATCCACTTGATCCAGCTATTCGGATGGCGTCGATACACCAACCAAACCAAGACGGTTACCACGGGGCCGATGATGAAAAAGTACATCAGGGCATTATAGACCTGGCCGGATTGGAACATCCGCTGGGGTCCGATGGTGCCCCAGATCATGGAGGCATTGTAGACGACTTTGGAGCCATTGCAGGTGAAGCGTTGGGTGTTGGATGGGGAGCAGAGGTCGGAGATGTGGCCCATCATCCAGCGGAGGACTGTTTTGTTAGTATATCTGGAAATATGTCTGGAGAAAAAAAGAATAGAAACTCACCACCTGTCTGTGTCATTGTAGCCAGAACACTCGAATAAACCTGTCCAACGAACAGCACCCTCGGGGGTATCTTCATGTACTGCCCGAGCTTCAAATCCTGCGCAAAGTCCATCCCATGCTTCACCGAATTGTACCCATACATTTTCACCATCATATTAGCAATGGGCTTCCCGGGCCACGCATAACCAGCGATCAATTCAGTGATGATGTTCAAAAAGATACGCTGGTTCGTCGTTCCCTCCAGGATCCCCTCGGGAATAATAAGAACCACACCCATCCCACAACAAACAACGATAAATCCCCAAATTGGCAATCCAGAGTCCCAGTACCGCACGGTAAAGATACTAAGTCCCACGATGATCACAGTCAGCGCGCCGTACCAGCAATCCGGGACCTCAGGATACGAGTGCATTAGGCGCCGGTGGACATCTTCGCCTCCGGCCCGGGAGTTCTTGAATTTGGCCCAGATTTCCCGACCGTTATAGAGATACGTGTGCACGACCATGGCGGTAACAGCGGCGAAGGAGAGCCCGTATGTCAAGGAGTAGGACATGGAGATGTACATTGGCGAGTAGGCTTCGTACTTGCTCTGGACGAAGTTGAGGTTCTCGTCGACAACGCGGGTGATGTTGTATGTTGAGCCTGTGTTATCAAAGGTACTTGACGAGAGGAGCGGAAGGTATCCGCTATTCCAGACATTGGTGTAGTATAGGATTGGCGAGAGGAGGAGGTAGAATAAGACTACCACTGCATATGCGTTGCATGTGATGTAGAACGGCGTCGTCAGGGGCGACCCCGGTGATCCGGCGTAGGTAATCTGCGTCCAGTCGAAACTGATCGGTAGCAATCCTAGGCCTGAGTTCATCCCGAAGATCGTGTTCACTTTCTGGCTGTGAGGCCAGATCCAGGTGATGAACGCAAACGTGCTCAGACTCGTCCAGATGTAGTCCGGGAACCAGAAAATGACAAACGCAAAGAGCGTAAAGTAGCCAAAGAAGCGGTACCTCGTTATGCTCCAACCATTCGCAGGTGAGTTATCTTGTTTCGGCTCGTGCAAAGCTCGGAACAGGACTGTGGACGACAGAGACGAAGGCCAGATCAGGGCTGCGGGATAGACCAACCATCGACGTGCTAGTCCGGCAAAGCCAAAACCTAGCATCTGTGTAGTTAGGAGGTAGAGGAAGGAGAAACCTGCTCCGTAGTCTCGGTCCCAGTAGACGGGGCTGGTGATGGCGACCAATGAGCCCATGGCGTAGGCCGTACTGGCGCTGATGTTGACACACTATACTAATTAGAAAACTAAATAGCAATTATCTTATAGGGGAGCAACTTACAATAACAATTAATGCATGTTCCTTGACGGTAAACTTCCCTGGATTAATATCGAAGGATAATTTCCCCAGCGGAACCCTCCATCGAGGAAGCTTCTCCCATGTTCGACCGATGGGGAATACCAGCAATTGAGCGACGACGTATCCGATACTAAGAGAAGGCTATTTTGTTAGCATGCATTCGCATATGGTAGAAAATTGTACATACATATCGCAGACCGAAGAACTGGTTGACTGCAGCAAACAGCATCACAAAAATGGTCGTAAGAGTCCATGACCGGAAGGCTGCTTGATCAGTGCTATCCAGCCGAATTTTTGAGAAATATACTTACTGCTACAAGCCATGTTAGGATCATCAGTGTTGGAGACACATGCTGCCACCTCGGGAACTATACATGTCAATCAGCGATGATCGCACACCAAAAGGCTTGGGACGGACGTACAAGGCGACTGATCGCCATCAACATTCCACTTGAACGCTTCATTTGGAGTCAATTCTGTCTGATTAGGCACAGGCGCTGGCTTGACCGGATTCTCTGCCTCCCATGCTTCAACATCCACCGGTCGAGTCTGGGTCTCAATGGGATCCTTCCTGCTATCTTTTGCAGAGCTCGCCATTGTGAGGTGACACAAGAGACAAGATCAAGGAGACAAAGAAAAAATCAGCGTTGGGAGGAATGTATTTATGGTTATCAGCATCCCTGTTCAGCTGATGGCGTGCATGTTGCGATAGACCCACGATAAATGGCGACAACCAGTGGGAGGAACACTAAAATGATAGGCTGGTTATTTTGCTGTCAATGCGACCGAGTTCATATATTTCTTTATATGCCAGAGAAAGCTTATGGTGCTTATCTTGGGCGTTGGGCATGTTTATTCTCGATATCAATACTAGGGATGATAATGTAGGGGTACGTATGCTGGGAACCCCGCTAAAATATCTTATCCATTTCAAGCAATGTTAGGGCATATTCTCCATTTGCAATCAGGATTAAAGGCATCCATATCTATTTAGTTAAATCTATGCTTGGGTATCTTAATTTATACCGGTTTCTGTTCCGTTTCCGAACCAGCGCCATTCTCAAGACTCCGGCCATAGTTCGACTTCGGTCCGAATTCATCATCGTGCTTATGGGACATCCAAAGAATAATAGTACTGTTATAATGATTAGCCATATCAATCTTTAATAGCAGGATAGCGGGGTAGGCATACCTAGCAATAGTCCCGACAACACCAGGCCACGCAAGAACGACGGAAGCAACAGCCTTCGGATTAGTGTAATATCCTAATCATGTTAGCCATACTTCCATAAGACCTGAGAATGACGAATAGTGTATACATACTCAAAGCAGGTTTCTTCATAGACTCCTCCCAGTACTGCCTCGCAGACGCAGTGTCCGTCCCCGTGATTTCTGCACTATGCGTGGCCGTGATAATCTACCAATATCAGCATCAACACATCACTCAAACTATCAATAAAGCGCCATACCGTCATCGCAAGAGCCGAAGCCAACATCATGATCGACTCCGCCACCGCGCATAGCTTCCACGCCCACCGGATACCCCTATCTTCATGTCTCTCGGGCCAGAAGAGATCAAAGAAGAACGCACCCCCAAATACCCATGCGACAGAAACTCCCGCCCAGATATTATACGAAGCGGCACCGATGAAATCGTTGTTGTGCACTTTGACACCGGGATGTTGGCCTTGGATTTGGCTTTGTTGGTCGAGATAGTCTATATATAGAAGGCGGTTTGGTTAGTGTTGTTTGGGTTATAAGGATAATTAAGAAAAAGATTTACCGGACAATGCCGCTGTTCCAACGGCTTCTGAGCATACGCAGAGGACCATGGCGATCTGGTAGACGATCATCTTTGTGCGGCGCAGGTGGTAGACGCGGTTGAACATGTTGGAGCTTCCGAACTTGCTCCAACGGATCTCATGGAGATCCAGGCCCCAGATGACTGTCATTGTAGTAACAAAATGACCAAATTTAATGACGATGGACTGTTAGGGGTAAATGGTCGGTATCCAATCCCGTATGTCATGGGTGAGATTGTAGAAAGTTAAGTTCAAATCTGATGAAGGCAACCCAGGGAACTAAAGATGGTTCAAATAAGGTACAGCGCTTGGCTTCTTCTTAACTTATGTATTAAAACCTAGCTTAATAAAAACATAGTAAACATGCTGATGGCGTACGTGCCATAAGTAAACCTGATTCTGAGGTGAACATCATCAATGACATCATTCTTCCGATGTACCTGAGCATACGATATGACTGTAATTTCTATGGAAAATGATATCTCGGTACTTGGTACGGATAAATAGACAACCCAACATATGTTGAATCACATGGATTCCATGAATAATGTACATCCAGTTTAAATCTACATACATATGCCAAGAATAGATCAGCTCCATCGGCCCCAACCCTTATTCTTGCCATTTCCCAAATTATCACTCGACATATTCCGCTCAGCGTCTAGCATCCGCTCAAAGTCAGCGCGTGCCTGTTCTTTTTCCCGCTGTCTTTCCGTGTCCTGACCGTTGCTGCTATTGCTCTGGCTCTGTGCATTCCATCCCTCAGACTGTCCGCGGTAGTATTCTTGGCCTTGGGGGTTGGATACCCCGTTGGAATTCTGTTGGCGAATTCGTTGCCATGCGCCACGCTGAAACGCGGGTTGAGAAGGTTGGGGGGTTGTATTGATGTTGCGGGGGGTTTGATATTCGGGTGCCGTAGGACTAGCGTCGTCAAAAAAGTCGGATACAGGGTCTTGCTCCTTCCTTCCACCGTACCAGGCACTGCTGGTCGACTCCGTCTGGGTCGGACGATCGTAGGAACGGGAGGGAGTTATAGGCTCCGCGTTGCTTCCGTACATCGCGCTATAATCCTGCTGCTCGTGACTTTCTGTAGTCCCATCGCTGGCTTGGTCGGCCACCATCTCACTCGGTTGTTGCGATTCTTGTGGTTGCGACATCATCCGTTGCTGGTTCTGCCGATACCTATCCTGTGCAGCGTCTACTTTCCGCTTCCGCACCTCCTCTGGTTTCTGCTGCTTCACCTCCTTCACGAAATTCACCAACCTCGGATCCGACATTGTCGCAACGGTATCATTATAGACCGCATAAATACTCGACATAGTCGCTCCCGTCAGCGTCCAGAAGAACAGTTTAAACACCGAAGCCGCCGCCACCGACCGAAACGCCGTAGGATCCGCCTTCGCAAACCTCGTAACTCCCTGCATCAATTGTTTTGCACTGGGCAGTTTTCCCTCCTCTGCACCAGGCACCATCGCCTTATAATAATCCGTTTTCCGCGCCTGGCTATACATCCTTGCCATCGCAAGCCCACTAGCAAGCGGTGCTCCAATCCGTCCATGGTATAAACTGCGACTGCTGTGCGTGACAAAGGCGTCCGTTTCGTCCTGTGTGGGAGGGCGTTGAACTAGCACACGAGCATTCTCCACGCGTTCTGTGAGCGTATTGACCAGGGTACGTTGCCAGTTCCATTGTCCGGCGAAACCGAAGTAGAGGGTGAAGAGGTCGGGTGTGACGATTGCTTCGGGCTTGATTTGATAGTGGGTTATGGAGGAGTTGGCGTTATTCTGGATGGCATTCTGTCCTTCTTGCCGAGAGGAAGTATCGTAAGCCTGCGGAGAGGCGTCGTCGAGGACCATATTGTGTCGTGTACAGAGAGTAGAGTGAAATGGGACGCCGAATTCTTGGCGATGGACAAGCTTGTGACGTTGTGCTTAGTCAGGGCAACATTCGCCAACTAACTAGTCATGCAGCAAAAACGTACAGAACACGGAGCATTTTGTTTCTGTATAAAAATTGATTTGTCCACCGAACCTGCTCCAAAAATAGGCTTTGATAACCCGATGATAGCCCGCAGGCATACTCTGAGCCTTAGTGAGCCGTGATCAGCCCATTGTCTTTTAGCTGCAAGAATATCTACCGCATATTCAGCTCCGTGCTTGGGGCTGATGAGCTGCGGTTTCCTCGGATATCAAATTTAATATTGTCTTCTGTACGGATGGCGCTTCTCATCCACGGAGAGAATCTTTACAACAGCTGCTGAAGGCCTCCCCATGACAGTGGAAATGTCGTTTGTTGTCCGGCATAGTAGACCTATGCCCTTGTATTGCGTTCACACCTCGCGATCGAACATGCATTGTGGACTATTTGATGGGCCATAGACAAAGTTTGGACTTGGTTGACAGAGGGTTACTGGAAGATATTTATGGTGTCTACGACACAAATGCAATGCCTACTCGACCTTTCAGGTGATCGATGCGCTTTCTCTTGTAGAATATGATAGATTGATTGCTTTTGCTAGATATGAAGTGCCCTATACTGCTCTTGTTGGGAACATTGAGTCTGTATTTCTGCCACTATTGGGACCTGCAGTATTGGTTGTCGACCAGATTGCAATTTCAGCCTTTTCAGAACTGTGAAGGGTGCCATACGCGTGGATCAAAATCAAGCAGCCCTGGTAACTCGATTTTAGCCCAAGCCTTGCGCGATTTAGGGGAGGAATTAATCCTGCAGGCTCAGGGCCAAGAGGGTTTGATAAGGAATGGCTTATCCAGTGTCGGCCATCTAGACGATTATATTCTTGATTGCAAAGGACTATTTGTGATATAGCTAAGCCAGCCGATTGTCTTTATCTATATCAATAAATAACTACCTCCCTTCCCAACTTTGATCCGCCTTCCGGTATGGTATCATCTCATGTGTGGCCTATTTCGTCCTTTCTGTGCGACTTCGTGCCAACCAAGACGGCCTAGCCACCTCGCTTCGCTTTCCTGTTAAGTGATCAGTTCGTTAAGTGAATATGTCCACCTCTTCCGGGATCATCTGGTTGTTTGACTAGCTGTCTGGTAGGCTGATGCCCATCTGGAGAATCGCTTTCCCGGAAGTGAAAAGATAATTTTTATGGTTTGCCTTAAAACATCAGACAAGAAAATTTTGCGGCAGATTGATCAACAATAGAATACCGTCTTTCCTCACCTTAACATTCTGTCCTCGTTATAGATGCTTTGGGCGTGTTTCCAACGGCTCACTGGAGCGTTTCAAGATATCTCTTTTCTCGCATTTCGAGAATAACTCTCCACATTTACGTTTCTGGTTCAATTTGACGTCTGTTAATTACTTGCTGATACCCGAGTGTTAACAAACTTCAAGGACTGAATAGTCCAGTCCATTTCTTTCCAAACATACGCCAAACATCAAATATCAAATCACGTATACGTTATGATTCGATATGTATAAAATGTGTACAAATGCATTAAATGCCCATCAGTAGCAGCTCAGTCAGTTTTCTAATATCGAGAGGCGTCGCGTCGTGAATTGTTCGTGGGTGAGGGACAAGTTTGATGTTGTGGTCATATTGTTTCCTACAGCATTTTCTTTACTTGAGACTGGATGGATTCACTTGATCCTAATTATTGTTGCTATCTACTAAATTTGCTCAAAAGACAAGTTGCGAATGCGATAATGCGTGTCTACACTGTCAGTCTGGCTAATCTCAACGGCAATATTACCGACTCACCTGTCGTCGGTCCCGGAGACCCCGAGGAACCTTCCATTTGCAAGTTGATGATCCTGTCTTGTCAGCTTGGCGCACTTTTCTTCCCTATGACATTAACACTCACAGATACAATGGCTCTCCGACGTACTCCGCGCCGTATTGAGTCGTGACTAGCTCATCGTCCAGATAGAAGTTGACCGAGATATTGGAGCCATCTTCGTCGCGAACTTCAATTTTGACGGCGTGGAAATCATCCGGGGAGGGATAGTCGACGTCCAGAGATTGCACTTCAGATGATGTCTGATTAAGGGAATCAGCATGGATGTTCAAGTAGTTACAGGGCAATGGAGCCTCACATTGAATGTGTTGAAACTGATGTCACCGGATCCTATAAACCGTCAGCATTCTCATCATTATCCATAATTGGGGAACAGCGACAACCTTTCCATTCCGCAAGATCAATCTCTGGTGGCCATGAATTCGCCCCATTCAACCAAAATGCCGGCCAAGTACCCTGAGCAGTAGGTGCCTGGAATTCAGCTTGGATATCAAATCCAGATCCGGCCTCAACGGTAAATGTCTCGGTTGAATGCACCGCGCCGGAGAGAAAATTAATATCCTGCCCACCACTAGTCGGATCCTGGCCGGTGACCGATCTGGAAATAAGGGTCAAAGTACCGGGTGTGTCGATCGAGATGTACTCATGATCGGAGGAGTTGCCAATCATCCGCGCGGATCCATTGTGGTCTGAACCCCAGGGATAAAGGTAAGAGAAGTATTCTTCGAAAGAGTTGTAGGAGTCGAAGCAGGTGGAGGGAATTAGAGTGGCTCCCTGGGCCAGAGAAGCGAGGCTGAGTAGGAAGAGGGGATGCATGCTGGAATGTGCCTGGATATTCTGAGGTTGAAAAAAAAATCATGAATTTATTGCGACCTGGAGTTTTTATATATGTATAATGTCGGGCTTTCTCTCTTGCCCTCCTGCCGATCTAATATCTTGATGTTCAGTATGAAACATTCCCCTCAACGCAATAAATGAAACCCCTCAGCGTCCAAATTACCCACCGGAGATACATCGATACTTCTATTCTGTACTATGTAGTGGTATGTAGTGGTATGGAATTCTACAGTCCAGCTAACTGTGGCTGTACTTGAGTTAGTTTCCAAGCAGGAAGAATATTCTGCTACGGGCATTCTCTGCCTTATTCCCACGATCACAACATTTCTTACATCGTACTTGATAGCTCCAACATATCAACTGGAGCCCTCAATTGGATATGCCCTGCCCTATGAGTGCTTGTAACAAAACTCTCTATTCTGAGGAAATTCCCGCGAATCCGGATGTGGTATGTGCATTCTTTTTTATACGATATCAACAAGGCTGACAGCAAGTCACTAGGGAGGAATTGGTGTATTCTCACTATATTTCATTGCATGAATCGTTATTATTAATTGTTTGCAGGTTGTCATCGCCTTCTTGTTGTCCACATGGCTGACATTCGCATTCTACCTAGTCGCCATTTATTTCAATGATGGTCCCGTGAATCGACTGGACTATGTCTTCATAAATGATATGAGAAGGCTTGGAGATTATCTCCCGTCTATGTGCCCACTAAAAAAAGCCGAGGACGATGGAGCAGCTCTAGGGGATCATAATATGAACAGTACACGCGACATAAATTCCCATGGCATTGAACAGGACCATAGTATTAAGTCAATTATGATGCACACCGACTCCGTTAATACTAAGGATAGTAGTCCCACGGCGCATGAAATTACTAGTGAGTATGAACACCCGAGGAAGAAGATGTATAGATCCACAGAATTTGGGATATAGATAAAACGTGTTCTACTTTTGATGTTTTGGGGGCTATTTTTCATCAGTTCAGTTTACACTTCAGCTTTACAGTGATAAGGAAGTGAATCCCAGACCTGTACAAAAATATCAAAACATAAATATACAATTGCCAATCAAAATACAGGGTGCGTAAATAACAGTCATCATTAGCTCCATCTGAATATTTCTTCAGTTAGCTGCTAATATCATCACATCGCCCCTCACTGGAATCTTATGGCGTTCTCCTGCAATAGTCAGAGATACCTCCATCTCTAGTGCGTGGCTATGCCTGATATTAAATGTGACTAGATCAGGTTGGATATACGGATAAGGTACAGAAGCAAGACGCCGGTTTCTAGCTTTCAACCCATTCGAACGGAGAACTAGCTGGAGCATACTGCCGATGTTTACTGGTCCATTATCGCGAGTTTTGTCAATATAAAACTCAATGGGGACCTCAAGATCTCGAAAAGCCCTTTCCAGATTCAGATGGTGGTTAACTGAATGGGTATCGCTCTTAGTGAGAAGCTTCCTAGAGTCACGTGTTGCGAGGAGAGTAGTCGTGGACTTGATTGACATCTTGACCCAATTGAGCCGGACCTTCAGCCCGGCATTCTGGATGCCGGTGCTGCTGATATGCTGGGGTGGTATGATTCTCAGGGTAAGTGGAATGGGCGATGGGTTGTCCAACTGGATGACGCGAGGCAAACAAATCTCAATGCTATAGTGTGCCTTGGGTACCTTGGATGGGCCCAGAAGCTTCTGCGTCTTTTGTTTGAATGTTCGATCTGCAAATTCCATTTCCGGTAGCAGTCGTTGGCCCCGGAATATTTGGTCAATTGTGTGTCGCTGGAGGTCGTGATCGGAAAAGACAACAGGGGCTTGAGGCCGCATTATGATGGGGACTGTAGCCCTATCGAACCTATACGTGTCGCATTGGTGATATTGTAGCTGAGCTTCGAGATAGTACTCCACGTAGCCGTCGGAAGAGTGATTCCAGTCGTTATTACTCGTGATGAAAGTCCCGGGCAGCGTGTGCTGTGCGATGCCGTATTTGTCCTGCGGCAAGAAGCCCTCTTCATTATAATGGCCTCCCAGTGCTGAATCGGCCGGCTTCATCGGAATGGGCAGCGAGAAGGACCAAGAGGACTCATTTTTGCCGCTGCCGCTGTTTTTGGAGACGTGCAAGGGCCCTTCGAAGAGTACTTGTGTTGTTGTCGTGCCGAAAAGGTACCAGTGTGCACGGTAGTAGCCGCGGCTGCTGCTGCCATTTGGGGTGATTTTGGTCCTCGCGTGTCCTATAAGCGACAGTTTTACGGTTGCTTTCGGGGCGACGATGTGCGAATGACGCAGGACTGTGCCGATGACCGTGTCTCCAGGGGCAAATGTCCAGCCCGGGGGTGATGCCAGGTCAATCTGGAGGTCCGCGTTGCCGGTTTCTTTGGTTCGTGGCATGGTGTTTCTAAGATGAGAATTCTATAGTGGTTCGTATACACTATCCAAAAGTCTTTATATAATGAATGAGACTTGGCGCACATGACACAGCCCTGTAGTGCCCGGTTAGGCGGCATTATTCATTATTGGTTAGTCGTAGATACGAGATCTATGGAGGTACATTGCAGTGGCTATGTGCGATATATATGAGGCAGCAGATTTATTGCTGGATGTTGCTCAAGTTACTTGCTCAGAATGCTTCTACGGCCTTCTCCGCATGGTCATCTCACCACTTCTCCACATACGGCCGGAGATCCAACTCGAACCCAAATGTTGTCCGTGGCTGTGTATGCAGGTGCCAGTAAGAATCGGCAATCTAATAACATTAGCATCCTTTTGTGGCACATAAACCAGGTTCCCACTTACAGCCACAGGGTCAATCTTGGCATCTTCATGCTCAAAGGTCCAGCTCTTCGTCCTGGGGATATCAATGACGCCATCAAGGATGACATGCGCCACATGTACGCCTTTTGGGCCAAACTCCCGAGCCAGGGACTGCGCCAACGCTCTCAGTGCAAACTTGCCCGAGGCAAAGGCGGAAAATGTTGCTGAGCCTTTCAGACTGGCGGTTGCTCCGGTGAATACCAATGTTGGTGGATGTTCCAAAGACGCTTCCTTAGCCTTGAGGAGAAGTGGAAGAGTACTCTGGGCGAAGTTAAAGCCCCCTTTTCTGTTTACCGGTCAGTATATCAGTGATGCGTCTTAGGTAGAGAAACCGACCCTTGACTCTCATATCCTGTGGTAAACTCCTTCTCCGTCAACTCCAAGAAGGGCTTCCGGACGAACCCTCCGCCGGGATTGAATACAGCCGCAGCCAACGGAGAATCCGCATACTGCTGTGAGATCTTGTCAAAGGCGGCCCGGACGCTCTGCGAATCCGACAAGTCCGCACTAAAACCTGCGGCCTGGCCACCGTTGGAGTTGATCTCGTTAACCACTGGTTCAAAGTTGGCAGGGTTGCGAGCTAGCAGGACAACCGAGTATGCTTGGGCGAATTTGCGGGCAATAGAGGCGCCCTATAGTTCGTTAGTGGTCTGATATTGGGTGAATACTTAGGAATGGGACATACTGTGCCCGGACCAACACCGGCAATGATTGCGAATGCTTTGGAGGCCATTTTGAATAGTAATGAGAAATATGAGATCTGTATTGCAGTGGAACAGTTCTTGGAGAGCAATAAGTAGTTACTCCGCACGTGCTTAGAAATGCAATGACGCGATGATATCATCCCTGTAATTGCTCATTTTGGCGTCAAAATGCCAATTCATAATTTAGAGCAGATTCCTCTTCTAGCCATGTGGAAGAGAACAATGTTCATGGAGTGCTTGGTTATTGTATGGCGGTATTCCTGCTTTGGGTCAAGGCATCTATACTATTGGCCTCAGGCATAAAGGCTGTTATCATTATCTATCGCAATTTTTCTTTTATCGCATCGAGTTCTAACCATCCTTCTGTTTACATCCATTCAAAACCGCTATTTTTACATTTTAGCAGCATAATATACTACCCTAAATCAATCGCCATGTCTGAAAACCCTGGAGGAGACCCCCTTCTCAGCGAACTCTGCACAATTTGGTGAATACCATCCATATTCCTATCTATCATCGCATCGTTCACTGACCAGAAAACCCATAAATAGCCACATCAACGCTCCAAAATACCGCTGCCCCCGATGCTCAACCCGAACATGCTCCCTTCCCTGCTCCCGTCGCCACAAGACCTGGTCCCAATGCTCCGGTGTCCGCGATCCAGCCGCCTACCTCCGCCGCAACGAGCTCGCGACTCCCTCCGCATTCGATCGCGATTTCAACTTCATTACAGGAATTGAGCGGAGTATGGAACGCGCAGATAGAGATGCAGAAAATCGTGGAGTTACTGTCGATCACCAAGCAGAGGGGGGAGAGGTGCAGGGAGATGGCGGTCGGAAGAGGAAGAGGCCGAACGAGGTATTGGTTAAGGGAGAAGCTGGGTTTTTGCGCGGGGCGCAGAGTAGTGAGGTGAATGTCATCAGGGCTCCCAAGGGGATGACGAGGAATAAACTGAATACCTCGAGGTGGCATCCGAAGTATGTTTCTCTGGGTTTTGGTTTGGGTGCGTTACGCTGACTGGTCGAAGACACAAATGCTTAATCTGGACGATGGAATGGATTTCCCCTGATGGGGGAAAGAAGATTCGGACATGTTTGGAGTCATGCCGTGTTGCGGAAGCTTACAATAGATTCTATCCTCTCCCGAAAGAAGAGCGCAACAAGGACCAAGTGCAGGGCCAGGGACAGCCACCGGAGCAGGAGCAGGCGCAAGAGCAGGGGCAAAAGCAGGACGACAACCAGCAACTGCAACCCGAATCAGAACCACAGCCAGGGACGAATTTTCAACCCGCCGGACAGGAGCAGCCAGAACAAAACGAGACACATCCTGGACCTTCGGGTCCCTCCCTGTCAGAGTCACAAGAAAGCGAAATCATCCCTCACCGTGACGTTTACTTCTACCTTCACCGTCCACGAACTGCCACCAAGCAACCCGTCCTGATTCCCCTACCTCCAGCCGCAACCTTTATCTCTGTGTTGCGCAAACGGACAGTCCTCGAATTTCCCACCGTCTACGTGCTACCAGATTCACCGGAGGCATTGCGTGCGACAAATAAGGAGAACGCATCATTCCGTTTGGAAGAAGAGTACATACAAACTGAGAAACCGGGAGATAACGGAGAATTTGTTGGTCTGGACGGAGAGGGCGCACAAGGAATCGACGATTCAGCAATCTCGGTTGATTTGGGACAGGTGGATGAAAGGAAAGTCCTCGAGGTCCTGAAACAGGACCTATTCGAACCTGAAACGGCTGCAGAGCCATGAGTTACCGCGCCTTCTTGATTTCATAGAAATGGTCTCAAGATGCGCGGATTTAGTCTGATAGCCCTAATCTCTTCCTAGAATTTGGTCAGTAATAACTATAACCCAACTGGACCATGCATCCTACTTTGCTTCATCAGAGTCTATCCATATTACGGTACCGCCGGGTACTGTGTCAGCCGTTCTTGCCTATGATGACCTTTTCGGTCTGCTCCTTCCAAGACAGGCATACAGCTGCGCCTTCCTATTCCATCCATGTCATAACCTTCTCAATGTCCGCCTTACTCTTTTCAGATCCGCATCCGTACTCATCTTTCCCAGCTCTCAACCTCTTCCCCCAATCCCTCGAGCGACGCAGCTCAGTTTCAGCCATGAAGACACTCGTCTCACTGCTCAAATTTCTCACCTACGTGGTCCCCATCCTATCGCAGACCATCCCCAAAGATGACTCTTCTCCAATTTTACCCGCCACAGCTGAGAACCATAAGCACCCCCACTGCGACTGCTACTTAGTCTCCGGCCAGGATCAAGGATACTTCCAGCATTACCAACTCTGGGATTTCCGGCATGCTCCCATTCCCCGCGACATCACGCCGGCCAAACCAGAATCACCTGCAAACATCGTCATTCCCAATGACAGCATTGGCGGCGATGTGAGAGAAGATGAGACGGTGATGGCGACTGACAGCGTATTCGGAGCCAACGCGGTGCCACTGTCGAGATCCCACTTTGCAGCGGATTGGAAGACGCAGAACTGGAATCGTCGACCTACCTCTCAGAAGCCTGTACCGATACTCAACTCGATTAACAATATCTTCTTCGCCCAGGATCCGCTTTCCAAGGATAACGTTACCAATTCGACCACTGAGTTTGGAAATACCTACCTCGTGCTCCGCACCACGCGTCTTGACAAGTACAACTCAGCCGCTGAGCTCGAAAACCGCCTTACGAATGTATTCCGCTGCTCGTTCCGTATCCGTCTCCGCATGCTACCTTACGGTCGTCTTGCCGACGACGAACTGGGATGGAATCGTACGAATCACGATTCCACCAATCCCATGACCCAAGGTGGACCGCCAAAGGGTGCCTGCGCCGGTATCTTCACCATCAACCCCTCAGGCGGGGAGTCGGATATCGAGATCTTAACCAAGGACCCGTCCAACATCATCCACTACGCCAACCAACCAGACTACGATTGGGAAACAGATGAGACTATCCCCGGTGCCAGTACTATTGCCGCTGTCCAGACACCGTGGACTGAGTGGGCTACGCATCGGCTGGATTGGTTCTCTAACCTCTCCGTCTGGTACGTTAATGATCGCATGCACAGCACCAAGACGTACAAGGTCCCCGATATGCCGAGTACGCTGGTTATCAACCTCTGGAGTGATGGTGGGGATTGGACTGGTGATATGAAGGTTGGAGAGAGCGCGTTTATGGGCATCGAATGGATCCAGTTGGCCTATAACATGTCAGGTCAGTCCAGAGATGTGCCAAACGGCGGTCCGGGAAAAGCAGACATTTCGAGAGAGGAGAGGAAGAAAAAGAAGCAAAAAGAGGATTATGATGATGATGATGATGATGATGATGATGATGAAGATAATTATCACGTCCCTGACGAGAAATGTCGCAGACCATGCTGGTTGGACGACGTTTAATAGATTCAAGCGTCGTCTCTTATCTACTGTCTGAGGCCACTCTTTCGTGATCCTGGTTGTTTTAGTTAAAGACGCTTAGTTTTATAGTCATTATATTAATTACGAAATATTTGTACTCTTTCAATCAAGTTATATTCAAGTCTGCACCAGATATACGGACAAGGTCATAACCAACACAAAAGTGGCTCTATTTGAATACAAACAAAATGCAGACTCCGAGATACATGCAAATATAAGATCGCAATGTAAATGTCAAAATATTGCAATGCTCATGTCGAGAGTTCGACTGACGGGGTATCAAGTTTCAAGTATATCAAGTATCAAATATCAAACAGCACATGCGCCATCCGGCAGAAACAACACGAACAACACACATAGACGCCTCTTCCTGTAAATGCTATCCCGATGCTCCCTCAATGTGTATAAATGTATGTAAATTCACGCTCCATGCAAATCATATCACCGTCAAATGCTCAACTCTCACGACTCCAACAAACAACAGAGGTAAATGCAGAATTTAGATCAACTCAGCCAGAACCTCTTGTTTCTTCTTGATCGTTCGCGGATTGCCCCCACTCCTTTCCTCCTTTCTTTGTATGAGCTCACATCAACACCTCACCCATCTCGCTCTCAGGCTTGAAGTCCCCGTCAAGGCCGCCAGCCATCAGCTCGGCCACAATCTTCCGTCGCAGAAGCGGAATGTCTCTCGCACCGTAAGACAACGGATCTATCCCAACAGAAACAGCCTTCGCAGTTGACAATAAGAATACACCGCAGTCGCTCCCATTGTCTTGCTGAGGGGAGACGGTGGGGACCACCGACCACTCTTCTTCGACATAGCGGGCGGAGAGCTCTCCACGCAGCCAGTCCTTGATTATGGCCACATGATGAAGCGAAGCGGAACCCAACGAGTCGAAGTACTCGATGGATTTTTCGGTCGGTTTGACGACCATCAAAGTCCAATGAGCGCTGTTGTGCACGGGGATGTACACCGTGTCGACTTCAAGCAGGGCTTCACCTCCGATCTTGGCCCGCTTCGCCCACCGGCTAACAGACGAGTAGCCTTTGTCCCTTAGGTTCGAAAAGAAAAACGTGTTGAAAGCATGGAACTTCGGCTTGTCGTGGCGTCCCGCGTTGCCATTGGCTCGCCGCAAATAGTCGATGAGGACAGCGAGGTATGCGTTGATGACCTCGTCATTGAGCCACCTCGCAGGCGTGTAGCAGGTGGCGAGGTCCCTCTTGGTCAAAGGGTCTCCAGACAAAGTTGTGGCAATCTGGCGATTGTCCGGGGACGCCTTAGCTTCTGCCAATCGAGCCTCCCATTTCGGCGGGAGAGGTCGAACGGCGGGCCCCTCAGGACGAATCCGGGCGGGGACTTGCTTGGCCTTTTCTTCCTCTTGAATTTTACGCCATTCAGCAGCAAAGATGGATTCGCTACGGCCCTGGGGAACTTTGGCACCGGGAGCAAACAGTCGAACAGCAGACACAGGTCTTCCAAATGGAAAATCGGATTGGAGCCACGAGCACAGTCCAGGATCAGGAGCTTCAGGTTCTTCTTCGACGTGTTTCAGAGGTTCGTTTTTCTTTTCCTCTTCAACCAATGTTTTCGTAAGCCCAGGATGCAAGTGGTGGCCCACGAGAGCCGGATCGTCGCTAGGAAGGGCAGACTGAAGTACAAATCGCACTTTCTTTGGCGCAATTCGTTTTTGGCAGGCGGCTTCGGTCGCAACGAGCTCCGGCCTCCTAAAAATTGGTATCAGTAGACGTTCCTTTTGGGTTTTGACGGATTCGATATGAACCAACCTTTTACGATCCTGCGCTGGGGCGACAAGTCCTTTCGGCTTTGTGGGTAGATCGTCCGGGGTCCATTTACCAGATTGGACAGCATGTACCAATGAGCGGTCTAATCGGGTACGTGCAATGTTCCGTTTCGCAGGGCGCATATGCATCCGTCGTTTCATATTAGGACTTAATACCTGAAACGTGGACCTCTTATAAATTCCGGATTTAGTGCTTTGACGCTTGCCGTCGCGTTTGTGAAAAGGCTCCTCGTTCCTAATTGATTTCTTGGCGTCCGGAGTAACTGGCTTTGGAGCTTCACCTTCTGACAATGCATCGGTTGTAGCCGGGAATCGGGGAGCATCAAGAGATAATTCGGGGAATGGATAATCCTTTACAGTCGGAAAGCCTCTATCTATGCGCCACTGGTTGCTTTTCAAACGTCGACGTTGGTCTTCTGGAAGCATACGCAAATTTGCTCTGGTCGGAGAGCTCGAGGTAGTGGTATGGCTAGTCCGACGAGAGGTGGGATGAGGTTCTTCAAAGAGAGCAATGGCACGTCGTTTGAAAGTGTCAGCAAGAGCAATGGCAGTGGCGACAACGGTCTGCGTGGCTCCCCAGAGTTGGTAACTCCAGGAAAACGAAAGATTGGAGGGGTCATCCTTTGGTTGTTCATCTTGGCCAGCCTCTGAGCTTTGCGCTTGAATAGTCGTGGCATCCTGAGAAGTGGCTGAAGGGACCTGGGACTCCGGCGTAGAGGTCGAATTGACTGGTTCTTGTGTTTTGGAAACCAGTTCCGGTGAAGTTACTAGAGTACTGTGCATCAGCGAACCATGGTCTCCTAAGAGATTCGGGTCTTGAGTAAAAAGATGGGGTTCATCTCTGGTGGGCTCGGGTAAGTCAAAGGAGTCTTCTGGCCAGCTACCTGGCATACGATGATGACAAGGTTTGGGGGGTTCGTTGATGGGGTCCTGGTGGGGTGGATTTTCCGGGGCAATACCCTGATTCCGGAGAGCGTCCTGGAGCTCTAACATGTCATTCCAAGCTTCAGTGTGCTTGGAATCGTCTGCCCTGCCCATGGATGGGGTCTGGTTGATCGAAAGGTTGGGTTTGAAAGGCGAGATCAGATTAGAAGAAGTAATGGGTGCAGGGGCTGGTTGTTTAGAAGGGTTGGGGCGACTCTTGTCTTGAGTAGAGGTCGTTTGTTGAGAGTCATGAGCGGGCGAAGTAGTAGCAGAGTCCGAGCCACGTTGGCTTAGTTTGCGGTACTTAGGGCTAACGTAAGTCGCGGGGCGATCGATATCGATGTCGTTCAATTTCCCTTTGATGAGAGGTGTGCGCTGCAGGGAAAATCCGCTGGTGGTCTCATAAGGATCTTCGCTAGCAGTTTGTTTAGAAGCGGTAGTGGTAGTGTGCTCGGAAGTAGGCTTCGTAGCAATCTCATCACTGGCGGGACCGGGTATAGGAGCAGCAGGTTTGAACAATTGCCGATTGACAGGGGGGTCGAGAGTGGGGCGATCATGAACATTATTGAGATCCAGCGAAGTATATCCATTCAGTGTAAAGTGATTGTTATTTGCCTGAATGCTAGGCTGAGAGTTAGACGACAAGGGCAAAGTTCGAAGGTTGCGATTCATGCCAACCAAGGCGGGCTTGTAAGGAGTACCGAGCTTCGCCTGCGTGGCCAATGGGAGACGCTTCAAGTGGCCCTGTTTAACAGAGGTACGATTCTTTGGGGAGAAACGATGGGGTTGGAAGATAGTTCTGCGGTTTGATAACCCCGATGAGGGTATGTTATTATTGTCGTTGCCATCAGACCTGACGTAACCAGCGGTGGAGCTCAGAACAGGGTGGTCATTCGTAAAAGGGGGCCGAGGAGGATTGTTGGAGGTCTTATTTGTGGTTTGCTCGAAACGCTGTGGGCCATTTTGAGAAGGCCGCTGCTCGAAGACGGCCTGGCGCTGGTGGTTTGCGGCGGGCATCGGACTGATGTCCATGGGGTCGCCGGGTGAATAAAGGAGAGCAGGATCCAGATGCGGGGCATCCGGGGACAGCAAAACGACATCGTTCATAGCCTCGTCCTCCGTTTCCCGCTGCTGGGTCGCGATGACGCCAGCCATGGTGCCAGTATTGACGGAATATTGTCCAAACAAAGAACTTGCTGCAGTGGTAAAGAGGCGGTCGGTCGGTGAAGGATGAAAATCGTCGAGGTCGTTGCAAATGTGACAAAAAGACGAGTAAAGAGGTAAATAACAATGATGAGGAGGGCGAAGATGACAGGAATGAGGGGGGGTAGGCAAGCCCGGTGAATTGGTTGGAGGTGAAATCAAAACAGCCGAATCGGGAAGGCACAGTCACGCGTAATTGGCATGGTCTGCAAGTTGTACGGTTCGTGGCCGGGGGTCGCAGTAAATGCGCTGGTAATATCCGAGAAATAGCAAATCAATTGGGGGTGGATGGTGGCAGGCCTCCCGAGGGGCAAAGATGATGAAGCTGGGGAATTAATATGCGACGGGGAAAATTGAAGCCAAAGAAAGCTGGAGATACCCGCGCGGGATCTTCCGCGTCTATTACCGCGCGGCTGTTGCTGTCAGCATAGTACCTTACAGAGCACATATTGATTATTGCAGCTATTATTACTATTTGTTTCTTTTTGTTGTTGAAGCCAGCTAGCTAATTTCCAAGCTATCGACAAGGACGTATGTCTCTCCAAGAACCAATCTCCCGTAACTCAACTCTTAAAATCGTTAGATACATGACTGTCTTTCCCCGCCAATATCTAGCAAAATATGTCCCAATAATAATTCACCAGTCCAGCCAGCTGGACAAAGAATCGAAATAAAAAATTGTTAATTCTCCAATGGGCCTTCTCTGTCGAGCCATGATGCATTATTTCGCTTTGACCATACCCAAGCCCACCAGCTCAAATACAAGGGGTGCTCCCTCGACAGCAAGAGCGGCAATGCCTAGAATAGCTGTTAGAAAATTCCCATGGTGCTGGTATCCGTCAAGTCACTCACCAGAATATACTATCAGTTTGGTGATCACCTCTACATCGTACCGCACACGCGGTCGCTTAATCTGCCGAAACATTTCGGCCTCATCCGGTGGCTCTTCGTAGGGAGGGAAGGGCACGGGCGGGGACGAGCGGTCTGTCCGGTCCCCATCGGTCCCGGGATCATGAGGGCTATTATAGCGAGGAGTGCCCGTTCCCATCATATTCTCGTAGTCATTCAGTTTGGTCGCTCTGCGCGCCAGTGAAGGTTGCCGTCCATCCACTGCTGCAGAAACTCCGTGCTTGCTGTCCGCTTCTTCCAACACAGGTGATGGTCGGTTACCACCTGAGCGGCTTTCCCGTCGGCGCTTCTCGCGATACGCTAGGGTTTCGTATGCATCAGCCTCGGATTGCGGACCGACAGAGACAGCCCGTCGTCGAGCTTGGCTAATATTTGTAAGAATGGAAGGGATTTCCGAGAATTTTGGAAGTACTTCATCATCCGTGAGCTGTGCGGGGACCGTGGAATATTGTCTTGGGCGCATTAGTATGCAATCACACAAGATGGAATGATTATAAAAAGTAAAACTTACGAGGCATTGGTGAAGAATCTTCGGGGAAGAATGAGACCCAGTTTCTCCAGCCCTCGAAAGACGGGAGGGAGAATGCGCAGCAAAAAGGGCTTCATGATTTCTTTCCATGCGAATATGAGTATCACGCCGAGGATCATGCGCAAAACAGTCTTGATTGATCCCGAGTCTTCATACTCATACGAAGGATCGGCCCATAAGATGCCGGATCGCGCAGAATGCCAATATGCCACTTCAATGCCCAGCATGACCCCCGCAAAAGCCACACTATCATCGAAGCATGGGCAGTCATCTGCGGGTTCGGGATGGATACGAACCAGAGCCAGAATAACAAGTACCAGCAGCAAGATCTGCAAGCCAGTTGCCGAGGCTAATGATTCTTCAAAAAACGGCTCGTATGCGAATTGAATAAACCCAATTAAGGCACCCAGCAAGCACCCGATAATCACATCAAAGAAACCATGCATACCGCAGTACAAGCGGCCAAGCACCACGGAGGCCACGTAAACCCACGTCAGGGCTTGAAGAGCCAAGTTTAGACGCGGGCCCAGGGTCGACTCGGGCGAATTAAGCAATCCGAGACAGTACACCGCAACCGAGACCGCATTTGTCGAGTGTGTGGAAGGGAAGCCGTATTCCAATGCCGCAGAGCCGGACATGGTGATGCGCTGGAGCGGGGGTGATAACGGCCGCGGAAGACATAGTAGATCCTTCACGAAACCGCTGAAAAAAACACCCGAAGCCAACATGTGTACCAGCCTATTGCAGGCAAACGTTAGTCGCTGACCGTCGCATGACCGTTCTTTTATCCGGTTTTTCCAAAGCAACACCTACCCTCGACCCATGGTTATTTGACCGCTCCAAATCAATATCGGCAAAAATATCATGAAAAAGGTATGCGTGCCGAGATTTGCGGTGAAGGCGAAATAGGAATCTAGCGACGGTGTCCGGACTCTTTCTTGGAACCAGGCTAAGTAGGGTGTTTCATAGCGCACGAGAGGAAGGAGCTTCTGTCGGGGCCAATAACGCCAGGACGGCAGTTGGTACCGGTCTGTTGTCGTTGTCGTCGCGTCAGCATATAATTCACATCCGTAGCAATGTTACAACAAACATAGAAAGGAGCCATTGCGTACAATGATCGAGGCTTCTCAGCCCGGCATCTGGCTGGCCGTTTGTCCCCTGAGCCATACTGGTAAAACGCCGAGGCCGTGGATATCAGAACGATGCGAAAATTGCGGTCTTCCCCATAGAGTTGCTGCGTAGTTAAGGCGAAGAACGTAATCGTTTTATGGCGCACGAGGGGCCATCGAGGCAATCAACAGAAAAATCGTACCGAAGCAGCTGAGTAAAAGCGTGCCGTCGAAGATATGGAGGGACCGAGGAATGAATATCATATCGGGCTTTTCTTTGCGCCCCTATAGTGTGCTTAGTCAGCTATACGAATACGACATGTTTGTACGAGTGACAATCAACTGTAGAGTACTCCGTAGAAGAATATGAGGTACAGGGTACTTAGAAGACAGGATGCTATATAAGCTATCTTCATTTATTCTTATGGCAATGTTTCGGTATGTTTTTACCCAGACGAGTCATGCGCAGAACGCCCATGTCGGCCATAGTATGGTTCTTCGGCACCTGGTGCGTTGAAACAACACTTGTCTCACAACAAGCTTATTGTAGTCCATTTCATTCTGCTTGATCTGCTATTATATCTCTATTCTCTGCACGGTGTATGATTCCCCGCGCCATCATTGGTCAATTGAACACCGATGTAGTGCCTGGACAATTGCTTTGTAGAAAGAAGCTCTTCGATGTACAAGTACTTCGAGTACCAAACAGCACTGCATTAATTAATCCCGCCAATCCACCTGTAACCAGGCCAGCTGAATTGTGGAGCAGCAGCACAAATGGCTCATTCGGACTGTCAGAAAAAGGCCCGCCGTCGAGGATAGATGAAGCACTATCCACGATGGTTGGCTGAGGTCCAGATTGGATTATGGAGCAAAACACCAGACACTAACCGAATCGTGTCTTCAGATCAGGGTTGAGGATCCTCAGGGCGTCAGTCTCGTAGTAAATAAGAAAGCACATCGGGTTGTTGAAAGCTGGGAGTGGCAGGACTAAAAATATCCGAAAGCGTCATCGGCGGTTGCCATGGCAGCCCGTAAACATACTGAATGGCAACTATCAAAGACACCTCTCTCTCTCTCTCTTTCTCTTTAGAATCTCTTGGTTCTTTCTCTTTCCCTTACTCTGTGCTCTACTCAGCCTCTACTTTGATTGCATTCTTCATCTGGAACCGACCGGTGATAATAATCGATAGCCGAATCTCTCCTTCCGTCCCTCGAACCACGGTTGACCTGTCGCATACCCTCCAATAACAACCTGCACGTTATTCCCCGATCTACTGTTCCCTATCTGGGAAACATTTCTACTTCTTCGTATTCTGAATTGAAAAAAAGTTCTATCAGACACAATTCAGACCGACAGTCCGCCTGCGAATCGGGCCAGAAACCAGCCAACCAAGCGACGAGTTCTCCCGCCAGCATGTCAGGCCAGATGTACGACGACCAATTCTACGCAACCTCGCAACGTCAGTCCCTCACAGCTACCCCTCCCCCTGCATCAGTCCCGCGCCACAGTCGAGTTCGCAGCCAGAGCGTGAGAGTCAGCAACGGAACCGTCAGCACAGATACCAGCATTGCGTCGAGTGGAAGGATGTCCGAGGCGACCAATTTGACGCAGCCACCTGCCTATTCGAAGAAGTTCGTCGTTGTGGGAGATGGAGGTTGCGGCAAGACTTGTTTGTTGATCAGCTATTCGCAAGGGTACTTTCCAGAGGTATGGCACATTTAAATCAAGGCGATAGGTGCGGGGTTAACGTGTCGCAGAAATACGTCCCTACCGTCTTCGAAAATTACATCACTCAAACTACTCATCGGCCATCGGGAAAGACAGTCGAATTGGCTCTGTGGGATACAGCTGGACAGGAAGAATATGATCGGTTGCGTCCATTGTCATATCCCGAGACAGATCTGCTGTTTGTCTGCTTTGCCATTGACTGCCCGGCATCGCTGGAGAATGTCATTGACAAGGTGAATATCACCCCCTACTACTCAACTGCTGGTATGACGCTAACGATGTGTAGTGGTATCCTGAGGTCCTGCATTTCTGTCCGACAACACCCATTATCCTGGTCGGTTTGAAGTCGGACCTGCGCAGCAAGCGAACATGCATTGAGCTTCTCAAAACCCAAGGCTTGACCCCCGTGACTCCAGAACAGGGTGAGACAGTGGCTCGACGAATGAATGCCTCCTACATCGAATGCAGTAGTAAGGAGATGCGTGGAGTGGACGAGGTCTTTGCTCTTGCGGTGCATACGGCCGTCTCGCAAGAGGAGCAATGGGTATCGAGCAGCCGGCCTAGTGCGACTACTACTGGAAAAACTGGTGGCGGCGGTAGTACTAATACCGGTGGCAGTGGTGGAGGAGGCATGGGAGGCAAGAAAATCAAGAAGCGCTCTTGCAAAATTCTGTGATGCGTTCCTCTTCTCATCTGCTTTCCCCTTTTGCCTATTTGTTTTTCTTTTCCTTTGATTCCCCAATTGGCCAAATCAAAGCCTGGTTGCTTTGACGGCCTGCTTGCCAACTAGATTTGATATGCGAGAGGTTGATGCAAGCTCATTCCTTTTGACATGCCGGTTAAGGTGGTTTTCTGATTTATGTCTTTTTTCAAGTTCTCTTTCCCAGCTTTCCCCCTTTATTACATATTTACCCTGTTATGACCCCTTCCTTGTCTCATATGTTATTGATGTCAATCATGAAATGGTCTGCAGGCCACCCTCTTGCATGGGAACAGGTGTTTATTGGCTTATTGGCGCAAAGAAAACCCATGTCATGATAAATGGATGAAATGAATATTGGTATCATAGAATAAATGTCAAATCATACATCATAGCCTTTCGCACTGTTCATTACTTCGTAACCGTATCCTCCTCTTCGTAACTCATATCTTGGCTGTGACTCGGGCTATGACCGGGAGTGTGGCTCTGCCCGGCCTCTTCTTGACCTTGGCCCGGTGTGTTCCCTTCTGTACCTTGGGCGTCCGGTCGGCCCATGAAATTTTCAAATTGAGACCAGAGAGCCTCGACGGAGCCGAACTCGTTCCCGACCTTCATTGATCAGCTTCGTTATCTTGTTACATATGGACGCGGGAAAGTACGTACGGCAATCACGCTTTCCAGGTTCCGATTCAGCCGGTTCATATTTTGAAGGACTTGCTCCATGCCCTATTCCTTGTTAATATATAGATATATAGAGTGTGTATATGAATGGGGCCTTACTACTGCGATTTCCCGAACAAGTTCTTCGCGTTGTTGTTCGAAGACGGTGGGGGATGATGTTCGCTTGTCAAAGGCCATTTTCCCTGGTTTTCGAGAGAAAAAAAAGGTGGTATATTAAGAAGAAAATCAACAGTAGGATTGGATATACAATTCAATAGACCAAGGGCTTAGTGTACCCTCTATCGCTGATTATGGCGTTGTTGACGATAAAAGACGAGTGTGTCACGTGCTTTGTGGTGTATTTGTGTAATGATACTGTAATATTATACTTATTTTGGTAATATATTACAACTACATCATTTCCTGTTTGGGTTTCCTTGACGTATGTTTCTTGTCAACGCAGAAAAAATCGCTGAAATGGCCAAAAAGAGGCGCAAGAAATCCCCAACAAAGGCAGTAGTGCCACAAGGCGACGCAATAAATGGAAAGATGAAGCCTCTCAAGCGAGATCGTTGGTAGTCAAACCACCTACAGAGGCGTTGATGCTCTTACAATCACCTAGAAAGTGGACGCCTAGGCATCACGACGTGGCCAGACTGAAGCTAATATAATAATGCTTCGGCGGTAACTATTGCAGGTGACTACATTACCGGAGATGTCTACACGGGTTTGCCTCTCTATACCAGGCTTTATCGTCGTTAATTCGTCAAGGATCGGGACCAAGGTTTGTCTCTATTCAGTCTTTCCCCAGGTAAAGGCCAGGATACCAATCTACTTATCATGGCATCTTTTCAACGAGCTACTACATGAATATTAGAGAGTAATTGCTGACATTGAACAAGTTCTTTTTTTTTTTTCCAGACGCAAGGATACGCTTCAATATTCCAGGTTTATTAGCATGTGGAATACTCTGGACTCACAGTGCTTATGTGAAGTTCTGTGAAGATTTATCTATAAGTATCCTGCTCATAATCTTCTCGGTCAGTCATTTTTGTCCCTTTATTACATCCCGCTGTCTTTTCACACTAACTCCCGTATCCCTAGGTCATTACCATGCCGGGAACCAGTGACAGAGAAACCCTGGTTCGCTATGAAGTTCCACAGGCCCTGCTGCAGGCTATCCTTGCTTACAGCCACAACCAAACAACTCGAGCAATATGCTCGGTTTGTGATCACCCTGGACCGGGGCGTTCTTCGTTTCGGTAGGAATATAGCCTCTCAACATTATCTGGTCGCGCTAACAAATGAAAGAAGATTTGCTATGCTACCGCTCGAAAACATTCGAGCTTCTGGGGCGTGAGGATCGTTAGGAATTCCTGAGGGTTATGTTTGGTGCTTTATGATACGTAGCTAAAGGCGATGCATCGTGAATGACTGCAGATCAGGCTTCGATGTATCGAGCTGAGCAAAATTGAGGCTGAAGCGCAACTTGACATTACCGAACGTCTTTTCAGCAATCTATAAAAACCCGGTATCAATTAAAGACGTAGTACAGAATCTCGCCGGAGGCAATAGCAGCCAGGCAAGAGGAACAGTTCCTACAAGGAGGCACTAGCATGCACAAAAAAGCGCTACATGTGGAGACACCACAAGAGGCTTATAGGAGAATTATGAGTGGTCTATCTAGACAATTTTCCGGTGACACGCTTTTTCGACAAGGAGCACATATCTGGAAGCGGGAACCTAAGTTTGAATCGAATCTGATTACTACATAGCTAACCAAGAACACGGAATTCAATGGATTGTCTAAAGCAATCAGCGTGGATGCATTGGAGCATTTCAGGAATCCCGGTAGTCCAGCATACTCCAGGAGCCCGTTCATGGTATCATTCAATGGATCAGCCAGAGCCATTAGCACTCGGTGCCTCAACATGGTCACCACAGTCCAGTGCCAGGACGGGGGCCTCCGAATAGCGATGATTCAATACTATCTTAGGCCCGGACATTTGCTGTGCATTTTATTAGATGTTCGGGTACAAACTAATAAGCCTAAATGAACACCCTCGGACAACGAACCGGTAGCATGAAACGGTATATATACAGAGCAAGTCCAGCCACCGATTCTACTTAAAGAACAAAATTTGTCGTTCCCCTTGTGTCCAATACTATCATGCCAATAAGGCACGTCACATAGCTGTAGAGCATAGTTTACAAGTACTCTGTATGTTCCTGCATATTATTCCAATTCCTCAAATGAGGACCAGCAGGAACCAGTTTCCAGGGATTGTCTTGAGGCTCATCTCTGGATTCTCCCGAATGGGAGGGTTGTGTCGAAAGCCATTGTCTCTCTCCTGTGATACCTCAAGCCATGAGAAGCCCAGACGAAGGTCTTGCGTTTAGCAATGGCGTTTTGTTTCATCAAAGTATGCTAGAGACGACCATTCTCTCATTCACAACATGACATAAACAGAAATGGCAACTTGCTCATGATCTGGGAGGCAAAGGTGTATTGGATTAGGGCACACAACTTCAACAATTCGAGGAATCAACCTCATCTGCTAAGTTCGTTATTGAATAATGCTAGAACATATACTCTACTCGAAATGAATGGTGTTAACTGCCGGATATTTTAGGGTTGCACGCTGAAGACATGTGGAAGAACTCGGGATTTCAACCAAAACCATCTTGTTGTTAACCGGGACAAACTATCGACCAACTGTTTGAGATATTGATGCCCCTTTGCTACCAGGACACTGGAAATCATAAAGTATCCTCATAACATTTCGACCCCTATCTACGCATTCCCGGTTCCTTACTTGGTTTACTCGGTCGAGTTCTGGGCTAGTAATCTCGAAAACTCCAACCCCTCATGGCACCGATCAGCATGTTCCAGGAGTAAACACTACTGGGTTCTACCAAGCCTTCCGTCAATTTGAACGTACCACAGAATTCATAACCTAGTCGCTCACAACAAGCGCCAATAGGAAACAATCCTTCTTTTTTGGCAAGAGAAGTTATGGCGTTGGTTCGACGCTCGTCTAAGATGTCAATGCAAAGCATTGTTGTATATTCCTCAACTATATGTATAGTAACCACAATGCGCCAACGATTGGTATATATCTGCCCGTGCACTACATAATAAAAACAATGCATCAACTGATCCGTACCCTAGATCCCCTGAGACTACCAACCAGCACAACGCCCTCCCGACCAAACCACGGTAGTCCCTCGACCTCACGGATCACTCGGCTACCGGGACAAATTGTGCTAGGTACAGTACGTGGCCTCGACAGTGGAGAGGAACGTTTCCAAAGAGCGACGGAGGGGTCGATCGTGAAGGTCCGTGGACAATCTTTCATGCGCCAATTGTTGCTTTTTTCCCCCTCCGTAGCACTAGGAGAGGGCTATTGATGTACATAAAGTACATACCCCTATGCAACAGTTGGCATAGCGTGTCTATGTGTATTTGTATTGTCATATGCAGTCTATCCACGTAATCAATTACACACACAACCAATCTGTCCTCTGCAGAAAAGCCATACCCGTCCCGTACCACGGAACCAGTCCAGTGACTTACGACTGAATTCTATTAAAAACCTGTTTTAGTGACCGCCAATTCCCCAGCCAACGATTCAAGTTTTTTCTCGAAGCAAAAGAGTGCAATCCGGCGGACTCCCGAGGCCGAGGGGGGACTTTACTCGGGCCCTGGATTTGGATCTGCGGATCCACCGGTTCATTGTAGGCTGGGATTGATTCGGTATTGGTGTGTGCTGAGTTTGGGTCAGGGACTAGTGAGGGGACTATCGTGCGCTAAGGGTTCTTTATGGAGTGCAGAGTACTTCGTGGTGAGTTTTGAGTCTAGATGAGTCGTCTGGGTGTTCAGCTGAAAGGGATGTAGAAAGAAAGAAAGAAATGATTGTACTCCGTGGCCGTGTATATACAGGTACTCCAACAAAAGGGTATCAAAGGAATGAATCATCCAACATGAACCGCCCACCCACCCAACACCAAAAGAAAAAGTAGAAAAAATAACCCAAAGAAAAGCAACGTAATCATCTCACGTGTCCAAAATCCATTCTCGAATCCGTCAAAGTTTAACCCGAGCGTGACCCATGGAATTTTTTTTGCCTTTTTCCCATCACCGTAGCCGAAAGACAAAAAAGAACCGAAAAGGAGCAGCAGCTGTAGGAAAGGGTGTTTCTGGGAAACTTCCGGCATTCCCAATAATAGACAAAGCGTTGTATATGTGTGTGTGTGTGTGTGTGTGTGTGTATGCGTGTCTCTATGCAGCAACACATCGACTCATCAGATCGTAACGCGCGCATATATACAAAAATATATATGTATGCACAATGCAAGTAGGCAGATAAAAGGTAAGGCAAACAGTCACGACGCCCGCCGCGAGCCGAGAATAGTATTGCTGAGGCGTTTCCACCGTGACGAGGTGTTTGGGGGCGAAGATGTTGGCGATGTTGGCGATGTTGGCCCCGATGCTGATGACCCCGACGACGAACTTGACGGTGCGGATGTTGATGAGGAGAAGATGGTTGACGAGGATGCGTATGTTGGCATCTTGTCGACTAGACTGGCTTTGCTGGACGAGAATGTGGAAGAGCGTGACCGGGAACCTATCGAGGCCTCGTGGTGTGCTAGGACGTCTTCGAGACGGACGTCGAAGGAGGAAATGCGCTTAGGGGAGGCGCGGGGGTTGTCATCTTCGGGGAAGATTTCAACGAATTTGGAGGGCATTTTATTGGTTTATTGAGAGTTCATTCAGTGTGTATTGATTGTTGTGTTGTGTTGAAAGTTGAGAGTAGGGAGACGAGGAATAAAAGGGAGTGTAGTTAGGCTGAGTCGAAGGCTGAGAGGCTAAGGATGAGGATGAGGATGAGGATGAGGGCGAGAATAAGAATAAGCAACGGCCTCAAGACCGACAGGGTATATGTACGTCGAGGTACCCTGAATGTACGTACTCCCCATAACTAGACAGAATAAGAATAGAACGGTGTTTGAGGGCTGCCCCATGGTTCCAGCGCCTATCCCTATTATTGTTTGAATTTCCCCGGTCGAACCATATTTTTCTTTTTTTCTTTTCCCTTTTTCCTCTCAAAGGCATGATCTGCCCCTCGTCCTTTATCATATTACAGAGTACTACAAGTACTTGTACAGCGCAAGGGTTCCCACACATATCTAGCGAAACATAAAAAATCTTTCTGCACATGCACACTACCAACAAGAAATATGACGTCGGAGGGGCAGCGGTCTATGCGCAACTATGTATAGGTACATCCCAAGACACAGCAGATCTATGGGGAATAAATGAAGGGCTTATGGCGAAGGATGTCACTCTACACACATGGGCCATGACGTTAGTTTGCAGGGCTGGAGATCTGTGATTGACTGGTTTTGTGTGGGAAGGAATGGTGGAGGGTCTACGTGGGGATAAAATACACTTAATAGATAGACGGATAGATAGACACTGATAGCAGCCCTTCGAATTGTACTGTCAACGGTGGCAAGCTTACGACTCCGCTAGAGTAACACTTATACATATGTAGTGGGAATGGAAAGTCACCAGATGTGATCACTTTTGCCTTGAACGCCATTGCCAAGAATAGAACATGACATACATAATAGTAAAAATCAGAAAAAAATCCCCCATGATGAGTGTATATGCACTACTTCAGCCCCAACTCCGTCATCTCAACACTGTCCGCCGACCCCATCCACAGGATATTGTTACACCTGCAGTCCGTTAGCCTGACCGTCATGTATATCTCCAGGAAAGAACATACCGGATCAACACCAACCCCAGCGATCCCGTGTTCTTCCCGTCGAGAAACTCCTCCGTATCCCGCAGCAGCACGTTCATGTACGAGTCGATGCTCTCCAGTGTACCCTTGTATTCCGTCTGGCCCCATTTCAGGCGCACAATCATTTCCGTTCCGACCCTGTCATTCTCGTTAGTCTCTGTCCTCGTTCTTCGGCTGTGGTCGCGTTCGCGTCCGTGACGGGGAAAAAAGAGAATCGGCGTACCTAGCCTGCAAATACGGCCGCGGGTTGACGGGTTGAAACTGCATATCATTAGCATCTGTCTTCCATATTGCATAAACACTTAAATAGATGAAAAGGTAGACTAACACTCATCCTGACGGTGAAGATCTGTTATCCTGTCTCGTCCGACCACCGCGTGTGCAATGCGTATCGTATTGACAATTCAACCACAATATCGCTAGACAAAATCCTCCTCGGTCGAAATCGAAAATCGGTCGCCGGTCGCGTGCTCGTTGGGAGGAGTGGTGAGGGTGGTTGGTATCTGTTGCTGGCTGTTTGGTGCAGTCGAGAGCTGTGAAAGATGCTGCTCGAGGTAGTTGGCCAATCATGGGGCAGAATTTTACACCGCCTTGGAGCTGTTGGGCGTAGGAGTACTTGCTCCGTGGTGAGCTTTCTCTTCTATTTCTTAAATTATTATTGTCTATGACTGTCGCCATTGCTCTCATGCATGACTCTTAACATTTGTTGAGTATCGTGTCGATTCCTCGCGGGTAGTCATACAAGTCATCTCTCAACCCGACTAGAAGTACACAGCCAGACTCCAACTTCATAAATGCTCCCATTTCATTCCTCATGACAGTTATGCCTTCACAATGTCCCAATTGATCTCCTTAACAGAAACCTCATCCCCCGCCTTCTCATCATAATCATACCACTCATCCGACAGATCAATCCCGGTAAACGGCGTCGACGACTCGGCTCCTTTGGCTTCCCATTCGCCCTGTGTGTTTGTGAGCTTCCATATCCCGGATATATTCATGACAAAGGTCAAAGGCGGGTAGAGGGAGGAAATAACGTACATCCGGCTTGAACTCGACAAACTCCAACCCGCGACAATCGAGATCGATAATCTTCTGGCCATTGCGCTTCTCGTCGGCTTCGTAGGCGTTCGGACCGGTTGTCACGGTGGCAGAGTGTGTTTTCTGGATTGTCAATTATGTCCGGGCAAAATACTCAGCAGACGCAAAAGGGTGAAGTACCTGGCACAACTTGCACTTCCACACAAAGTTGGCTTCTCCGCGACTTCCGGGAATTTCATGAAGTTCCTGTACCAATTTGTTGGTATATTTTACTCCAGGGATTAATGTTGACGTGGGAGGTAGATAAAACGTACAAACCGCGTAAAACTGATCCAGTTCGGATGCACCTCTCGACACGACGTACATTGTACTTTGAATGTGTAGAAATAAGGCTCGTCCTCTGTGTCCTGAGGACGGAGTTGGTTGACTCTATGGCATGTTAGCCTCCTCTTTGCGCCGCAGAAAAGAAAAAGAGAAAAAAAAAATCCGGACGAATTGGTGCGGGGAGAAGATCCAACATGAACAGCTCAATATACTCCAACTGTGGAGTACGAGGGTACGAGGACCTTGAGAATAAATAGAAACAAAAGAGAAAGCCAATGACTTACCCTGAGAGCTCTGCAGAAAGCACAAGTGACAACATCGTGTTGGCTGTGTATTGTCGGTCTGATGTACAAGTTCAATTTTATGCGGGGTGGTGATGTAGTCGCTCTCGTCCACGTGAAGATACGGATTAATTCCTGAGGCATGAGCAAGCTACTATACACAATGAAACAACAAGTCAACTACCAACAAAGTCTCTGTACCAATAATATGCTATTCATGTACGAGGTATATACAACGCCAATCATGCCAAGGCTATACGCCTGAAAAAAAAGAAAAGTATATCACATCAGACAAAACGGAGCTCAGCCCCTAGATTACAAAAAAGCAAGGAAATCCCATAATCACACATAGCTTCTATAGCCGACTCTGCTGCTGATCCTGGCCCAATGGCTTAGACGAAAATGCACCAAAGTAAGCGTTCAGTGCATCGACAGTGCCACTGCCCTCAACCAGCTGCACAACACAGGCAATGTGGCTATCAGGACGGGTGACGACAACACCACCCTTCTCAGGGTCGAAGCCGAGCTTCTCGTGGGCGGCGTACTTGGCCTGAGGAACGCGGATGTCGGGAATGTCATCGGCGTAGAGGTGGTGATGGTAATCCCGGAGGATCTGCGGGATAGAGTTTACGTCGACCTGGTTCTTCTGCGCAGCGTAGATCACGTTCAGAGTGAAATTCGTCGAGTGCGGGAAGTGACGCTCGAAGAAAGACACGTGCTTAATGTCCGGTCTCCGGTAGGCGGAGAGGAACGACCGGTCCTTCTCCAGGTTGGCAGCGAAGTCTGCAATTGCCTGCTTGGTCTTGTCCTGGAGACCAGCGAAGACGAAGATCCGGAATGCTCCGTTGGCGGGAACCTCTTGCTCCAAGGCGACGAAGTTGGCGTCTGCCAGGCGGGTAACGGTCGACGGAGTGAATGCGCGACCAGGGGTCAACCGCACGCCAGGGTAGTTGAACAGAGGAGACTGGGCGGGGTGGCTGGCATCCCAGTTGAAAATGTTGGGCTTGTAGGCGACACCATACCCACTGGTGAACTCGCACGACGACTTGAAGGTCTTGACAAATTCGTCTTCCTCACCGCCAGCCTTGACGGAGGTATGGCTGGCCTCACCAACCTCACCGGCAGTAGGACGGCGCTTGGAGAACAAGGCAGCGTATCTGGCATCGAAGTCCAACAGCATCTCGGCAATGTCTTTGCGTTCGCTTTCGTAGGTACTCAGAATCGAGCGGTTGGCGAATCCTGACTCCACGGCGTGGATCTTCCAAGCCATGTTCAGTGCATCGTGGAAGGCAGTGTTCATACCCTGGCCAGCTTTGGGCTTTACGAAATTAGCAGGCTATTCTCGAGATGGGGGATAATAGTGAGACATACGCTATGGGTGTGGCAGGCATCACCACCCATGAAAACACGTTCATCCAAGGTGTACTTCTCAGAGATACCCTGACCGATCGGGTAGACCGAGTACCATTCGACACGGTCCCATTCCACCCAGTATGGCTTGAGAATCTTCTTTGCGGTAGCCTGGACTTCCTCGGCCGATGCCGTCTTCCGGGGGTGCCAGTCGGGGTCTGTCGACGAGGCGATCTGAACATAGAGACGGACCATGTTGTCTTCGCGGGGGATAACCATGATAGATCCGGCATCGGAGTGGATTGTGCATTTTGTCTGATACAGTCAGTTATGTCTTCTCACAAGGGCTGGAGAAAGCAGCTCACCTCAATGTCGGGGAAGTTGGTGCGCACAACACCGTCCATCACACCCCAGACGTACGAAATAGGGTCCTTGTGATGGATCTTGATTCCAAGCTGCTCCCGAACAAAACTGCGAGCACCCTCACCACTGAAGAGGTACTTGGTACGGATGTTCTGGATCACATTGGTGTCCAGCGACTTGAGCTGCACCTCAACGGGGTAGGTCTCGTCCGCACCATCGTTCTTGAAACCGAAGATTGTCCAAGGACGCTCGACGGTCGTTCCAGCCTTCTCGATTTCCTCCAAGAAAGCACGCTCGATCTTGCCCTGGTGGACAAGAGCCGTGAAGGGGTACCGGGTGTCGATGAAACGGGGGCAACTGGGCCAGCTGCCGGTGCGGTTGATACCCTGCTCGTTGGGCAAAGGATCCCAGAAGGCGACATCGTAGACCTTGGCGGGGTTATAGGCCATAATCTTGCGCTTAATGCCCAAGTTGCGAAGGATTTCAACCGACCGGGGCTGAATACCGTCGGCGCGACCAGTAGCGGTCGGCACGGGGCGGTTGTCGATGTGCTTAACCTTGTATCCCCATCGCGACATGCAAAGCGACAGCAGGATACCTACGGGGCCAGCGCCCACGATCACGATGTCATACTTTTCCTGGGTTTCGGTCATGGTTGGAGTGGTACGATTCGCAGCAATCGTATGGTATACTCGGCGTATCCGGGGTATAGGAACTGTGGGGAAGTAGATCAATCAGGAGCCAAGAGAAAACCAAAAAAGAATATCAGTTAATAAAACAATAGCTTTCCTCCCAGCTATATGACACACAAATCCAGGAAAGAAACTGATTGTAAGAGTAGAAGAACATCATCTCAGGACGTTGGGCTGAGGACTGATATATAGACAAAAGCTCTGGGGAGAAGCGGGCCTGGCAGTGGGTGACGGAGAGCCACGACGGCATTCGCAGTCGGCTGGAAAGAACATGCTTTCTTTCCAACTGCGACGCTGTGGTTCGTCGGTCAGCAAGAACCTCTGTGGGTTCTTGCTGGAGTGCAGCGAAGCTCGGAACAGCGCCACGGGGAACATTTGTGCGGGGAGGAGGAATGCCGGCGTCGCTTCCGGCGCTGCGCGGTTAAGGGTCTCGGCAAGTGGAGGGGCACGTGACCGGTACACCGGCGCGCGGCAGAAATGCTGGCAGAATGCGTCTGGAAGAGCCCGATGTGACATCCGATGTTATTGTTTACTGGAATAGAATTAAGCAGGTCGATCGTTGGATCCCTCACGGAAGGTCTGTACGGGTGATTGTGCTGCGGTTGGTGCCTGAGGCAGGTATGCATGTAACTATATGCCTGAGGACTATGCACACTTATTTGAGGATAATACATCATTTTACGGAGTATCGAATACTACATGTAGAATGCTGGCAACTGATGAGAGGATGATTCGTGCTCAATTCATCTAGGCAATAGACTACTGTTGCCTATTTCGGCACGAGGGCGTTTAGGGCTACGTACTGATGAAGACGGCAGACTACTCAAGAAAACTAGAATGATGAAGAAACGAGTGGTAGAAAAGATAATAGACAATAGAAATAATCTCTTAATAGACATATTGCTATTGTTCAAGTTCTCAATAAGAGCTACATATTGTTGAGTCTGATATTCACTGTCAATCCGGGGTAACGCTATTGTCACCGAGTCAAGGCATCCTCATGACCAGGCCGCTATTGAGCTCTCAATGGCCTGAATAGAGACATTGTCTTCTGACGCAATAGAAAATAGGCAACTTCGAGTATATAAGAATCACTAGTCCTCATCGCATCACCCTCATCAAGTCCCATCTACTCTCAGTACTCGGAACCTCACCTCTTCGCCCAACATGGAGTCTCTCAGAAATTGTATCCCTTCTATGAAGCCTAGTCACGAACAGATTCGTCCTGCCTCATCTGCGTCGTCTATTTTTTCCCTGTCGACCATGTCTAGTCAAAGAGACAGCTATGAAGGATCCCTCAGGCTCAACAGAGAGTAAGCCTCACCGATCCATACAAGCTGCAATGCATATCCGTTAACTCTCAATAGAAGCGCTAGACTCATGTATGAAGACATCGCCAAGCTCAATCCCTTCTATGAAGTGTATGAGAACTTCTGGAATACAGATTCCGAAGAATCGTCTCTGACATTCTCTTCGCGCGGTTCAAGTGATTCAGCGAGGTCACCTTCTCTGTCATCGATCACCTCGAGTCAAGATTCCTTCCGCCCTCTTGAAGTATCATCTTCTCCTTCAATCCGTCACTTTCGATCACACCTCGACCTCGATGAGACGAAAAAGTTTCAGGTTTTCCTCCACGAGGGAAGCGAGCATCAACCGACGTACGCGGAGTACGACGGACAGAACAGTCAATTTGCCGCCTTGGATTATACTGACAACGATAAGCGGCCGCTATCACCCATCGAAGAGCCAGAGGGCGACTCCGATTCAGATGAGCTGGAATCGGATCTCCGCCCAAAAGTCCATCCATCGAAGTACCCCCACAAGAAACTCTTCGGGCAAGATGGTTGGCTCGGATGTTCGACAGATGTGCACGCACTGCCATTAGAGAAGCGGACTTCCATGGTGTTCAAGGACATCGGTAAGAAGATCAAGAAACAAGTAGGCGAAATCGTGAGTTGACCTTTGATCCTTGGAGCTTCCTGGGTTTCGCTAACCACAAATGCAGGCCGACGACATGGCAAAAGTCTACCCAAACCGTTTCGGTTCTGCAGCTCTCCACCGTTCAAAATCGTCTCTGAATCTGGCTGCCCGCGTCTCCTTGGATCCTGCAACACAGTCCAAACTGTACTCCGACCTGGAGGTCATGATTTGTCTCAGCGCCAACGACTTTCTGGTCCAGCAACACGGCGAAGACCGTCTTTCGGCCGAGTCGATCAAGAAGATAAACAGCTTCTGGGGATCCAAGAACCGTCCGCAGGTTGTGGAGTTCCATTTTGACCAGGCAACTCAACGTCGACTAATTAACGACAATCTTCGAACTCTGCAGTTCAACGGAGAATGCTCAACAAACCCCATTCGCCTCGTCACAAATATGAACAACTGGAAAGCCTTCGCCAAGGACATGAGCGTCCGCACCTTTTGCGTTCCCGACAGCGCTATTCGGAAGCATTTGCACGACATCCACGAGATTCTCGATATGCTCGATGCCCCACGCGAGACTTTTTTGGACTTTGAAGAGCTCCAGGTGCGCATATTATCATTGATGAAGGATCAGAACTATCGGTCAGCTTCTGATAATAGCACTCTATCGGGCTCTAGAACCTCCATGACATCCTCCAGTATCAGATGCTCGGGGGACAGCCGGAGGATGTACCGGACTAAGTGTTAGTTGCGGGACCAATGTGGGTTTTGGTGGATAACGGGAAGATTCCTCGGGAGAATTGGAATCATCTTGGTCGATTAGCGTGCTTTCTCTGTTTTTATTCCGTTTTTTTTTTTTCTCTTTTTTCCTGTTTCTGTGTTGGTCGTCAAGCGCTTGTTAGTTGTCAGCACTCGGCTCATTAGCCATGATACCCATTGTTTTCAAAATTTTGATGTTTTAGCTTAATCAAGTCTTTTTAGCAATAGTTATTGGATATTCGTCTTCTTATGTGAGCACTACTACTCCGGAGCTACTACAGAATATGTATAATTCCAATAATAGACTGCAGAACGCGTAGAAGAAAGTGTTGGTACTTTTCGCTTCAGCTGGCACGTGGGACGACGTCATAGGCTCCTGCGCGGATCACGAGAAAATCGGCCAAACTTCCTGGTGATGCCTGTTGATGATCTGTGACACTGCAAAAATTCTTCTGTGAAGGTGTCAAGATATGGCTTCGCATATTCTTTGGCTTTGGGCATGATAAACTTGTCCCCTTTCTGACCGTGCTCGTGGAATTTCCGATAATGCTCGCTCTCCCTTCCTGCCACGACAACGCCGGGGATTTTTCGCTGGGAGCCATTGCGCACCACTAATCAACACCTTTCTAATAATATAGGCTTTGTCTCTAGATCCTAATCGCATACTAGTACGCAGTCATGGCTGGTCCTATCCATACCTATAACTCCACATGCTTCTTAGCCGATGACGATCCCGATCTTTCGACCTGGTACAGCTCGCCAACACCACCCAAAGCGCGTCCGCAATTTTTCTACACCTCCTCCCTGCCTATTGATGATCCCTCAAGCTCGCTTCCACCTCCACAAAGTGAGGTGAATGAAAAAGCGCCGCCTCAGCCGTTTTCCGCCAAAGATCATATCGCGTTGGAAGATGCTTGGAGAACACTGCGGGAAACTGTTGGGAGGAAAGCAGCTTTGAAGGCTGGGATCCAAGAAAGGACTTCGATGAGGAATTCCTTTGTATCGGTACCGGGTTTAGAGGCGAGTCGGTTAAGGCAAGCAGGGAGTCGGGACGGTGCGAGCCCGTTTGAAAGTCAGCAGAACTCACCAAATATTTCCGGATCGGCTCTGGAAGCGTATAATGCCAAGGTTAGGGCCAATTACAGAGCTAGCGGTGCGGATGTTGCTCCCCGGAGTTCCTGGGAGGGATTGCGTGTTCCATCGAGGCAGGGCTATGAGGCAGGTGATGGTGCTGAGAGCGCTTCAATTGGTATTATAAAGAGAGAAAGACCATCCTTTAGCCACAACTTCAAACCCACAAGGCGCAGGACCAGCGCGTCGGCCCACGATGAGGCAGCTCTGGACGAAGGAGACACCGGGAGTGGACGTACAACGCCTCGTGACGTGAGCATCAGCGGCTCTCCGTTCGTCAGAGCTCCTCTCGTGCCGCCTAGCCCACTCGGACGCTCGCTTGAATCGGGCCATGGAATCCAGGAGCTGCATACTGCGACTCGTAATCGAGATGCGAATACCTCCGGTGTGAGGTCCAACCTCCATCAAGAGGATCCTTTGGATGACGCACAAACCGAGAGCGGAGAGCAACCGGGGGATGAAAATATGAAGGCGAAGATCCCTGTTGGCGTCTCTCGACTTCACCTGGTCGAACTACCAAATTTGAAGGTTTTGCTAATCTCTATAACACTGATGCTAGGAACAAAAAGTTTGCTGACTCTTAACAGATGAAACCAATATACTGGAGTCCTCTCCATGACATATCAAATGTCCTACGCGCCACCTGGTTTTACAAAAACACCATGCTTCCTGTGGAGACGGAACTAGCAAACAAGCTCGAAGACGGATACGCATACTTGAAGCCCTGGACCGATACATGGCAAGATGAACTCAATAGTTGCGTGGAAAACGGTGCAGAAGCCGAAATGAAAATAGTGCACAAGTTGTGGCCGAAAGATAAGCCCAAAATTCCCAGCAGACCTGCAACATCCCAAGACCCAAAAGCAACTTGCTCACAGACAAACCTTGCGGAAGGTACCCTAGACTCAGGGCTCAATCTACTCGCTATGGACGAGAATCGAGCTGCAGGCGGATCGACTGCACTTTTGGAAGCCGTCAAGCCCCACATCAACTCTAGCGTCATCTACGTCGATGGAAAGAATGGCCAAATCCTCCGACCCAGTCTGCTTCCATCTGCATCCAGAGGGAGGCGCCCACTTAGTGCAATCCGCAAAGGGCGACAAATCGGTATACCGGTAGTTCGTGGATTTAGCCGGCGGAAATGGGATCAATTGCATCCAATCAAACCTAACCCTGTAGACGTGAGAAATTATCTCAGGAGCGCCCAATCCCGGAATATGCCCGCTGCGGGTGGTCAACCAATCTGTTACGCCTGTGCGATGGAAGAATCACGACCAACGCCAACTGATCTGATATTGGTAATACACGGTATAGGGCAGAAGTTGTCGGAACGCATGGAAAGCTTTCATTTCACACATGCAATCAATAACCTTCGAAGAAATATCAACATGGAACTCAATAGTGAGCCGGTTTGGCCACATGTCCGGCAAGACCATGGAGGCATCATGGCCCTTCCGGTCAACTGGCGGTCCACCCTATCTCTTGAAGATGCGACACTCGAAGCCCAAGCGGTCAATAACCCGGCTGCCAATCATTTTACCTTAAATGACATTACACCCGAGACTATACCTGCCGTCAGGTCTCTAATCAGCGATGTCATGCTCGATATTCCCTACTATCTCTCGCACCACAAGCCGAAGATGATCCAGGCAGTTGCAAAAGAAGCGAACCGCGTATATCGCCTCTGGTGTATAAACAACCCCGGGTTCCAGCAACATGGACGTGTGCATTTGATCGCACACTCGCTTGGGAGTGCCATGGCATTGGACGTCCTCAGCCATCAGCCAACTCAGATACCCCATTTTGATTTCTCGACTACAAGCATTCACACTGACATTTTTGAGTTCGATACCAAAAACCTGTTTGTCTGTGGCAGTCCTGCAGGGTTCTTTTTGCTTTTGAATAAGGGTACGAGAAACCCCTTCTGTCAACGCATAATCGAGACTAACAAAGTGTATAGCGAACCTCCTTCCTCGGCGAGGCAGAGATAAACCCGGCTGTGAAGGTGACGACCGACTTAACGGTGTTGCCGGAGAGGCGGATACATACGGATGTCTGGCGGTGGACAATCTCTATAACATCATGCATACTACTGACCGTAAGCCGTCCTTCCCTTTACTTAGGGCATACATTAACACAGAATAGCAATCGCATACCGCGTCAACGCCACCGTCGACAAGGACCTCGCCAACTCCCTCAAAATCGCCTCCATCCCCAACGCCTCCGCCTCCTTCTGGCAATCCTTCGGCAGCGTCTTCCGTTGGTCCTCCGCCCCCTCTTTGGCCCCAACGACAGCAACCGCCCCAACCCGCCCCGCTGCCGTCACAAAACTCCCATCAAACGTCGAATTAGAGACACATGACTTTACCCGAGAGGAAATAGCTGAGAAACGCATGCTCCTCCTAAACGACAACGGACAAATCGATTACTTCCTGTCTGGTGGTGGTGGGCCGTTGAATATCCAGTATCTGAATATGTTGAGTGCGCATAGTAGCTACTGGACGTTGACGGATTTTGTAAGGTTTATTGTTATTGAAATTGCGCGGGTGCAGGGGAGAAATGGGACTTTGGCAGGGTTTAGGGCGCAGAAGAGGAAGGAGTGGAATATTCATAAGAGTTAATTTGTTACTGTTATTTTAGTTGCTTGGATTAGAGACGGGCACTGGCACTGCGTACGGGTTTTCTTTAGATTTGTTTGGGTTGATTCAGAGTAGTTTTTTCGACTGATATCTTCTTTTACACTTCATGAATGACATTTTTATCTCAAATCTTCACATATAGTTCATTGTATCACTCCCCAGCAATAACATTCGCCAACATCAACGCCTGCACTAAACTCCCCTTCTCAGCTTTCCCACTCCCCGGCTGCAGCACCACAAGCGCATTCGCACTAGCCATGCTTCCAACCCTCGAACTCCGCTGCCCAACACCTTCCAATCCTGTACTCGAAGCATATAATTGCCCGTCTGTCCGTGAAGCCGTAACAATGGCACGGTGGTAATCTGTGCGTTTGGAGTCAAGCGGGAACGGGTGCGCCAGGGCGACTGATACAAGCGGCAGACCTAGTGTACCAGGCAGAGAAAGAGATGCAGATCGTTCACTCAATCCCATTAATTTGTGTAAAGACGGGAGGACGAAGAGGTTCAACGTGACGAGCGCTGAGGCTGGGTTACCGGGGAGGGAAAAGATGGGTTTTGACTGGCGTTCTAATTGTGATGAGGATGATGATGACGGCTTGAAAGGTATGGTAGCAAAAGTAGTCGGTTTTCCTGGTTTCATGGAAACGCGTCCGAAATGGATAGTTCCGCCTAGGGAGCGTTCGATGGTAGGTTTGAGGAGGTCCAGCTCGCCCATTGATACGCCGCCGGTGGTGACTATTACGTCGATGTTGGATGAGTCGGTTTGTCTGACACCTCTTAATGCATCGCGGAGGGTATGCTCGAGTTCGCCTGCAGTGTCACGAACGATTCCTAGGTCGACTGTTGGGAAGCCCCAGGATGCCAGACAGGATAGGAGAGAAGGGCGGTTGGAATCGCGGATCTGGCCGCCCTGGAGAGTAACAGGGGCGTTGTACTCAACGAGTTCGTCGCCGGTGCTCAAGACGCCGATGCAGGGTTTCTTGAAGACCTTGACGGTCTTGGTTCCTGTTGCGGCTAGGAGACCGAGCTCGCCGCCAACGGATGTGATCCGATCACCCTTTCGGAGTATTCGGGATCCCAATGCGACATCGCTGCCTGGTTCGCGGACATTCTCCTTTGGTTTGATGTCGCCGGTTAGGATTTCGACGGTTGCTTCTTCGCTTCCGTCTGTGGTTGTTGATGCGAGTACCGTATCCTCGACCATGGCTACCGCATTGGCATTGGGTGGGAGAGGTGCTCCGGTTGTGATTCTGGCAATGGTCCCGGGTTCGAGAGGTGATAAAACTCCACCCGCGTTGGCATACGTGACAGAAGCCACGGGGAATACTCCTTTTGTACTTGGGCCGGATTTAGGCGACTCCGGAGCGATGACTGCGTAGCCATCGACGATGCTAGCTCGATATGCTGGGACGGCCTCTCCGGAGTAGACGTCCTCAGCCATTACGGAACCTACAAGCGCAGTCGTCACGGGTACTTCAACCACTTCCGGTCCAGGAGTATGTTCGCTAATTAACTTGAGTGCTTCGTCCACAGAAAGCATCGGGTACGGTGATGAACGGTGCCGCCGGCTTGGTGCTCCATTAGGATCATTGGGTTGTGGTCGTTCTGAGGGCGATGTATGCGGTCTTGGAATTGCGTGATCGTGGCCGTGATCATGGCCATGGTGTTGATGGTCGTGAGAGTGGGAATGGGAATGAGAATGACCCTGTCTTCCAGAATATACGCCTGCGTCAGCTTCAAGCTTCTTAACGCCACCCGCATGGATTGCTCTGGAGTTTGCTCCGGCTGCTTGGATACACGCATGCGGCAGAAGCTTGACGACTGCTTCGAGATTTTCCTTGGCTCCTTTTGGCGATCCAGGTAATGTGATAATTAACGATTTGTCGCGAACACCTGCCACTGGACGAGACATCATGGCAACTGTTGCTTGTTAGTCTAGCAAAGACATAGCAAGAGATGTGCACTTACAGGGAGTAACCTGCAACGAGGCCGCAATCATGCCGTGTCTGTATTTGTCAGTCATGGTTCTCACCTAGGAGTAGGGCAGTTCTTGACTCACACAAGACCCGGTGCATGGCGGTGGATGAGAGGTGATACGGCCTGAATCAGTCAGCACATGAAAGCCATATATAAACGCCGCAACCAACCTCAGGAGTGTTATCTTTAACAGCAAACCCCGTCCCACCACTAACAAGAATCAAGTTGAACCAGCCCGGTCTGTCTGTCCAATCGCAGATGGTTCGTTGGATATCAAGCACACTGTCCGGTACAATCTTGGTGACGGGCGATTCCCAGGTACCTGGCCCTGCTGCGGCAAATGAAGTCAAGAGAGCGTCCACTGTTTTATCGGATGATGGGTTCTGAGATGCGGTGTCTGAGACGATCAGAATCGCCGGCTTAAGCTTCATTTCCGCCATTGTGTCGTGGTTGTCGCAAATGGAACTTGAATAGACGCGGGGAAAAGTGAGGGAGAGATAAGGAATGGCGGCGGTGGTTGATATCAGTTCGACCATTCTGTATCCACTGTACAGGAAACTACAAGCATTACAAGCCATAACAGAACAATAAGCCCAATCCAAGTAGCATTACCCATATTCCCAGTGTTCGTTACTGTACACCACTCAGATCTCATGCAAATCGCAGGTACCCAAAGCTCTACAACCATACGCCTCGTGATGTATATAAAGCAAGAGAAAAAGAAACGAAACGAAATTCATACAGAATGCGTGCTGTTTTGCTCAATTGTAGTACGATCTCGTGTAAAGATTGAACCGCTCATTGAGCACCGAAATCTGCCGCCTTCCCTGCCATCAACAGTCCAACAATCAACCCGAAGAGACCGAGAACGGAGCTGAAAATCTCGATGACAAGAATCTTGACGAACCTGCTCGCACGATGGGTTAGTTTCTTGCAGAATAGGAATCAGGGTCAGAATAAGGTAACGCACAAGCTGGCATCGGCGGCATCAGCCAAAGCCGCACCACTTCCGTTAATACCAACGGAGATACCACAAATCAGATTGCACATGCCGACAGTGATTCCTCCCCAGAACAGCGCATATCCAGTGTAGTAGTTGGTGCCAGAGAAGATCTCCTCATCGGTGACGAGGTTGAGTTTCGACGAGAAGACGATCGCCATAATCACACCATAGATAGCCACGACTTCACAGAAAATAATCGAGATCAGGTTCTTTGTCCGAATTCTGGGCGCCTTGACACCTCCGCCAACGATCGATGAGCCGGTTAGGAAGATGCCCCTGTTCCAAACCGTCAGCCATTATTTCTTCGAGAGCAAATCCCGGTAACGTACCATGCCGCGCCAACCACCGATAAACCTATACACATCCCAATGCCAATGTTTGCCCAAGCGTACGGAGACACATCTTCGAGGAATTGGCCGACCTAGACTAATTAGCAGAAGCGCGATAAATGTTGGATAAGTCGCATCGTACGTTGAACGATTCGCCATCCCCAGTAAACAGCATGTCTATAAAACATATCGTTAGCTTATGAGGCCCGTAAGCGAGAGATGCGATACTCACAGCCGCCTATCACGAGGAGTGACACGGTTGCTGCACCTGCTGGATAGGCGAGAACCATGGTGACGACCGGTCCGGTAATTCAATGGAATAAATCAATCCGCGCAGCGGCACCGCAAAAGAAAAAGCAGAGTCCGTTAAGAAGTCGTGAAGAATGAAGCTGTATAATCCTCTCGGCTCTTCTCTGTATATTGTCGTGTCAAGCAAGCTGGCCGTGGTCGCGGTCGGACCGGAATTAATCCGTCGGGAAGGCGGCGAGAGCGGCGACGGGTTGATGTCGTTCGGACTGCTTACTTGGACTAAGGTAGAATTCCCCAGACCGAATTGATCCATGGCTCACTTTGTCCTCTATTCGTCGTCCATTTAAAAAAGGCAGAAGTGATTTCTCCAAAGTTTTTTGCCTACAGCCTTCCTCGCTGGTCGGGAATCTCCTTTCAACTTATTCTCTAATTTACTTTTATAATATCTGTTCCTCCAGCATATCTATTGTCGTTTCGCTGTCCCCCGCCGGTCTCTATACAATCTACCCCTGATTCTCTGCGATCACCTACACCATGGCTTCCACCGGGGTAGGGACGTATTCGAACCCTCTGAAGAAGTTCAAGTATGTCTTTTGCGCATCGCATATTTATGTCGTGAGTCAATGTGGTTGCTAATCGAGTCCTAGGTTGGTGTTTTTGGGTGAACAGAGTGGTATGAACATCCCAAAGAGTCGACCGATCGCTGTCACGGAGAATTTGTTTACGTGTGGCTCTCTAACATGGTCGCGCAGTTGGAAAGACGTCCTTGATCACAAGATTCATGTACGACTCGTTCGATAACACATACCAAGCGACCATCGGTATCGACTTTTTGTCAAAGGTACACCGCATCTCCGACCCCTGGCCGTGGCGACGACCCTTCGTCATCCGTCCCTCTTTAGCGCCTCTGGATATCTTGCGTAGCGAACGATAAGCTGATTTGTTATGTGTACAGACTATGTACCTTGAAGACAGAACCGTGCGTCTGCAGCTCTGGGATACCGCCGGCCAGGAGCGTTTCCGATCGTTGATTCCTTCGTACATTCGAGACTCGAGCGTCGCCGTGGTCGTTTACGACATCTCCAACGCCAAGTCATTCCAGAACACACGGAAATGGATCGATGATGTGCGCGGGGAACGTGGGAACGATGTGATTATTGTTTTGGTGGGCAACAAGACGGACCTTAACGACAAGCGAGAGGTTACAACAGCCCAAGGTGAAGAGGAGGCGAAGAGGAATGGATTGATGTTTATCGAGACTAGTGCAAAGGTTGGTCATAACGTGAAACAACTGTTCCGGCGGATAGCCCAAGCGCTCCCCGGAATGGAGGGCGAGGGCGCCAACCAAAACAACCAAAGTAAGTTCCACTTCTTTCTTTCCTGTCGCCCAAGAGTACTCGCTAACCTTTCACAGTGATCGATGTCAATATTACCCCCAAGGAAACCACAAGCAACGACGGATGCGCCTGCTGAACAACCCTCCCTCAAGTCGGCGTGTCATGACCATGACCATTTGCGACTATGATGTCCCAGGATTTTCAACGACAAGAATTGAGATCTCTATAATGCTCCATATTCTTTCTTCCAATGTACATTTTGGCTTCTTCTCACACTTCCCGTGGATAGCGTGTGTCTAAATTCCAAGTCTTATTCATTGCTGTTGATGGCATTTTTTCTTATGCTTTTCATTTGTCAGGATGGACGAACTGGGCGTTTCTCTACACATTTACTATGCTTGCTGATGTTAGCGTCTGGCACCTCCTTGCTTCACCTTGCTCTTCGATTCGATTTCTTTTTTTTGGTTACAGGGGGTTTGCTTCTGGAATTCTACGTTGATGACTTGCATGATGTAAGGATCTTGATGTCTAACACGATTTGGAACTTAATGTACAGAAGCGAGGAACATGCATCGTAAATACATCATTGTGCTAGGTGTTGCGCTGAAGCATACAAGTAATCTGTGGCTAGGATTTAGGGTGTTTCTGAAACAGACCGTACTCCGTAGTTTCGTATTCATACTCAGTTAATGACCGTGATAGTAAGGCAGTGTTGTTCAATCAATAAGGTAGCTAAGCCATCAGGGGCGTAAATCCATCAACAAGGCACCTATATTTCTGTTATTAGCACACACTATGCTTGTGTTTATACACATTCCATACTTGTAACTACAGGTAGACACGTGCTTCATGCCTAAATCCCAAGGCACAAACAACGTCACTGTACTAAACAGGCAAGGATCGTTCCCACAGCGGATCGCCCGGAAGCCCCTGATGACCTCCCAATGCCAAGCCTTTTTTTTCTGCCCGGCGTGACTTTCAGCCTCGTAACCTCGTTTTCCACTTTCTCCCTCTCTTTTCCTCTCTCTCTTCCTTTTCTCTGCTCTTATCCTGTCTTGTCCTCTCTTATCTTTCCTGTGCCTCTTCCATCGCTTTCCTTTTTGAGCTGTCCTTGAGATTTGTGTGTTTCTATCCCTCTTCCGGGTACATCAGACGGCTCGCTACCCATCATGGGTTTATTATCATCGCGTTTCCTCCGCATCCCGCGGCCAGAGGTATGTTCATGCTTTGGCGGTCAAGCGAAAAATGCCCTACCCATGCCTGCAAGCTAACGTTCCGGTCGCCTCGTGGCGTCATTCTTCGCTAGACTTTCCTTTATGTTATGAGCCTTGAGACTGGTGCTTCTCTCATCACCTTGTCCTTGCTTTTGAATAAAATTAGTGGTCTCTATGGCTTGCTCGCCTTGCTGACCGGCTACCACCTCTCACCCGTCCAACTATCCATGTACCTCTACTCCCTGATCGCTCTCGGTGTCGCAACTGTCCTATTCCCGCATATCCGCAAACAATCGCCTCTTCAATGTCTGGCGCTCGCCTACCTGTACACCTTTGACAGTCTTGTCAACGCGGCCTACACTGCCGCTTTTGGTGTGACTTGGTTCCTCGTCGTCTCTCAGCATTACGATAATGGCTCTGCGTCGGGTCCCGGAAGTGAGACTATTGCGCAAACCGCCGGCTTCACCAGCCCCAAGTACGATGACACCCAAAGCGGTGCCAGTTACTATTACGCCGAAAGTGCCGCCGGCAGCACCGCTCGATCGACATCAGATGGTCTTGGTAATGCGGTCACTCAACCAGAGAGTGCCCCGAGCATTTTCTTCATCTGCATGCTGTGGGCGATGCGATTCTACTTCGTTTTCGTGATGCTTGCCTTTGCCCGTCAGACCCTGCGCCTTTACGTCGCCCTTCCCCGTCACACTTCGCTTCCGACACACAGCCGCAACACGTCCATGGCAAGTGTGGGCAGCGTGGCTGATATCGACCGTGAACCCTTTTCGCCGTACAGCCCGGATGGCCAAGGCTGGAAGGGCAAGCTTGGCCGGACCATGATCAGCATCGGTCGCAACTACTGGATGGGTGAAGATGATGATGGTATCTGGATGGTCAATATCGGTCGGAAGTTCCTGAACCGCAACGAGAACACCGAGCTGCCTGGCCCTCTCGAACGGGAGCGCCGTCGCCGATCGGGAACCGGACCTCCCCAGCCGTCACAGTCTACGTTTGAAGCCGCGGCTTTGCAACAACCCATTTACGAACATCCTGTTGGCCGGTAGTTGACAGTTCGGGTTTCCATGATGACATTTTATTCCTGGTTAATATTTTCACTTAATTGTTCCTATATATGCCGAGATGATTTAGTATGACTCGGAGAGGGGTGGCAGACAGATTAGCAGGACTGCATCTTCTTCACATACATGCTTCGATGCCTTTTTTGCTCTTGGTTGTTCGTCACTTCTGGAAAAAGGCGGGCGTTGGCTATTGATTGACCAACGCAGCCGGTGCTTGGGAGAGTTTGGGGAGGGCGCATGCCTTCTAGAGCCGATCCGTTTACATCTGGCATTTGTACATTTATTCTATCATTTGGATTTCATATGGGTCTGACTATTTGGCGTTTGGAAGGGTTTATTTATTGCATCATGCTGCATGTCATTGTTTTAATATGAGTATCGAACATTTGAGTACATTTTGAACATATTCACCTAGTGGCCCTTGCATTTCGTCCGAGTAGCCTGACATACCAGATGTAACGGCCGATCCACGATTGCATCATACAGTCTGAACAGTTTCTATGTGTTGATTGCATGTACCAGAGTGGCCACAGCAATTGCGTGATGTGTACAGCGGGCTACTGCACCCTTATTTGGCAGTACTCCATGCAGACCCCGAGCAATTGCCGTTGCATGTACGATCACATGACTCCCCCCCCCCGCACGGCCGAAAATGGCAATGTTTGCATCTGCGGGCGACGGGGTTTGCATCGATGTCGTGATCGAATGCGGGCCAATAAAATTACTGCTGACCCAATCCCGATGGCGGAGAAGCACCGGCCGCCTTGAACTTTTATGACTTTTTTCCCAATTTTCTTCCTTTTTTTTTTTCTCCCTCCAGTCGGGGTTTGATTGACTGGAATTAAGAGTACAAGAAGGCACAGGAAATTCTCAGTTCACTCTCTTTTCCCCCCTTCTTCTCCCTCGTCTTTTTTTCTCCTTCTCACTGTATGCGGTGACATCCGTACCCCTCCTCCGTTATATAAGTTTATCCCACCTTCTCTGCGCTGTGTGAAGCGCAGCCAGCAATTGTCAGTATGGCGTCCGTTTCGACTGCCGGTGAAGCAGGTATGATCCTCCCCTCTTGACAGCTGTCAATGGCATGTGTCTATCTGGTGCCAATCGAGGAGTACTAATGAGTGATATCAGTGGCGAGAGTCGCATACTTGACCAGTGATGTCGTCCTCTCCGTCCAGCCTGCTCTACAGACAGACTCGCTATTCTCCAAGCCACTCAAGGCTCTCAAGGCCAACAAGACTCAGAATGTCTTGTCCAAGGGTGCTCCGGAGGTGAGTGACTCAATCTGGTCCTTTCAATAATAGCAATATTCTAATATGGTGGCTTTAATATAGATCGTGACCGTGCGGAACAACGAAGACCCTCTCCTCTCGGCTTTCTACCCGCTCAAGAACGGTAGCGCCGTTTCTGCCGTCGCCAGCTCCTCGGTTCTCCTCCCCTCCATCACTCACCTCTACCGCCTGGCGAACTACCCACTGGTCCTCCACGTCGCCCTGGAACCCACCCCGTTCCCCGACTACTCCGTTATCAGCTCGATACGTCAGTGTGGCTTCACCTTCTTGCACTCCGAGACCCTTCAGGAGGCCCAGGACATTGCTCTTACCGCGCATGCATTGGCTCTGAAGTCCGGCAAGGGTGTTATCCACTTCTTCGACCCCGCGAATTCTACCAACGACGACGCAATCGCCGAGGAAGATGTTGAGGTCGTGAACAAGGTTTTGGATTTGGGTGGAAACTCTACCTCGCACAACCCGGGACTTGGCACACAGACTCTGTACGCTGATTCCGGCCGTGTGGCTACAGTGGCCGAGGAGAATGTTGAGGCTCCAGATGCCGCAGGGACATCGACCCCGGAGCAGGCCTCTGCTGCTCAAACACCTGCCAATGGTAGCGCAGACAACTCGTCTGTTGGATCCTCGAGGAGGGATAGCAGCGTTGACAGCCGCGCTTTGAGCAGCTCTGCTGCCACCACTGTTGACGGTGTGAGCGTGCGGCCAGTCAACTCCGCAGACATCTATGCCTACACTATCCAGATTTGGAACGTGCTGTCTGAGACTCTGGGCCGCAAGTACAACGCAATTGAGTATACTGGTCCCGCTGAGGCCAAATCTGCGATCTTCCTTTTCGGTTCTACCGGAGTGTTTGTGGACGTTCTATCCAAGGCAGACGCCAACAGCGAGCTTAAGGACCTCGGACTTATCACCGCTCGTCTGTACCGCCCATGGATTGGCAGCTATGTTGCCAACTCGATCCCCGCCTCTGTGGAAAAAATCGCCGTGCTGGAGCAGGCTCGCAAGACGACCCGATGGGGACCATCGTTCATGGATCTCTTGTCCAGCTTGAACCCCACCACCACCGACCGCCGCTTGCAGATTGTTGGCTTCCGCCTGGGTTATGTTGAGCCATCGACTGCCGACCAGGCTCTCCGTGGCGTGGTCCAGAACTTGAACTCCGCCTCGCCTATCCAGAACCTCGAGGTTGGAAGCTCCAAGGTCCCCACTCCCGAGACCGCCGTTGAGCAGCCTCGCATCGAGAACGCTTATCAGAAGATCCTGAACCAGCTCTTCGGGGAGCGTCTGTACGTTGCCAACCAGGGTACTTCTAAGCACGCCGGTATTTCCTCCACCATCTCGGCCAGCCCCGAGTACGGATTTGGTTCATTGATTGCCCGTATTGAGCACCGCCAGCGCTTCATCCGTGAGGTCGAGGAAGCTTCCAAGTCCTCGTCTTTTGCCACCGATGTTCCCAAGACTTGGTTGTCCAAGTGGGCTTTGGTTGCCAACGAACCGTCCAAGGCTAACAAGCTAGCTGCGGATGTCATTGCTCGTCTGTCCAACGACGGCTCCGCATTGGCGCGCCATCTCCTCCAGTCCAAGCAGCTCTTCTACCACGAGACTCACTGGCTCATTGGATCTGACGCTTGGGCGTACGATCTCGGAAACTCGGGTGTCCACCACGTTCTTGCCTCTGGCGCGAACGTCAACATGCTGGTCATCGACTCGCAGCCCTACTCGGAGCGCGCTGCCGCTGACCCCACCCGCCGCAAGAAGGATATCGGTCTATACGCCATGAACTACGGCAATGCCTATGTTGCTTCCGTCGCTGTCTACAGCGCCTACACTCAGGTCCTCCAGGCTATGGCTGAGGCAGAGAAGTTTGACGGTCCCTCCGTTGTCGTTGCCTACCTCCCTTACAACCAGGAGAACGACTCGGCTCTTACGGTTCTCCAGGAGACTAAGAAGGCCGTCGATCTCGGTTACTGGCCTCTGTACCGCTGGAACCCTAACAACGAAGACACTGCTGAGCCCAAGTTCGCCCTTGACTCGGACCGTATCCGCCGTGAGCTTGAGGAGTTCCTCCGCCGCGACAACCAGCTTACCCAACTCATGAACCGTCACCCTAAGTACTCCTCTGTCCTCTCCGAGTCTTACGGCACTGAGGTCCGTGCTCTGCAGAAGCGTAAGGCGAAGGACTCGTACGAGAAGCTGCTCGAGGGTCTTTTTGGCGCACCTTTGACTGTCCTCTTCGCTTCGGACAATGGTAACGCACAGAACATCGCCAAGCGTCTTGGAAACCGCGGTCGGGCTCGTGGTCTGAAGACCATCGTTATGGCCATGGACGACTACCCCACTGACGACCTTGCCACGGAGGAGAACATTGTCTTCATCACTAGTACCGCCGGTCAGGGTGAGTTCCCTCAGAACGGCCGTGGCTTGTGGGAGCACATCAAAAACTCTGGCGACCTAGACCTTTCGTCTATCAACTACTCTGTCTTCGGTCTTGGTGACAGTCACTACTGGCCTCGCAAGGAAGACAAGATCTACTACAACAAGCCTGCCAAGGATTTCGATGCCCGCGTTGCCTTCCTTGGTGGTCGCAAGCTGACCGACATCGGTCTTGGTGACGACCAGGACCCCGACGCTTTCCAGACTGGTTACTCCGAATGGGAGCCTCGCCTCTGGCAAGCATTGGGTGTGGACAAGGTCGAGGGTCTTCCTGAGGAGCCCCCGCCGTTGACCAACGAGGACATCAAGATCCAGTCCAACTTCCTCCGTGGAACCATTGAGGAGGGTCTCTTGGACGAGACCACTGCTGCGATTTCCGCTAGCGACCAGCAACTGACCAAGTTCCACGGTACCTACATGCAGGATGACCGTGACGTCCGAGACGAGCGCAAGGCTCAGGGTCTCGAGCCGGCTTATAGCTTCATGATCCGTTGCCGTCTCCCTGGTGGTGTCGCAACCCCTACTCAGTGGCTCCAGATGGATGCCATCAGTAGTGCTCACGGTAACGAAACCATGAAGCTCACCACAAGACAAACGTTCCAGTTCCACGGCGTTGTCAAGCGTCACCTCCGTGAGGCTATGCGCGATATCAACAAGGCCCTGATGACTACCATCGCTGCTTGCGGTGATGTCAACCGTAACGTTATGTGCTCTTCACTCCCCGAGCTCTCTTCTTTCCACCGTGAGACAAACGCTGTTGCGAAGAAGATCAGTGACCACCTCATTCCTGCCACGACTGCCTACCACGAGATCTGGCTGAAGGAAGACGGCGAGAAGAAGGTTCAGGTTGCTGGAGATGCTGTTGTTGACCACGAGCCTCTCTACGGACCTACCTACCTTCCCCGGAAGTTCAAGATCACCATTGCCATTCCTCCGCACAACGACACCGATGTCTACGCCCACGATATCGGTCTGATCGCTATCAAGAGTGCCGATGGACACCTTGAAGGTTTCAACGTTCTTGTTGGTGGTGGTATGGGTTCGACTCACAACAACAAGAAGACCTACCCTCAAACCGGTCGCATGTTCGGATATATCCCTGCCGACAAGGCCCACATCGTCTCAGAGAAGATCATGCTCGTCCAACGTGACCATGGTGATCGCCAGAACCGTAAGCACGCCCGTCTCAAGTACACCATCGACGACATGACCGTCCCCATCTTCAAGGAGAAGGTCGAGGCTCTCCTCCCCGAGGGCTTGCGCTTCGAGGAGCCCCGTCCCTTCAAGTTTGCTTCCAACGTCGACACCTTCGGCTGGCAAAAGGACGAGAAGAACTTCAACCACTTCACTTTCTTCATTGAGAACGGTCGTATCGAGGATACTGCAGACTTCCCCATGCGCACTGGTATCCGAGAGCTGGCCAAGCTCAACAAGGGCGAGTTCCGTCTCACCGGTAACCAGCATTTGATTCTCTCTAACATCAAGGACGAGGACCTCCCTGAGATCAAGGACCTGATGGCCAAGCACAAGCTCGACAACACTAACTTCAGTGGCCTACGTCTGTCCTCCTCCGCCTGTGTTGCCTTCCCCACTTGCGGTCTCGCCATGGCCGAATCCGAGCGTTACCTCCCCGTTCTTGTCTCGAAGCTCGAGTCCACTCTTGAAGAGGTGGGCTTGGGTCGCGAAAGCATTGTCATGCGTATGACTGGTTGCCCGAACGGCTGTGCTCGTCCTTGGTTGGCTGAGGTGGCCTTCGTCGGTAAAGCCTACGGTGCTTACAACATGTACCTTGGTGGTGGCTACCATGGACAGCGTCTAAACAAGCTGTTCCGCCAGTCCATCAAGGAGGAGGAGATCCTCGATACCTTGAGACCGTTATTCAAGCGGTACGCCGCTGAGCGGAACACGGATGGCGAGGTGCCCGAGCGATTCGGTGACTGGGTTATCCGTGCCGGTATCATCAAGGCTACCACCGACGGCATGAACTTCCACGAAGGGGTAAGTGACATGTGTTCTACATTCTAGCAGCGAACATCTTACTAACAATGATAACAGATCCCCGAGGACGACGAGGAATAAACGAGGGTCATAAAATAGCTTGGACGATCTCTCGAAATTTTACGACTCCATCACGCATTTGCAGTTGAATGAAGCTTCCATCCTGATGTATAACGCTGTTTACTAAAAATTTTCATGTTCCATCTTTTGTTTTTCTGTTGCAATGAGCTCAGCTTTATTGATTGATTTTGGCGTTTTGTATATACCGTGGCCATAATGGCCTAATGGCGAATGCTAGATGCATGCATACATTACTGCTAATCTTTTATTGTCTGCCGTATGATATTGATATTGACACTGTTCGTATATTATTGTATGCCCACATGGCACCACTCAATGGCACTCCATGCCCCAGTGGGCTCTACCGTCAGCTCTCGAGAACAGTCCAATCCAGCTGCCCCAGGCATCAGTCAGCCATGTCAAGCCCTATCGACAGCGTCCCATTCCTACAATTAGGAGGCAAAGAAAGCAAAAAAGAAACTGGCGCTGCCCGGAATCGAACCGGGGCTGGCGCGGCCACAACGCGACGTCATACCACTAGACCACAGCACCTTGTTGTTATGTCATTCTAGATGCAATAAAAATATATGCTAATAATTTAAAGATATGCCAATGTTGATAAATTGGTTCCATGGTTGATCGTGGTATTTGTTACATTTATTTGTATATGATTTTTGCATCAGGATTTTCTATTGGATGGGCAGGAATCGAGAAAATTGCGTGAGTCGAGTCGTTAGGTAGGATTGCTCCAGTATATATTCATTCGGCCCTACCTAGAGCAAGGAATTGACTACTCGTCTGAGACCCATTGTCATCACGCTAAATACTCCAGTTTCTATCTATTCCCAAGCTGGAGCGCAAATACAAATTACAACAAACCACATGATATATGCAACCGTAACACTCTAATACCCATGCATTTACACAATAAGTCAAGCAACAAAGTAAACCCACTCATTCTGCCATCGGACTACCCTCTTGCTGCTTCTTCCGATTCTGCTTCATCGCCCACCCAGTCAATTCCGGATGCGCCGGGTCGATACGCGGTGCGCTCATCTGGTCCAAGTAGTCTTCGCCCTCAACAGCGGACTGTAACCGTGGGAGGGTCTCTATCTCCTGATTGATCATGCACCCTTCGTATGTTTGCCATGATTCGTCGGTCTTGGATAATTAGCATCGCAAAGTGACAAAAGGACAGGGAAAAACAAACCTCCGCATCAACCCATTCATATGCACTCCACCTCTCATCTTGCATCTTCTTCAGAAGCTCCAAGTTGCCTGCAACCATGGCGGTTTCTCCGTCCTCACCGGCAGCCTTGATTTTAACATCAATGGCCCGGGCTTCGTTTTCGGCGGCGGCGCGTTCCTCCTCGCCTTCTTTCCGGGCTTTGCCTCTCCCCTTCGTAGGAACCTCATCCAAGGCATCGAGATGGTGTAATTGAGGATGTAATTGAACCACAGCGGACACAGGAGAAAGATGCAAATCCTCTACACAGTCATTAGCCAGTCATCCGGTAAGCATCGTTAGGAAAAAGATGACATACTCCCCCGAAATGCACCAAGCATATAAACCGGATCCCCATCCTCCGGCGTTTTAATCCTCCCACCAAGCGTCTGAAGTCTCAATAACGATGCCGTTTCCTCCGCATCATCCCCCTTCTTCACCCCTCCCATCTCCACATCCCCATCCTCCATCTTAACCTTCCCAGCAACCCCCCCCCCAGCACTCCCCCCGCTGAACCCCCCCGCCATACCATACGCACCCCCTTCCCTCGCACTCCGACTCTTCTTTATCGCATCGCCATACCGTAACCCCTTCCCAACATCGTAATTCACCCTTGTGCTAATTGGGACGTCCACTTCCACGAGTCCCGTTTGCGGCTTTAAACGGAGCGTGGTGGGCTTTTGGCCATGGCGATCATCGTAGGCTTGGTTTGCGGGTCGGTCAAGGTATTGTAGGACGTAGCGCGAGATCTCGGAGTCTGTGAGGTAGACGTCGTAGGATGCGACGACGGGATCGGAGTCGGAGTCTGTGGCCATGATGGGTTCGTTGCTCGTCGAGTGATTGGAATCGTGCGTGGTAATATAGAAGGTATATATTTTTCTAAATAATCAAGAAAGTCGATATTTTCATGAAGAATTAGAGCAATTAAGCTGGCATGCAATTTTTGTCACAGCAATCGGCGTATCGCTTGATAAGAAAATTGGTGGCAGAATAGTGTGCACCGCCTTCTACTTCTGAATGTCCCCTCCTAGGGCTACGCTACGGTCATAATCCAGCAATTAGACTGGTCATAGCTAAGGTAACCTATTAAGAAATCATCATGAGGAAATATATCGTGTACTATTGGATTACAGTTCCTGAAAAGGATTTTTTATAAAAAAAAATCCTTTTTTTAATAAAAAAAAATAGAAAAAAATGGCGCTGCCCGGAATCGAACCGGGGCTGGCGCGGCCACAACGCGACGTCATACCACTAGACCACAGCACCTTCACTTGTGAAGATATTTTGCATTGTTTGCTATATAAGAAATTAAAAACGGACTTGGTCGCCCGACTCTGGACTACAAGCACGTGCGGAAGAGTTCTATAATAGAACAGCATCACAAAGCTATTTGTCATACAAATAAACATCCAGTATCAATGTATCTCCATTGAAATTAATTGAAATAGCATTGTTCCACCAATTGCCATGCAGACTGGTTGCCAACTCGCCACCTTCACCTCTGATAAGAAGTACACGTGATCTCACGTGTGCTATCAGCGGAGGTCGGGCCTGATAATTTTTCTTTTCCGCTTCCTGTTGTCTCGTCGTCGCCATCCCATTTTCTCCTCCTGCTTATTTTTATTTTCCTTTTATCCTAATAGCCAGTGCAGGGAAGGGCTGCAGGACAGCTAGTCAGACAATTCATCTCATCTTTTGACCGTGCCTGAGATCCATTGTTCGGATGGTCAAACTTCGCTAGTATTGGGCTCCTGTACCCATTTGGCATATCTAATAATCTTCTCGCATACTGTCAATTTATCTTCCGTCCTTGTTTCTCGATAATATTTTACGATTCTCTGCACCCATTTTACGTTTCCAATCTCTTGTCATGTTGTCACGAGTCGCTCGTCAGAAAAATGTCTTGTCCCACCTCCGACACTCGACTGGCCGCCGGGCGTTGCCATCTCTGGCCCCATTGCGGCTTCATTCGCAGTCAAACCGACCCGTCGCATTAGAGCGTTCTCGTCGGCCGTCCCTTCAGTTAAATCGGAACCTTGCCACCACTACGGATCAGACCGCAATCGACAATGGATCGTCCTATGTCCCTCTCGACGACTCATACGCCGGAAACGATGAGAAATCATCACAATGGGACCATCTATTCTCTCCACGAGCACAAGGCTTCGACAATTCCTCATTGATCATCATCGACGATCTTTTGACGACAAAGCCCAAGTCTCTTCGGAAGGTCAAGGGTATTGGTGGTGATGAGGATGAGATGATGGCAAACCTGGATATGTCCCTGAAAGTCGGCCGATTTGATCGAGCCGCCACATTGATCAGTCGAATGGGCAATAATTATCCAGTTGGGTCACCGGAATTTCTCGCTCTCCACAACCGTTATCTCGAGGAAATGGTCACCAATATGATCGTGACGAGGCAGCACAACATGGTTTTACCCATGCAGAGGTGGTTCGAGTTAGATATGCCCAACGGAAAGGTTCAACCCGACGCCAAGACCTACGCTATTATGATACGCATGGCGCTGCGTATGTTGCACGGCTCGAAACGCGATAGATCTGTGCGCAGGTATTGGGAATTTGCTAAGAGGGATAGCGTTGAGGACCAGGTTTTGGCTGTGCCTATTCTCTCGGAATTGGAGCTTGGTGAACTTTCAGAGGTGAGTTTTATTATATGAGGACTTGTTTAAATCAAACGAATACTGATCGTTTTAGATATGCTCATCCGATCTCCAACGCATGTCAATCGATAGCATGGATCAATCTCAGAAGGAATTGGATACGGAAATCGAAGAGATCGCCGAGGTTATGCCCGTTGCACAAAAAGGCCTTGGTCTCGCTTCATTGAAACAATCGCTTTCGTCGTTTGCGAAGACCCCCAAAGACAGTATCACAAAAGGAGGAGCAGAAGGAGATATCTTAGGGGAAGCAGAGGAAGACGTGGAGCTAATCAAAGAGGTCAGGCAGCGACAGATTGAAGCAGATGCTATCCAGTCTGCTCTAGAACGTTGGCGCCGCGAGTTCAGTGAAAGGCAAAAGGCAGGTATCGATACCACCGGTGGTGGGACACGATTGGGCTCGGTCATGAACCAATGGCATACCGATCTCGTAACCAGACTCAAGGAGGAAATCAGTCTTATCGACGAGGCCGAGAACAACCCGATTCGAACTCGTGCCCAGAAAGAACGAGCCGAGTATGGCGTTTTCCTACGAAGCTTGGATCCTGATCGCCTAGCCGCCCTTACTATCCTTGCCGTGATCTCTGTCTTTAGTCGAGTCGGCATGGACAGAGGCATCAAGCTTTCAGCAATTGTCTCAACAATCGGAAAAGACCTCCAGGATGAGTTAATTGCGGAAACCGCCCTGAAAAAGAATTTAGGGGCAGATGCCAGACGTATCAAGGCCCTGAAGCAAATCCTTTCTGACCGTAAACGAAAAGATGGTCGGGGTCGGTGGCAATATCTGGTCCAGAGCCTCCTACAAGAGGACCAAACTCTCGTTTGGCCTCCAAGGGTCTCGGTGAAGGTCGGAGCTGTCTTGATGAGCTTGTTTTTCGAAGTCGGAAAGGCACCTGTTACGGTGGAGGACCCAGAGACTAAGAAGCGAGTGGTTACTTTGCAACCGGCTTTCCAACACGTGTATCAGATCACCTGGGGAAAACGCTCCGGATTGATCCATCTCCACCCTGAAATTGTGAAGCTCGTCGCTAAAGAACCAGCCGCCGACCTTTTGGGCCGGACATTGCCCATGGTGTGCAAACCGAAGCCCTGGCAGGGAGCGAATGATGGCGGATATTACGTCTATCGGAGCAATCTGGTACGCTCAACTCCGGGTGAGAAGTTGCAGCCGGCTTATATCAAAGCTGTCATTGAAACCCACGGTCTTGCAGAAGTCCGCGAGGGCCTAGACACTCTTGGAAGCACAGGATGGGCGATTAACCGGGATGTTTTCAACGTTATGCTGGAGGCATGGAACTCCGGTGAAGCTGTCGCCAACATCGCCCCATTGGAACCTAAATTTGGCATTCCGCCGAAACCATCCCCTGAAGACGGCTACCAAGCTGAAAAGGAATGGAATACTATCATGCGTGAAATCGAGAACAAAAGGTCTGGTTTTCATTCAATGCGGTGCTTCCAAAACTTCCAAATGGAAGTTGCCCGTTCCTATCTAAACGAAACATTCTATCTTCCTCACAACATGGATTTCCGTGGACGGGCTTACCCCCTTCCTCCATATCTCAACCAGATGGGCGCCGACAACTGCAGGGGACTTCTTCTCTTCGCCGATGCAAAGCCACTCGGTGAGACTGGTCTGAGATGGTTGAAGATTCAACTTGCAAACCTGTATGGTTTTGACAAGGCTAGTCTTTCGGAGCGTGAGAAATTCGCCATGGATAACCTCGACAACGTTTTCGATTCGGCGGATAACGGCTTGCACGGAAAGCGTTGGTGGCTTGAGGCAGAAGACCCGTGGCAGTGTCTAGCGGCCTGCTGTGAACTGCGAAATGCCCTTCGCTCTCCTGACCCCACCCAGTATCCTTCACGCATTCCGATCCACCAGGATGGTTCTTGTAATGGATTGCAGCACTATGCAGCACTTGGTGGTGACAGCGTTGGTGCCCGGCAAGTCAACTTGGAACCTTCTGACCGACCGTCCGATGTTTACACCGGTGTCGCCGAATACGTCAAGGACGCAGTCGCTCGTGAAGCAGCTGGAGGTGACCCAATTGCGCAAATGCTGGATGGAAGAATCACTAGAAAGGTTGTCAAGCAAACGGTTATGACAAACGTGTATGGTGTGACTTTTATGGGTGCCATGATGCAGGTCCGCAAGCAGCTTGTCGACCACTACCCCGATCTTACCCACTTGGAAAAGCGACAGGGTGCGCTTTACATTGCCCGGAAGATCTTCGAAGCTTTGGGAGCTATGTTCCAAGGTGCCCACGAGATTCAGTACTGGCTTGGTGACTGTGCGACTCGTATCACACAGTCCTTGTCTCCGGAACAGATCGATGACATTGCGAAGACCGCCCTGTCGCCGGACGAGACCTCCGAAAATGCGAAGCCCAAGTCGAAGGATCCCACCGAAAAGTTCCGGTCGACCGTGATCTGGACAACCCCGCTGGGCCTTCCTGTCGTCCAACCATACCGGGTGCGCAAGTCGCGCCGTGTCGAAACAAGTCTGCAGGACGTCAGCATCGTCGACAGCAACTCAGAGGATGTTGTGTCCAAGCGGAAGCAGCTCCAGGCGTTCCCGCCAAACTTCATCCACTCGCTCGATGCCACCCACATGATGCTCTCCGCCAACGCCTGCCGTCGTGCCGGGCTGACCTTCTCAGCCGTGCACGATTCGTTCTGGACCCACGCGAGCGATGTCGACTCGATGAACACGATTCTCCGTGACTCATTCGTGCGCATGCATTCCGACGACGTCATCGCCAGACTCCACGCCGAGTTCAACGTCCGCTACAGCAACAACATCTTCATGGCTCGGGTGGAAGCTACCAGCAAGATCGGAAAGGCGGTCAAGACGATGCGGAAGAAGAGAAACTCCAAGGTCACGGAGCTGCTAGACGAGCACAAGAGACAGAAGCTGCTCAAATCGGACGATCCAGAGCAACAGGCCCGGGGCCGCGAAATGGTCACCCCCGCCAGCCTGTTCGAGGAAATGGGCTGCGGCCATGATGATTTGAGAATCCTGAGTTCGCTGGGTGAAAATGCCGTCGGCCACGTCCCTGAAGACATCGAAGCTGCGGAGCGCAAGATGTCCAACCAAGTGGACACCCAGGATCCCGCCATCGCCACGCTCTTCCAAGACATCGACCCAACAATGGGCAATGGTGAGAAGAACGCCGACGACGCGGAGGGCAAGGAAGCCGAGGCCATCCCAGAAACCGATGCTTCGTACTTCGGTGAGGCCATGGAGGGCGAAGTCAAGGAGCAGCCGAAGAAGAAGAAGAAGGCGAAGCCTCCGACCGTGTGGCTCTGGCTTCCGGTGCGGTTCCGCGATGTTCCTCAAAAGGGATCGTGGGATATCACTCGCATCCGGGACAGCGAGTATTTCTTCTCTTAAAAGACTTTTTTCCCCTTCTTGTTGTTTGGAGCATTGGCACGGCGTTGGATGATGGTCTGCAAAAAAAAAAAAAGGGCCACTAAACAAAAGCATTTATTTGAAGTGTGGGCGTTGTTTTTTTTTTTTTTTCCCTTCTTTCTCGCTTTGTATATCTATACCCTGTTGATTTATAAACCCCCTCTCCGTGTTTTCGGATTCATAGATCTGGATGGATATTTGCCTTCTGTGTATATTATTTGATGTCAATTGGAAAAGAGGATGGTATCATGGATAAATGGATCATGGCATGTATGAATAAACGTTAGAATTGGATGTTTCATCTACTCCGTGGATTTAGTGAATGTAGGGTCATCTAAAGTCCAGGACTTGATAAATATTTTCAGTGCAACCTGTGATAATGCCGGGCTATGCATGCGAACTTTTCAGGTAAAGATATATACTGACAGGTATCCCTCGACTAACAGAAATGAATACTCAATGGTAGTGAAGAACCAAAAAACAAAAATAATCAACCCAAAACCTACCTAACGCCTCACCCCTTTCTCCCACCCTTGACTCTGCTGCGAGTTACCCTGATGGACTGGGGCTCCTCGTCCTCTTGCACCGGCCCTGCAGGTGTTTCTGGGCTAGAGTCACTCGCAGAAACCATAACCGCCTCATCAGTAGTATCTCCAACTGGCGAGTGATTGTTCGCATCGGTCTTAGCAACGGGTTCCCATGTGGACTCTCCAGCGCTAGATTGGGAGTTGCGGATGTTCGCGAGCACCTTTGTCGCTTCGCTCTCCTCGCCGTTCCATGTTCCGCAGCCTCCGCACCGCCAGCGACCTAATTCTTCCAGAGTCCGGACACCGGGTGGTGCCTGGCCGTTGACGAGTCGACATGTACGGCATATCAACGCTACCCGGTTCTTGGGTTGTGTTTCGTCTTCTCCTAAGAGGACATCCAAGAGACGGTCGTACCAGTGGGATTGTTCAATATATTGGGAGGATCGTGGGAAAGCATTCGGGGCAAATCCAGGCTCATCAATGGGCTGTTGTGGTCGCGGAGGTTGAGGAGGGGTTTGAGGAAAGGGTTGAGGCTGGTTTTGCGCTCCATACGGGGACGGTGGGGATGGGTTGGGAGGCGATGGCGCTGAAGGAGTTACCGGTCGTCGAATGTTGGCTGTCGGCGGCGGAGCCAGTCCTGTGCGTGCTACCGGTGGCTGTTGTTGCGGCGTCGACGGTTTACGCTGGGCCTCCAACAACTTGCGCTTCTCGTCGTCGCCCTTTGACGGCGACGGTCTAGGGGACTCCCCACCATACTTCTCGAGCAATTGTTGGGTCGAGTTATATTTGGTAGCCGCTTTGAGTTTCTCGATAGTAACATCTCGTTGTTTATTCAAAACGTCCAGATGTTGTTGGGTCTTGGAGATGCGATAATCGAAGAATCGGCTGGCCAATGTCCTAACGACGTAGATCCTGCACAAGTCAGCGTTGGGATCCACAAAAAGGTTATGTTTTGCATCAATGGGCTCCGTACAGAACCGGCCCGCCAGAAACAGCAGAATATTCAACGATCCCCCAATTCTGCCAGCCAAGGACGAGAGCTAAGATGATCGAGTAAAGGAGGTAGGCGAAGGTGGTGTAGAGCGTCCAGAGAGCTTTGAAACGGCGGGCATTCTGGCGGTGGGTGTCTAAACGCGCGATTGTATCGTTGATCTTGGTCGAAAGAGCGGCGAGCGTCTTCTCGAAGTGCGCTGGGGAGTTGTCCTCGCCCTAGTTTGAGACATGTGAGTTTTCAACCCGTACTTCGTACACCACCAACTAAAGGGATAGAGCAACGTACTTTCCAAGGCCAGAGAGACACCATGGCCTAGCTGAGCTTTAGACAGAAATACTTAACGCAAAAGCATATCTAAAAAAGAGAAGAAAAAAAAAAGTGAAGTGTCAAGAGTGTTAGGCATGTCAGGCAGCTGGATGTGTTGTCGCTCCTTCGCCAAAACGTCACGGGAGGGACAGCGCAACACGTGCCGCCTTCCTTTTTGGGAATAGTCTATGTATCTCATCTTGATCTCCTCTTGACCTCCTCTTTTCTTGTTTTCTCAAACTATCGAGAAAAACTGCTAGCAAATATGCAACGTATAAACGAAGACAGCTACATGAATCCCTGGATATGGATGCAGTTGGCTTAAACACCAAATAACGCTCTTTGTCGCCGTCTGGCGCTTCTGGGTGGATGCCCATCCACGAGACAATCCCTTATGTGAATAGGGGTCTGACTGTGGTACCATTCTAAATGACACTTGCAGATAATCCGGGATGTTACGGAGTAGAGCTAGCTCGCCATCAACCTCCCCGGAAGACCTCCGGGCCTCCGACCTAACATCCACGCTAGTTTCTGTGACCTATTATTGGATTTGGACCTTGATTTTGGCATCTGGACGGAAGCGGACCGCCACACGCTCATGAGGATCAGCATCGGCGCAGACAAAGAACAGTCCCCGAAAGGGCTTGGCCGGATCCCTGCTACGAAGAGCAACCTGAAAGGGCAAACCGAGGAAAAAGTTCTTGGGGCTAATGTGTCTTTGTTTGTGATCTACAGACCGTGGTGTCCTTTTTTTCAGATGGCCCTATCAGAACAAGAGCCAAAGCATGGATCACCAATAAGCTTCTGTCCACGGACTGTCCTTGGAAAATCATTTTGCTGACTTGAACTGCTGTGTAACGTGCTGGGTAGATCACGAGAGAAAGCTGAGTTCCCGCCATGGCGCCTGAGCAAACATCACATGAAAGAGAAGATACAAAAGCCGTCTCTTTTCATTCATGGTTGCATTGCGGTGTATGGTAGAGTTGCCTAAGTTGGTTCCCTTTAGCACCTGTCAAATCCAACGAACTGTTGGCTAAATGAACTCTACTCCTATCGGCATCGAAAGAACATAACGCTCTCAGATCAATCACGTCACACAAGACATGTCAATCTACTGTGGTCATTGGCGCTAGGGAGCTTCTGAACACTCGAAACCGCTTTTTCCTTTTAAGCTTTCGCAACGACAATGAAAACAGAACCACGCGAGCTGAACTGGAATGACCGTAATTATCCTCTTTTGTTGGCCATCCTCGAGACTTGATTCGATTCCACGCGACATATTGAAGTCTGTGCTCTCTGTTTGAACCCGAGGGGCTTAAGGGACCATAGCCTTGGTACGAATATAACAATTGCTCGTGCCTGCTGCTTCTGGTCCTTCTGTTCTCTCACTTCATGCCTCTTTACTTTTCTTTTCCACTACATCCTATGTCCTGATAATCGTTACAATGGAAGAGCAAGTGTTGTCACGACCGACCACCGAAGCCGGACTCTGTCTGATGGTGGCCTTCTTTGCTGTTGCAGGCTACAATGCATTGGAGATATTTTTTTCAATCTTTGAAATCTTCAAACGTCGCCGTGGACTTTACTTCTGGAGTATGCTAGCAGCGACATTGGGTATCCCCCTCAACGTCACTTTCAGCATAACCTCTATCTTCACCTTAATTCCTGTTATTCCTTCCGTCATTGGCTATCTGCTGGGGTACTATCTTATGAGTGTTTTTCCATTGATTGCTCTTTACTCTCGGTTACACTTTGTTATCTCAAATCCTCGAAGGCTTCGCTGGATCCTATATGGAATTCTCGCCATCTCCTCTGTTATAATTGTTACCATGACAATATTTATATCCTGCCAAGTCGCGGGTCTCTCACACTTTAAAAAATACCGACTCATCTGCTGGAACGTCACAATGACCTGTCTCTGTGTGATCGAGGTATCCCTATCTGGGGTATACATTCGAGAAGCAATCGTGAATCTGAAGCCTGTGCTGAGGATGAAGGGTCAGGAAGGGAAGAAACTGATAATGCACTTGGTCGCCCTCTATATCGGTGTCATAATCCTTCTTGGCATCTTTCTGATACTCATTTACACGAAACATTACGTCCCTGTGCTCGGCTACCATAGCTTTGTCTACAGTGTCAAGCTCAAGATGGAGTTTGCAATCCTCGACAAATTGATTTGCTTGGTCAGGACCTCTACTGATAACCTTCATACTCCACAATCGCCGGCGCCAAACGCTCTGCATGACTTCCGAATCGACGGGTGTCAATCGATTTTCGACCAGACACCGCAACGGAACTCGGACAGCTCAACGTCAAAATGGCACTCGAAGGACGATCATGAAACCGCACAGAAACGAAGCTATGGCGAGGATGAGCCTGATATTATTATACCGACGCCTCCCCGAGTTCTATCATCGTACCGTTTGATTACAGACGCAGAGCGAGTTTGAGCTTTTGCATGGTTATGATAGTCTGCACATAGAGCTGGTATCTGGTATAGACGTACACTACTGCATATAGATGTTTTTTCCTCCATGCTCGCGATCTCTCTACGACTTCATATTCTCAGTCAGGCGTCAACACTCCCCGGAATATGACTTTACCTTCGAACATGAGGATTAAGAAAATAAAAAATAAAAAACAACATCAGCGCCCATATTCCTATGGAAGAGAAAGACAGATTAAATAAATACCCAGTCTCCAACCTTCAATTGACAACTCATTTGCATTATTTTATATTGTGCAAATGTCGCTCAACTACGTGCAGCGCTCTTTATTGCTTATCTATTGTTTTGCTTTTTGGCATAGTTGTACACCCTTCATTTTGTAGGCATATATTTGAAACGGAATGCATTCTCTTCTTGTAGTTATACGGAACGTTCTCTTCTTCCATGGTATGCTAGGTTGCCTATGCATGTCGTCATTCATTTAATAGGAATCAAAGATTCCCTCTTTTGTGGTCCGATATAAATGGATTGATTCCTACTACAACCATATTTATTTAGAACCTCCAAGTGTGTCATTTCAGCTATTTGATATGTCCGAATCAATCCCAAGCAAGGGTTGGCAAATAGCAGAATGGATCTTCCACGTTCTCTTTGGAGCACAACATGGGTCCCAGAATCCCGTGAAACCGCTAGACAAATGCATATTACTCGAAATGCCAACTGAAATTCTTTTGCAGACATTCTCTTACCTCCCATTACCAAGCCAGGTTTGCTTAGCCGTCAGTTCAAAGACACTCCATCGGGCTTTCAGTTCAGTGCTTGCATCAAAGGAGTTACGCTTTCCTCGGATGCCTCGCAATGGACGAACATACGTTGTTACTGAGGAGTATAATTTGCGAATGGCCCTTCTCATCAAGCTTCAAAATGCGAGGTGGGCATGCTGTGGGCGCTGTCAGAAGCTGCATCCACGCAGAGAATTCTCAGCACGTCAGCGAAAAGATTGTCGCCATGGGAAAGGACCTGCTCGGAGTGGGCTGGTATAGTTGACCTATGTCCCTGCATTTCATTGACGCTTCGTGAGAGATCACGCGTTGTGGAGCACCTGAAAGTGCCAGAAAGCACTAATCTGAATTTGATCAAGAGGGGTGTGTTGGTTAGAGATTCCTATGGACAGCGCCTCTTACATCAATGTAAAGCCTACCCACGCATTCAGATTGAGGTGAAGCTTTGCCTTACAGAGAGTGAGCAGCTCAATGTCACTACCTGCTATGAAGGACCATATACTATTGCCTTACTATCAAGGGAAGTGGATTACCAAATGTTAATATGCTGCTCAAAAACCTGGCTTGACGCTATGATCTCTCGGCGCAAGCCTTGCTGGAACTGTCTCAGCTGTCATGCAAGAATAACGAATCTGTCAAGTCCCCAGTCAAATGCAGCCATAGTGCATTTGTCCGATTTCTAGGACGAGGAAAATGGTTTGGCAGTTACAAGTCCCATCAGTTTGAACAGCTGTGGTATAAACAGTGTCGACGCTTGAGCGACTACATTCCCACCTCTAGTTACTGATAAGAGACCAGTTTGATACTGTGCTCGGAAACAATATCAATGGAAAGTTGCTCCATGTGTACTATAGCCACCGATGTCCTAGTAGATGCTTTTCTGCGTGACACTGCATTCCAAGTGAAGCACCTATGCTTGCCTCCAAGCGAGCGAAGCGAATCGAGTTGTCAAGGCCCCGATTAAAAAAAAAAAAAACACACAATACACCAGCATCGTAAACAAATAAAACCAGACCCGAAGCATTAACTAGAGGATGGAAGGGTAATTGTTCCGGTATATGGATTGTAAATAATACAAAGCAAACTAGTGCTTGATGACCCTGATCTCCGTCTCCATGTCCGAGGATATTCGGAGCCCGTAACTATGCTTCTTTGCTCATTCACTGCTGCAATCTTCTGCTCTTCACTTGCTTGTATACAGCGGGATCTCCACACGATCTTTTTACTACTTCGAATCTCCAATCAGACATCAAACCGGGAACACTTCAATCTCTCAAATATGGAGACAAAGAATCTTCCCATACTTATTTTATTACAACGCAAGCAACAGGAGCTTTAATAGATACTGGTCAGAAGTCGCCTATTAACAGACCATGGCTACGGAGCGACGGTTTGAGACAACCGTCAGCCGTCAGCCGTCATAATTCGAAACACATCACCTACAGCGATACGCTTTACAGTTGTGAACAGACATACCATAGTGACTTGTCCATTGAATTCATCTTTCAAGAAACTCCACGATAGCTCGACTGCAATCGCTAGTCGTCTACGATAACAAGAATTGGCCCCAGCAGCCCTTGTTCCTGCCTCTGTACTCGAAATTGATGAACGGATTGTACTATGGGATTGAAGACCTGTTCCTGAATGAGGCAAATCCGCATGATGCAGTCTAGGTTATTTCCAAACGGGAAGTCATTATTTCCCTAAAGTTATAACAGAAGTGGTCAACCGTGTCTTGAGCCGCCTCTTTTCCCCTTCATGCTCAGCAACACATGCTGCTACAAACTACCCCGGCTTGTCGGTACGAGTGTCCCCCCTCTGGTTATTGAACCAGAGCGAAATACCCTTCAGGAACTGTCCAATATCCCCGGAATGTCGAATCACGTCGAGAGGACAAAACCAGAAACTTGTCCTCGCATCCACACGCCTCAGAATTGGCGGCTTTGTCATGCTAATGGGTATCGAAATGGGAATATTCGAATGACTTCCCCTCATCATTCAACTGCAGGGTGCTAACTGCAAGTCTTTATCATCAGGATGACCGGAAACCTCCACTTGAACTTGGGCATTTCCTCTATTGTGTATGTATTGTACGTGATTTGTGAGAAAGTAGCCATGCACTTCTATAAGTAACATTTCCTTATGTTAGGTTTAGCTTAGATCTTGCTAGAGCGGGAGCATTATCCACACGTTCTTGAATCCAAATTTAGCCATAAAGAGAACACAGACAAGTCCTTCCCAGCTGCAATTCTACACAAGACAGCTAGAATAAGATATCACTAAAATGAGACTTGTTTCAATTGCCTCCAATCTACTAAAAAAAGCAGCAAAGATACCTTTTTACCTCCCGGTGTTGGATGCTGGAATGGCCGAAGAATAGCCAACAACATCAAGTATTGATTTAATTTCTGCGAATTTGAACTACTAGTCGACAAATACTAAGTTTGCTATATCGACGTACTCCACAACTTAACTGGATGAGAAATTGACTTATCAATAGAAGAGGTTTACGGGGCCTCCGACTCACCATTTAATATTAAACTTAACACAATCGTTGCAAAGAGATTCGTGAACTGGATTTACCGTCTTACAATAACGAACTACTAACCAACACATAGTTTACTACAAGAGACACACCACATGGTAACCGGAAGACTTTATGCTCTCAATACAACATATAATGTCATTTGCCCGATCAAACTCCTACTGATCATGGCCCTAAAGACAAAGCAACTCTCGGATGTCACTGCTGACGCCGCAAAAGCCAAATATCGCGAAGACCGGGAAAATAGTCTTTTCATCAGTATCCTGGGGATGCTTGAGTCCTCTGTCATTGTTTAAGTCATCATTTGTAATAGGCTCAATTGTAAATAAAATTCTTTTAGACATCAATCCAATGGGGTATATGTTCGTGTACTATCATGCAAAACCCATATCAATATGAACCCCAACACCACTGCGAGACACATTGAAAAAAGAAAAGAAAAGAACGCCGGGTGTCGTATGCTTCCCGTCATCTATCATTCACGAAACTTCCTAAAATACCCACAAAAAACACGTCTTCTTCACGCGTTTATCGACTGATAGGGGCCTCCTGGCACCTATAAACCACCATGGAGGCACTGAGACCCCATGGTGGTAGTATATCGCACGCGTCACCCCCCGGAGTGGGCAACGTGGCCTCCCAGTTCGCGGAAACAGAAGATATGCCAGTCACCCCAACGCCAACCCGCTGGCGATCTGGAAACATGATGCAACCCGAATTCAATGAAGGCAACATGGAGAGTGCAAGCATGGATGAAAATGAGGGCCAGGAACACTGGCAAACCAGAGGAACCAGCAGGACCCCCAGCCGAGCCAGCGAGGCCAGAAGTGGAATCAGGCAACGAAAGATATTACAGAAGTCATTGATTGGCAGGCCAAGGCATCACACTTCCCTGCTAGATGAGAGCAAACAGGCTCAGATGTTAGTGGGGGCCCTGGAAACAGCCCAGACACAACAACAAGAGATATATCAGATGGTGCAGGAACAGGTACAGGCACACCTGGCAGAAGAGCTGTCCAACTGGAGAGCAGAACAACAGACTCATGAAGGGATCTACCTTGAGCGGATTACAAACCTGGAGCAGGAAGTCAGTAAACTACGCACAGAGCTTACAGAAGCCCGGCACACCATCCAGCAGCCTGCGCCGGGGAGGCAAGACACACCAGCAATTGATACCCAACCAAACCGGGTAAACAAACATGTCAACAGCCAAACCCCCAAGGTGAGGGAAATGAGCCAACAACCAAGGCAGGAACCTAGTTTTGCAGACCTAGCTGCACTGCTCTCCACCAGACCGGGAGGACAGGAATGGCAGGAGGTCACTAAAAAGAGGCCGAAGAACAGACAAATCCAAGCAGTTGCTGCTGCTAACCAGCCTGATCCAACCAAACTTAAGCCAGCCAAAGACAGCCCTAAAGAGGCACGGAGGCTACTCTTTCGCCGAGAGGGAGGCAAAACCGCCCCAAAATCAGAGAAAGAGGATGTCATTCTGGCCATCAACCGAGCAGTAGCAAAGGAACACTTCCCAGCGTTCATCCGGGTGGTGGATGCAGGATATACCAACACCGGAGCGATTACAATTCTCCTGGAGAAAGGCACCCTAGGCTCTATGCTACTACCTGTCTACAAAGACCTACTGGTCACTGCAGCTCGACAAGCAGACCCAACAGTGATATCTGTTGAACTACCAGAACAATGGTACCGTGTCAAGATTCATGGGGTCCCAATTAGACGTTACCTCACTTGTGGTCTGGCTCTGGCTCGTGAAGAGATTGAGCTAGGCACTGAATACCGGTTAAAAAGAAACCCAACATGGCTTCGGAGCTCAAAGGAGCTACACAACAGCAACCAAAAGGGCTCAACTATTGTTATTACAGTTGGCTCACTAGATGAGGCCCGGAGGCTTCTCATCAATGGCATTCGATTTGGAGGCTCCCGCTATAAGACGGAGCAATACTGGGAAACAGGAGTGGATACAGTCTGCCCCAGGTGCTGCCAGTTGGGCCACCGCAGCTTCAAGGCCTGTGGGGACCGCCCACCATGCTGTTTTATATGCGCGGGGCCCCATGAAGGCACTGAACATGCCTGCCGGGTAGTAGACTGCCCCGCCAAACCAGGAACCGCCTGTAAACACATCCCGGCCAAATGTGGCACCTGTGGAGGCCCACACCCCGCAACAGTAGGGAATTGCCCAGCTAAGCGAGCAGCGAGGAAGGAACTGAGAAAGAGAACTGTGGAGTCTAAAGACAGATCCCAACTGGCTGAGAGACCCCAGCAAATGACCAATGTGGAACTAGCTATTCCAAGCTCACCAGGATTCACTTTCAGTGTGGTCAACCGAGACCAGCATCAATCACGACCACGGAGCAGCTCAGCTCCCAACAGCCCCCAGACCCAGCGGTATCTGGGACTGAGCTTGACAACTGGCCAAGAGGACACAGAGATGAGGGGCATTAACACCCCAGGGCGTTCAATAGCCCATTAATGCGACTACTCCAACACAATTGCCGCAAGACCTATGCAGTCACAGTTGCGGCTCTGGAGGCGGGGCTGGAGCTAGGGGTGGGACTAGCATGCCTACAGGAACCTTATATCGATATGGAGTTCCGACATGGAGGATATCAGATATATTGGCCAGAAGCAGGATCTCTTCGAGACCGGCGAGTGGCAGTAGCAATCCGACGGGATATATTGAATGAAATGATTGTGGAGGCCCGAACAGATCTCCTTGATCACCCATACCTCATGGTAATGGATGTATGGGAGTTAAATCAGGCCCGGGAAAAAACACGAAGAACCAGGATAATCAACTGCTATGACAATTGGTTAGGAATCGGCCATTGTTGGCATGGGGGGAATGAGAGACAGAGAAGAGCACTAGAGGATGTGCAATGGGACCAGGTTCTTGAGGGAAGATGCCTGCTTGTGGGAGATTTCAATGCCCATAGCCCACTATGGAACCCTCTTACAAGAGCCCGGGTGAACGCGGGGCCATTGGAGGACCTGATAGATGAAGCAGACCTCTACATCAACAATGAGCTAGGAGTTTCCACTCGACCAAAAAGAACTCCAGGGATCTCAATTATCGACTTGGCTCTAACCACGGTTAGTATGGGGCCTCTGGAAACATGGGTGATTGACCAAGAGCACCCAACTGGTTCAGATCATGAACTGATAGTCATGGAATGGACCTCTCTGGAGCGAATACCCACAACGCCCTCACAGGATGTAACAGGGTGGCAGATCCAGGCGCTCCAAGCCAACCCACAAGCCCTGGAAGAAGCCAAGGGGGATTGGCAAACGAGAACAGAATCTAGACCCTGTTTGGGGGACTCTTGCTCATCAGAAGACCTAGCTGGGGAAGCCATATGGATCCAGGAGGCCCTGACAGCAGTATTAAATCAACATGCAAAACAGCTACGGGTGACTCCACTATCAAAACGCTGGTGGGGAACGGAGATTAAAGAAGCCCGTAGGACCTACAGTCAGGCAAGACGGGCATGGCAGGGTCAAGAGATCTCTACAACAGAATTGAGAGAGGTCCGGAATAACTACTATCAAGCCATCCGACGAGCGAAACGCACCTGCTGGGAAACCTTCCTGGAAGGGACAACTACCCACCCTGGCTCTGTGGACACTGTGAGATGCTGGCAAGCTCTGAAATACACAAAGCCCAGAACAGCTACAACTACGCCAACCCTGCATGGACCCCAGGGGCAGCTAGCCAGCTCCCTTGAGGAAAAGGAGGCCCTAATTCGGGAAACAGCCTTCCCCCAGGTACCAGGAGATAGCCAGGAAGCTGAGATCTCCCAAGGGTCCTGGCATAGTCAGGTGGATGAAGGAATAGTGAGACATGCTCTGTTTTACCAGGCAGTACAGAAGGCTCCAGGAATCGATCGTTTGAATTTTCGAGCCCTCCGGCTCTTGTGGGAATGGGACAGTCCTAGAATTGTTGCTCTGGCCCGACAATGTTTCCGGTTGGGTCTACATCCACCAGTATGGAAGGTAGCGAAGGGTATTCTGTTAAGGAAACCTAATAAACCAGACTACGCAGCTGTGAAGGCCTACCGGGTGATTAGCTTACTAAACTGCCTAGGGAAGGTGGTTGAAAAGATAGCGGCAGATGCTATTGCCCACCACTGTGAGACTATGGGAATACTACACCCAGGACAGATGGGAAGTCGCAAGCAACGGAGTGCAATTGATGCAGTGGCATGTCTAATACAGAACACCCATGAAGCCTGGAAACTCCAACAACTTATGGGAGCACTATTCCTTGACGTGAAGGGAGCATTCGACCATGTGAACCCAAGCCGACTGATAGCCCGACTGATTGAATTCAACCTAGATGGGGATCTGATCCGATGGGTACAGTCCTTCTTGACCGACAGATGGGTACAGCTACAGATCGACAACACACAGTGCCCAGCACACCCAATTAACTCCGGGGTGCCACAGGGCTCGCCAGTGTCACCAATTCTCTTCATTATCTACCTCAGCGGTGTATTTGATGCAATTGAGAGGAGAGTGAATGGTATCCAGTGTCTCTCATTTGCAGATGACATAGGCCTGCTCGCTCCAGGATATTCAGTTAGAGAGGTCTGCAAGAAGCTGCAAGAAGCTGCCAAGGTGGCCATTGAGTGGGGGCATGGTAATGTGGTCCAGTTTGATGCGGGGAAAACAGAAGCAGTCCTACTTACTCGCAAACGGGGCCGGGAACTGAAAGATCAGATTCAACGAGCACAAGTGGAGGTAGATGGCCACTGTGTGCCCTTCAACTTAGAGGCAACGCGATGGCTTGGTGTCTGGCTTGATTCTGGGCTGAATCTCAAAGCCCACTATCAGACCTGTATGCGCAAGGCACGGGCTGCAGAAAACAGAGTACAACGCCTATGCCAGAGTCATGGACTGGCCCCAGGGCTAGCTCGTCAGGTTCAAGTAGCAGCAGTGCAATCAGTAGCTCTGTATGGAGCAGAGCTCTGGTGGCAGGGCCAGAAGGATCGGCTAGTGGGTATACAGCTCATGATCAATCGACAGGCCCGTGCAATTACCGGCATGTTGAAATCCACTCCTGTAGGGCCACTAGTTCGTGAAGCGGGCCTGGCACCAGCAGAGGCCCTGTTGGAGGCTCGACAATTGAAATACACTACCCGGCTGCTCAGCTTACCGGAGAACCACCCAGCTAAGGAGATCCTCCCAGTGAGCTTCCGGGAAGGGGATCAGCACACCCAACCTGGGGAACAGACCCCAGGGAACCGACAATGGGCTGAGAGAAACAACCAAGGCCCATGGTCCCTGGGACAACACCTTGCTCGACAACTAGCCAATATTCTACCAGTGGACCCATCTGGGGGCTTTGAGAGCACAACACAGACAACCAGTAGCCAGTTTCCAGGCCAAATAGAGATGCTACCAGGTCCAGAGGCCCTAGCAGCGGCGCAATCTCTCCCTCCAGAGCTAGCAATCTGGTCAGATGGATCAAGATTAGAGAATGGCAAAAGCGGGGCAGGGACTGCTTGGCAAGAGCCGGGAGGAACATGGAGGACCTGGGGGTTCCCATTAGGCAAGGGATATGAGGTCTTTGATGCAGAGCTTCTGGGCGTTGTGCGAGCACTCCAGTTAGCAGAGAAAGTGGGGGATCAAAGACCAGTCACTATCCTGTTGGACTCCCAAGCTGCCATTGCAAGGATGCGACACACCCAGCCAGGTCCAGGCCAAGCATTAGTGATCCAAGCACATGCTATAGCCAAGAGACTACATGCCCGAGGTTGCCAAACCACTATCCAATGGGTGCCGGGACATGCAGGAATAGAAGGGAATAAGAGAGCTGACCAGGCAGCAAAACAGGCAGCCAGTAAGCCACCAGGAAGAGGCCCAAGAGAAATATCCCTGGCCTTCACCTGTAGAGCCCAAACAGAAGCCATTATAGCACAAAGGCAGAGATGGCTCAACAAAGAACTTGGACAGCGATCCCAACAAGGTCAACGAACATACAGGCCACAGAGGAACTGGCGGCTCGACCCGGCAGCTGCAATAGCTCCCAAACACCTAGCAAGCCGTTATTTTCAACTGAAGTCAGGACATGCCGCTATAGGAACATACCTACATCGGATCCAGGTCCGGGAGGATGCAACCTGTGAAGGATGCGGTATATCAAGGGAGACAATACACCATCTTCTCTTTGAGTGTCGGGAATGGCGACACCAACGAAACAGGCTCTACAAGGGCCTAGAGACTGACGGAGTCTTGAGACCCACCACTGCAGAAGAATATCCACAAGGACGACTTTTAGGTGAGCCTAGAGCTACCAGAGCGCTGCTGCGATTCCTAGCCAGCACCAGCATAGCTCTACCCCGGGCGCACCTACGGCAGACGGCAGAAAGGGCCCAAAGAGATGACGAATGGGGACTGGAAGCATTGGAGGAAGCAGTTAGAACAGGAGAGGGGTAGCAGGGAGGGTAGCCCAAGGCTGAGAGTCAGCCTAGGCCACACCCATCTTGCTCCAAAACACAAGGAGAGCACGGTGCTCAAAAGCCCTGCGCATACAGGCGGTCTGGGGCGAGGAAAAGGATTGGAAAGATGTTAGAAGGGGGCTAACGCCTCAGGAACCTATGGGGACAAGAGACTGTAGAATAGCCACTGACCTCGAGTCCACGAATCATGGTCTATCATAGCTCTAGGGCTCGGTATGGACAATAAACTTGATTAAATAATAATAATAATAATATGCTTCCCGTCCCAACCCCAACATATGCAAAATGCGTAGATCAAAACACCGAAAAGAAAGGAAAAGACAAGAAAAGACAAGAAAAGACAAGAAAAGACAAGAAAAGACAAGAAAAGACAAGAAACTACGCCTTCCTAGGCCTAAACCAACCACCCTTCTCCCATTCACCGGGACGATAAGTAGTACTATTCCGGATCTCATCATCTTGAAGGCCCTGAAAGAAAATATTCAATCGGTTGAAATCGATAGGTTTCATGATCCAACCGTCGAAACCGGTTTCGATATATGTTGGTACGTCTTTTTCAAGTAGAGATGCGGAGACCGCGAAAATAGGCACCTGGCCGTTTATTTTTACGATTTCGGATAATGAGTCTTCGGGTGTTTCTTTTTCGAATTCACGGATTAGTCGTGTTGATTGCATACCGTCGACAATGGGCATCTGTTGCTGTTAGTTTCACTCTAGATACTAAACTGTAACAGGGAAAAAACGTACCTGGATATCCATAAGAACAACATCGAAGTTCTTGCAATCCACACGATAAGCACCAGCACATGCCTCCCCGTTACCCGTAAGATGCACCTTATGACCCAATTTCTCCAACCGCTTTTGGATGATCTTGCTGTTGATCGGATCATCCTCGGCCACTAGGACATTGAATTTGTCCGCGATAGCGAGCTTGGAAGGTGCTGAGGCTGGTACGGATTTTTCAAATTCCTGCTGCGAACCCGGTAACGGCGCAGGCTCCTCATCCACCATAGCCGGTCTGGGAGGCAATGGAGACCTCTCAGCATCCTGCTTAGGTACTCGAGTAGCACCCAGCGGTACCCCAGAATCATTTACAGGTGCCTGACCCGGGGGCAGGGGAACAGGAGGAACAGTCGTGCGGATATCAGGACTAGGTGTGAACTCTGCGGTGGGTATACCCGAGATAGAGCTGCTAGTGGTCTTTTGCGGCTTAGGAATCAAGGGATCGTTCGCATCCATCTGCTGAGTTCTCGTAGCGCCGCCCTCGCTGGCACTCCGGGCCAAAAACGGTTCTTGCATGGCGCTGATGAGACGATCGGCCTCACTCCGGTTACTATGAAAGCTGCTGCCGCTCTGCCCGCTACGATTGCTCTCGGCGCTCTGGCGGCGTGAGCGATCCCGGTTCCTACCCACCAGCATAATCTCTTCCTGATTCTGGAACGGAGCCGCCGCCTCCGTCACCTGTTTGGAAGGGTGAATATTATCACCGGCTGTTGAAGCCGTACCATCGGGAACGGAGAATTGCAACGAAATCTTGAAGCGGCTGCCTTTGCCCTCTTTGGACTGCACGCCCAGCTGACCTTGCATGTTGCGGACGATCCGAGCCACTAGCGCAAGCCCCAGGCCGAGAACTCGTTTTTCTTGCCCTTCCAGGGAAGGAAGGTGGTGTTGGCCTTCATCATCATCCATAGATCCTACCTGCTCGAGCTGCTGGAACAATGCCTCTAGGGTATCTTGAGACATCCCCGAACCGGTATCCACGATCGTCATTTCAATTACCACGTCATCGTTGTCAGGCTGGGCTGGTGCGGCCCAGACCTCGACGGTAATGCTTCCGGTCGAAGTATGCTGCATGGCGTTCGAAATAAGGTTGGAAATCACTTGGCGAATACGCCGCTGGTCTCCCATGACTGCAGTCTGCAGTCTAGGATGAAGGTGAACATTGAAAGCAATACCCTTTCGTTTGGCTTCGCCTTCGAACATGTCAGTGGCCTGTTTGATCGTCTGTGGCAGGTCAAAGGATTCATCCTTGATAAGGTTCTGTCCTTTCTCCGTGTTGGTCAAGTCGAGCAGGTCGTTGATGACGTAGATGAGCGACTTGGATGCAGAGTAAGACTTGGTCAGACTATCGCGGGTCTCGCTGTCCAATGTGCCTTCCATTGCAATTTCGAGATAGTTGACAATGGCATTTAGTGGGGTCCGAACCTCATGGGCTGAGTTGGCCAACAGAAGCTGCGTGAGCTGTGAGTTCTCCATGGCCGCTTCCTTCTGCCGCCACACTCTAATGAATTTTCCGTACACCAAGCACAAGACCGCTGCCGTTTCCACATCGGTCTCGGTCCATTCCCGGGATTGATCGAGGATAGTCTCGCACCAGGTCTGAAAGCTCTTTCGCGGTTCTAAGTGGCCGTCCACGACTTTCTTGTCGTATGGGTTACCGGCCCACTTGATTTCCGTCAAGCGACCACGGCGGAAGAAGACCATGAAGTCCGTTCCACTTGTAGATAAGGGCACGTAGAGCAAGCCTGAAATATGCTTGAACCCAGGGGGGTAGCGCAAGTCTGAGAAATCTTTAGTGACATGATGTGACGCAAGGACTGAGTTGATCCGGCGCATCTTCAGATACTCCAACAGGGCCAGGATCTCTTGGGAGTGGGTGAGTTTGCCCAGTATTTTCGTCTCGTCCCGAATACAGAGAGCGCCGTAGTCAGCATCAAACAGTTTGAGTAGATCATCCGACGAGGCGATGATGTATCCGGAGGGGTTTGCGTCGGTGGGGGCGGTATTGATTAATTTACGGGCCTGAAGTCGTGTGGAATAGGAGAGACGTTCGATGTTTCGCGAAACAGTATCTCCGACCAGCCGGCACATTTTTCGGATAGGAAACGAGACTCTCATGCCGGATTTACCATATGAATGGCACGAGATGAGTCCCCAAAGCTCGTTGAACCCGTTAATACTGATTGACATGGATGCGCGAATTTCCATATTTCCTAGATACTTGATGTGAATGGGGGACATCGCACGCAAATAAGCATGGGTCATGTCCAGCGGTGTCTCCAGATCCTTGACCGTACGGCACACGAGTCGCGAGGTCGTCTGATCACGGTCATATAGTAATCGAACCTTGTTGATCCGGTAAAGATCACGAGCTTGTCTGGGGATGTCCATGGCGGGGAAATGGAGGCCTTTGTAGAGATCGACGGAAGCTTTGGGATCGACGAGTTCGGCCACGACCGTGCCGTTCCAGTTCAGATCAAATTGATAAATCAGGACCCGGTGGAAGCCGGTCAGTTCCTTCACTAGCCCGGTTGCTGTGTTCAGCAAAGACTCAAGTGTTTCTGTGCGGGCTAGCTGATCTTGAATCTGAGTTAGGATGCTGAACACTTCCATAGCGGCCGCCTCTCCTTTTCGTCGGCGGGCATTGCGCAGCACTCGTATTGGCTGGTTGATGCTGCTGGTGCTAGCTGTGAGCTGTTCTGGGGTCGGTGCCAACCCCAGAGTTGCGCTGGGTGACGACGGCGTCCCGTGACCTGAGACGTTCAACGGATTGATCTGGTCATCTTCCAACTCAAATTCGCAGATGATCAGACTGGGATCGGTTGGGCAAAGATGGACTGCACACCAGAACCTGCGAGAGCGTCGCGTGGGCTGTCTGATGGCCAAGAGGAATAATTCGGGGCCATCCACACTGGGATCGAACGAGTCGTCGCGAATGAAATCGATGTGGTCCAGAAGGGTATCAGCTTGGTCATCCTTGAGGATGTCACAGAAATTGTTCAGAGCGAATAACTCGTTCGGAGAATACCCAAGCAGAGCCTTGGAATTCTCGCTAGCGACGCGGACGAGGTACTTGTCGTCCGCTTCCTCGCGGAGCGCCACGAGCACACCAAAGCTCTGCACCGCACCAGGGATATGAATCGGTTCATCCTCGCAAGGCTGGAAGGGGGCACCCGGTCCCGTGGCGACAGCATGGCCGCGCTCTGTAATCACATGCTCGAATCGTGAGGTGACAAGACTTGTTCCTTCGAGAATTTCCAAATTTTGCGGGTGATCCGGATTTACAACCGGAAGACTCTCCCTAGTCGCCTCGGAGCTGCGCCGTCGATCTCCGGATTCGTCAATGTCGGGAATGTCTGTCGTACTGACCGCATGGGGAGGGTCGTTCACAGAATCCGCCCTGGCTCGAGATTGCATCTGATCCCAGGTATGCGCATCGATTATGGAATACCGACGAGCGCCATCCCTGGTAGGCGAGGCCGGATGGGTTGACACCGGTTCAGGAGTCTCTGGCGTTGGATCAACCGAGACGACGGAGCGAATGGGATACACGATATCTGTGCCATCGAAGCTGTTTTCGCGCTGGAGTTGGGTCGGGGGTACAAGACGATTCTGGCTTTGATCTGGCGGCGCCTCGTTGACACCAGATTTCTCCGGAGACTTCATTTGTGAAATTGAACGGCGCGCCTCGGCGGAGAGCGTTGGAAAGGTTTGTAGCAGTGGAAGCCGACTATGCCAACATGTGGAGCGTTCTTAGGGCGACGGCGGTTCGGATCGGGCGCGACTTTTCGGAAGAGGATCGATAGCCCAATCTGGACTGAGGATGAGCTGAAAATGGCTTAGACAAGGAAGAAAGAGCTATTCTATCGGAATCTCAGAAGGAATGAAGGAGTGCGCAAATTGCGAGCACTCTGGCAGCACAGGAATAAGAGCGGCTTACCAAAGTGGGACCACGCGGGGCAAAAAGCGGACTTGGGTCAAGGTCGACAAAGCCAACTATGAGTGGCTGGCAGAGGAGACCACTCGATTGCAGAGAATCCTTTGTCGAGAGACTTCTAGCTACAGGGAGAAAGACCCTGAGAGAAGTGGATGAAGGTGGAAGAGTGCCCATAACAGGCAAGGCAATTGGGGGAAGTGGGAACCGTCCAATCAGCGGCTGTATAAGTGTGTGGAAGGAGTGGTTGGAGTGTGCATATAGAACTACAAGGTGAGAGAGATATCCAGACAGTAATACAGAGTACGAAGTAGTATGATAGTGTTATACAGTGCAAGATGAAGTCAAAATAAAGTGAGGTTGCATTCCATATCAATGATGTCACGGGACCTACTCGAGTCAGCTTTTAGTAGCATCTTCAACACCCTATACGAGTCAATCACTGACCGATCGATATGCATACTCATAACCAGATCGCCTCGATCAATCGACAGGCTAAGCCTCCCCAAACGCAGACTCCCGATGCACGCTCGCCGCCCGGTCCTGCACCGGACGAGCATCAAAATACGTCCGCATCTCCACGACCTGGAACTCCAACTGCCCCTCTAGTTCCTGTCCCGGCCCTAACTCCCTTGATCTCTTCTTCAACTCCAGAACATTAAACTCCTCCACCCGCACCGCAAATTGATCCGGATCTTTCCGGAACACCGTCACACTGGTCGCCTGGAACATCACCGTTCGCGTGTGCCCGTCAGACTCCTCCGGGACGATATCCCAGGCTACCTCCATGTCATGGTGGAATGCGGAGAGGTGTTTGCTGCGCACTTCTAGGAGCGGGACTACCTGGCGGCCGGTGCTGGGCGGGTTGCTGCCCACGTAGATGGGAGCATCGGGGTGGAGGAATGGGGCGACGGGTTGGCTGATTGGGTCTAGGCAGTCTAGGGCGGGGAGGAAGGATTTGAGGAATTGGAGGCCGGGAGAGGTGTTCGTGGGGATAGTTGTATACGGCCCGCGGTGTATGGTGACTGCCATTGCTGATGATATAGGGTAGTTCTCAGGTATAGATCACAAATTGTCTAGGAATAAGCATCACGTGGTTCTGTAGTGTAATGGTCATCACTGCGGATTCTGATTCCGCCGATCCCGGTTCGATCCCGGGCAGGACCTTTATTTTTTCTATTTATTTTTTTTTAACAGTTGGGCCCGGTGTTGACAATGCAGTGTGCAAAGGAGGGGGGAATCTACGATATGCTTGGCTGAGTAGTCAGATTAAGAGGTACACTCGGTACATGTTAAATGGTTTGACATGTTAATACATCTCGCATAAATCACATAATTTCTGACTATGATACAATACAGGGTATCCCTGTCATGCCATGTTTCGGTCGTATGTACTCCATGACCGCTGACGTCAGTATAGAGTCACGCCCTATGTACTCCGCACTCGGCAGGATGATTGCCTCGAGTGCGAAATCTCGTGTGGCAGGTAGCACTGCAAATATGTATGCAGATATGTGCACGCCCAGGGGCGGTTCGTTAAAAAAAAGGTCGGTAATATGTAAAAGCTGTGCGGTCACGGCGGTCGAGAAGTCTCGAGCGAAAATGACGGACGGCCCCGTCGTTCTGAAGCGGGTACACTGTCCTCAGACATACGCCCCCACGGTGGCCGCGACTGTCGCCTCTCATCTTCTATCGGAGCTGCATGGGTTATATCGCCAGTCAACTGCGCTGGATCAACGAAATTCGGGAACTCGTCGTATTCGGAGGATGTGAGGTCGGAACGGTGGGTATGCACGAGTGAAACCAGCTTTCCTAGCACACCGAATTCTAGCTTAAGCTTGACGCTGTACACGGCAGCCTTCAGGGTTGTCTGTAGAGTGTATAAACCGACATATTCCAACACAAGAAGAGCAATGTCCAAGAAGATCATCACCAGGTTGATTGCGATCAATTCATACATCAATTTGCTCCGATGAAGCTCCTTCTCCGGCCGCAGGCGAAGTATGTTGATGGTTTCGAAAATGTAGATACTGGCAATCAAAATTTCCTGCGCACAAAACCACGTGAGTTCAAGGCGTTCCATGACATTGTAGCCCTTGATAGATGCTTGGCTGCCGACGTAGACGGTGCAGTAGGTGAGGACCGTGGTCGGAATGAGAATCACGACGGCGCTGAAGACGATGAGGTAAAATACGCGCCGCAACACAACGGGGCTTTGTTCGACCAAATGAAGGCGAGAGTAGAGAACAAAGGATTGGCCTGGGACCATGAAGTACCACCCAATGGTGGCGAGCGTCACCGCTAATCCGATGGGGCCGATGGTAAAGAATTCAAACAAGAAACCGATTGCGTGAAAGATGACACCGATGGTAGTTGACAAAAACATTGCCCAGAAATAGAGACCGCTGTAACGATTGAAAGTGAGAAAGATGAGAATGATGAGTTCGACTGCGTTGTACCAGGCAATGGCACTGAACACGATCATACAAGCCTTGATGGCCACACTATCCCCCTGATATCCATGGAGGAGACCCTCCGGAGGGTAGGAAAGCGAATTGCCTATGGCCATGGTGGACGAGAGGCCTTTAGGTCAAGAAAAAAGGACGAAGTAGTGTCTGTACAAAACGGAGTATAATCCAACCAAGCTCTATCCCGGTCGAAGATCCACGCCATAATTTACAATTTCACGGACTCGAAAGAACCACCATTGAACTGGAGCATGATTGACAAAGACGAGTATACTGCGCGACGGAGGCCGATGTACCCAATCTCATAGTTGAATGCGACAGCACTAGGTGCCGATATTGGTATCATCTGTCGACCAGCTTGACGCGGTCACAGTACGGAAATCAACGAGAATATGCGTGGAGAGGGAAGATGTGGGTTCAATATCGACGGTGGTCGTGGGAAAATGGTGACGGAGTCGGTTGCGGCGGTGACGGAATGGTCGAGGGCGGCTCTGAACTCGGCAAATAGGCAATGGAGGAAAGGGGCGAATACCGAAATCCTCCTCTCTTCAGGGTATACGACTGTAGTTGATAGTCCTATCACCCTCCCCTCAAAGCAACAAACAAAAGGACGGGGGGGAAGAGTATGTGGAAAATAGAGGACGTAAAAGTGGTGGTGACCCAGCGGTATAAAAGAGAAAGAAGGTCGAAAATTGACGCAGGTGATTAATTCTGCCTGTCTTGTCCGGGGTTCGCCGCGTGTTCCTTCATGGGGAAACACTAGTCTGTTTTGGGACTAGTGATTTTGCGTTCTTGGGCGAGCGCTGGCCTTGGCGTGACTGGGGTACGTCTAAATGTTGTTTGCTATTGGCTGGGTAATCTTTTTGACCTAACTGTATATAGCTAGCGTAACGTGCCAAGATCCCGATAACCCGGGTTGGCGGCGCTGTGTGTGGCGGTGAGTGGCTGATTCGCTATACTTAGCTATTCACCACAGCATAAAATGGAACATTCATATATCTGTATCGCAGGAGCTATTGATACTCTACTACAGTGTATATACTCTGTAAGCTATTACTATGTACCCTGCGAAAACAAAATCTGCATGCCGATCGCCTTTGTCAGTCGCTATTGCAACCGCGGATAGTGCAAACTTTGAATCTGGGCGAAAGGATGGCTCATGCTCCGAGCGGAACTATGCAATAATAAGGGGTAACAAAGAGTGGCACAGGCAGCATATGAAACACTTTGTTCTTGCTCTCGTTAAGTGGCAATCTAATGTCAATTCAAGACCAATGATTTTTGGTGCATCCTCTCTACGAGTCATACTGGCATGTCAATCAATTATGGAGAAGTACATAGGCTGCCCTCAGCTCCCCACGGGGAGAGCGGCACCAGTGGTCCTCAAACTCCATAGACTCGACTCCATGGATCCGCGGTGACTCCAAGAGGGCAGCGTAATCTATTAGCGCACGTTTGCATTGGCAAATTTGGCAGGAGATTGGCGAGGACAATTAATCCTTAGTCATGCATAATATCCGTACTCCGTACATTCCTGCGACTATGAAAGTGTGGTTCCTGCAGGGGCTGGACTCGCTCGGTGGATTTCCGACAGTGTACTTTTGTCCATTGAGTTAAAAATTAAGTTCCTCGTCAATATTGCCTGGATTTATGGCTGTAGAAGTCTTTCTTTTGATACCAAGTCTGTGGCTATGATAGATGTGATAGCAGGGGTGTCCAAATTAGGCAATTCACACGAAAAGCCGAATTGGCTCACGTGCTCGACATCCGCTTCGAGCTGTCAATTGCGGGGATAGCCGAATGTGGTATCGCAGGCGATGATCTTTTTATACCTGAGGAATTTGGCATAAACGAATAACGTAATCCACCAAGTTACCGAGCTGCGCACCACTGAGGTGTACGCAGCCCACGCGAGCTTTCAAATAAGTTCATGTGAGATGAACCAGTAGCACGTGACTGCCAATATCATTATTAAGCAAGGACGGCTCGCATGACCTTTAAAATATCATACAGATACACCTGTAATTCATTTTCCATGATTACCTCTCACTGCTCATAATATTCCGAACGATTTAAGCAATTCACAAGTGGGTTAATATCAATTTCATCATATTACCAATTTTACATCAAGATGGACGTTAATAATTCTACCATTGACATGAATGAGCTTTCTGGACTGGATCTCGATGCTGAAGCGGATATTGAGGTGAGAAACAACTCCATAATTAGCTAAGTAGTATTTAACTGCTTACTAACTACTTGATACAGGAACTGAAACCAGCTATACCAATTCCACTTACTAGTGCTAAAGGACCTGGCCTTACAACGCTCAAAATTGAGTATAATGATGACCTACCAGAGTATCCAACAAGTCATATTGATGGATATTCATATGTTGTTGCATCAAGAGGGCGATCACAGCTTGAAATGGAGCAACTTGCACATGACGTGAGTGACCATAATGTATTTTATGACCAATTGCTAAGTATACATTAGATCCAATATGCAAAACGACTGCAATATGGACAGAAACGACCAGTCTATTGCCCATTTTTTAGATGCCATGTCAAAAAATGGACCTGGAAATGCTCTGGAATCTATGCATGTGAATTTCTGAACTCATTCCTTCAATCCCGTCATCATACCTTTGTTGATGATGTTATTTGGCAAGAAATCCAAAAGTCTCAAAAGGATATTCAGCTCTTAGAGTCTGACCTTGGCAGACGGAATGCATACAGGTACCCAACTGCTTCTTAACTGGCTACAGACTGGTTACTAACTGCTTTTAGCTACTATCGATCCAAAGTTGCTTTCTTTGAGAAAGGCCTTGCCTGTATTGACCAACACCCTTCTTGTAAACCAGTTTTCAAGAGATACAGCCAAATGGTTGGTTTGAAATATCTCATAGGTGTTTATCAGGCTGTTTCTAACTATTTCAGAATGTTCATGGCGAATATGATCCTTATATTGGCTGTATAAATGAATCGTATGGTGTCTTGACAAAACATCATAGAGGAGCAATTCAAGGCCATACAGTGATTAACTTGCAGTTTCTTGAAGATCTCTTTAATAAAGAGATTATACCAGCGACTGAAGAGTGTGGTGTTTTTGAATCATTGTCATCCCGACGAAAATACTGTGGTAGGTACTTATCAGCCACTTGGCAACTGGTCACTAACTGCTTCAAAGGCCGGGATCATCCTCAAGGATCAGGTCGATTGCAACATACACCTTGTGATGTTATCTTCAATGCTCTAGTCCCAGTTGATATAGGCCAATGCCCATATATATTATTCACATCACATGGTGTGCATAAACACCCACCACCACCCCCAACCAAAGCACCAGAGCGGATCTTACAGGGAGTGAAAAGGATCATACAGCAGATCCGTGATCCAAGTTTAACCACTGGTAAGTACTTCATAAGTGCCTCTTAACCATTTGCTAAACAGTCATTCAGCACAATTCCTGCGAAATCCACAGCTAGAGGCCTTTTGTCAGCAGCATAATGCTTCTACATTGACAGAAATCCACTCAAGCTTCTGTAATAAAGATCGAATTGCAGCAATTATCCAAAAACAGCGCCTGCTTTCATATCCAAGCGGGCAGGATGTCAATGGTCTCATTTTCCTTGAAAACACTGATCAACATATTAAGGTATTCATGTTCAAAGTACTTATATGATTAGGGAGTACTTATCAAGCTCTTAGGATTATATCCAAGAACAATATCATGATTCACAGAATACCATGATCCTATGTGGCTTCAAGAAACAGATTGAGCTTCTATCTCAACTTTCCTCATTTGAAGTTGATATGTCTTACAAGCGGATCCGATCTAAGAGCATGAATGAAGTGCTCTTTGCAACATTCTTGCCAGACCAGTGTAAAGGTAAGTGCTTTCCAAGTGCTTGACAGACAGTTCTCAACCAATAAACAACTAGTCATTACTTTACTACGGGTCTTTACCACTGTGGATTCCACTGAGGGTTATTATCTTCTTTTCAAACGGGCCTTTGACTTAGTTCAGAAAATTACTGGTCATCCAGTACTCTTTGATTCAATTCATGGAACTGGTGTTCATGGGATAATTGTTGATATGGACTCAAAACAATACACTGGTAAGTACTTCACAGCCACCTCTCAAGCACTCAATAACCATTTAGGACTTGGTAAATATTTGTCTGAAATTGACCCTCAAAATCACGATGTGACATGGCATCTGCAACATATAATAATGTTTTGCCGAGTCCATTTTCAACGATCAATTCTGAATACCATCGGGACCAGAAATCAAGGATCTCCACTTTGGAGCCGTATGATGAGTCTATTAGACTGCAAATCAGAGGCTGACTATGATGCTTTAGTTGAACTACTAATCAGTGAATAACCTCTCTCTAAGCAGTACATGACCAGTTGCTAACTGTGGAATAGAATTTGAAGATGCCAATGTTCAGACATGGGCAATACAAAAGAAAAGTCCAGTTATTAAAGCAGGCTTGAATAAAGCATGCTCTAAAATCCAATCTCATTACTTTGCTGTTTTGCGCAATCATACAAATGCTGTTGAACAGTCACATCAAAAGTCATACGCATCTGGAAAGTATTTAACATTGACTGAAGCTGTTAAGAAGTATGTGTTGAGCAGTTATTAACCACCTATAAAGCACTTTATTACTACAATGCTAATGCTATCTAGTTCTGCAAAGTTGGACAAAGATGATATTCTTCAATATGATAATTTCAGGAAATTCAACATTCATCATTCATATCGGACATCAAATATGGAAGCCAACTATCTTCGTCATATGAGTCGGGAAAGCAAGTGCCCTGGATAACTACCTTGATTAGTTCCTAGCTAATTAGCAAGTACTTACTGACTACTTCAATACAGACAGTCGCAAACGCCAACGCTCCTCTTCAACCCATAGTCCTGAGACTGCTTCAGGGCAATCTCAATCACATCAAAGGAGCATAAGATCACAGTCCCAATCCTCTTCACAGAATGGTGACAATGAGTAAGTTTCCAGGTACCTGGCATGCACTTTCCAAGCAGCTAAAAACCAGCTAGATCTAGAATATCTTCAAAAGATCTCCGTCGAACTGCTTCCACAAATGCATCAAGTTTAGAAGTAAGACGTCAAGAGCTTGAGCTTCGAAAGCTTGAAGCAGATATTAAAAAGCAAGAAGAAGAGACTCAAAAACAACGTCTTGAGAATGAGAAATTAGAGCTTGATCTTATAGAGCGGCGGAACAGAATTCAGGAATCAGCAAGTGATCTCTAAGCAGTTCACCACCAGTTTCAGATCAAGTCACATCCTGTAGCCTATGCAAGAATATATTTTTAATCATCTTCACCCTCAGACTCAAAAACTCATATCAATGTAAAGAGAATTGATATACAGGCAGAATTCTGCTTACATCCTCAATTCCATGTGCAACACATATATATATACACATTCATGATAAGTCTTCAAAATTTACTGTATTGATTAAGAAGCAGCTAGGAAGCAGTTGAGAAGCAGTCTACCTGGCATCTACCTATCTAGTCCATGTCATGCTGAAAGAGATGGAAGTACTCACAGCTCTCCATGTCCTTACAGCAATTATTACGATTACCACAAGCGGAACAGGGGATCTTATGGCCCATGAGGACCACCTGCTTTCGCATGTCTGTCACATGCACCTAAATACTCAGTAAGCAGTTGCCAGGCAGCTGAGAAGCAGTTGGGGAGCACTTACACCCCCGTTCTTCTTCATTGGCAAAGGAGGTCTCTCCGATGCTTCCTCTCCACCTGTCCCTTCCTTATCACCTTCCTCCTCATCCTCATGTTCCTCGTCCTCATGACCCCCGTCCTCTGCCTCAGACCTAGATCCAATGGCACTGGGCACCTCAGCCTCAGCCCCCAACATCAAGCCTTTGTACCACTCTGAAGGTCATAATCAGTTCAAAGCCGCTTGGCAAGCGCTGAGGAATCACTTACTGACAGCAGCATCGACCACCTTCTGAGCAATCCGACCGCCCTTCTGGCCCTCCTGCAGATGAATGCCCTCATGGCTCTTGATGTGCAAAACTAAATTGTTCGTGGCACTATAATGGTGCTAAGTAGTTGACAAGCAGTTAGCAAGCGACCACCAAGCATCTAGCTAAGAAAATCTCACCTGGGCACGCGAACAATCCTCCACCCGACAAAAGACTTCGCCGTAGTAGATCTTGATGGTTCCGTCTGGGTTCTGAGCGGTTACAAAATAGTTAGGAAGCAGTTAAATTGAAATTGATTTTCAGAAGACTTACCAGGTCGTATGCAGGAAGTTCAAGGCTGCCATTGACAACCTTCTGCAAGTATCCTTTATACCATTTCTAAAAGAACTATTTAGAGCTCTGTATCACAGTCTACTAGCTGCAAAACTGATAAAAAAGACTTACATTACTGCTCAGTAAAGCCATAATCGTCAAGGGATTGATGGTTAGTTGGTAATTGATTGGAAAAAGGTCATGCGAGGTGAAAAATATTACAAGGAGGTAAATTATTCAATGTGGGTCACATGATGCTAATAAATTACATAATCATCTTTTCCACTCGCGCGACCCGAAAAAGGACCCCGACCGACCTGTAACCACCACCAGTGAGCTGCGCACCCGCTTCCCATCTATAGTAATTAAATCAATTTTGCTCAACCAAAACGCTAATTAATCAAGAGCTAAACCTTCTAGGTCTATTTGGGCATATTGTTCTTTTATGTCCCTCATTTCCACATAAAACACACTTCGGCAGAACCCTCGTACTTGGCTGTAAAAGTGGTGAGGGCTGTCTTGGCCCGGGGGGTGCTGGAGGTATTGGGGTCTCAATTGGGGCATCAATTAGCTCAAAAGCCTCTGAAACTGAGAGGTCACCTTCATGGGGTATCTGCCTTTGAAACTGCGTACGCTTTTTCATCTGCTTCACGTTCAAAGCACGTAAATCACTTACTTCTTTCTCAGGAATAGCAGCTGATTGCGTACCAATTTGGCACACCTTAAGAATCTGATTTATTGCGGTATTAAGCGGACTTGGTGGGCTTCTTGATCTCGTATGGAGCAATGCTTTAATTGATGAGGATTGCTTTTGTTCGATTGTTTTCCTGCTTCAATTAGTGCCTGTATATCGTCCGTACATGCTGATAAGTATCTAGTTATGGGTATGTGGTGTGTCAGCGATTAACTGACCACCTTCCCCTTTCGTACAGCAAGAGAGCTCTCCCCACGCCTCTTCTCTCTCAATCAACCATCTCACTGCTTTCATTTACCATTTCAAAATGCAGATACCGTTAATAATAGATCCTCAAGGGCGCTGTCCTCTTCTATGCTGTAATCATATGTTACTATCCTCATATATACGGAGTACCAACGTCATGTCTTCTGCCTCCGAGATTCCGTTGGATCCTGATGACATAGTCACAAAAATAAATCGTAGAATTGCGTGGGCTTCTGAGCTCTTTCTATTGCTAGTTTTTGTCTGCACGAATTTGGCCTCGTGATCTAGATTACAAAGTCATGGCATCAGGTTTGTGGGAATTCATCGTTGTCGGAGGTTAGTCTTTCGATTCTCCAATTCCCTCAATTCCTTTCTGCGAAATTACTAACATTGACAGGCGGTCCGGCCGGCTGTAGCATCGCTTCTTCCCTATCTCACTCCCCCAAACGTCCCAAAGTCCTCCTGGTCGAAGCTGGATCACGACGTGACGAGAAACTCCTCAGAGTCGACGGTCAGCGGTGGAGCACCTACCGAAACGCAGCGATGAATTGGGGTTATATAACAGTACCTCAAGAGCACTGCAATGGCCGTCGGATTGACTACTCTCGCGGCAAGACATTGGGAGGAAGCACTGCTATCAATTTTTGCATTTACGCCTTTGGCGCTCGTGATGATTACAACCAGTGGGCAGCTGTCGTGGATGACGATATCTTTAAATGGAACAATATCCAGGCACGTTTTAAGAATTTGGAGACATTCAGTGGGACCATCTCCAATCCTGCGCATGTGAAATATGCATCACCCCGGGCAGAAGATCATGGGAGCAGTGGCGCTTTGCATGTGGGATATGCGCCGGAATGGGAGAAGGACTTGCCGCTGCTGATAGATGCTTTCACGCAAGCCGGTTTGCCCCATGGTTCGGATCATAATTCTGGAGATCCGATTGGGTTGACACTGGCTATCAACACTGCTCATCGGGGAGTGAGGGTTATGGCAACAGACCTGCTGGAAGACGCGCCTGATAACTTGACGATTGTAACTGACTCTCCGGTGCAAAGGGTGTTGCTGCAGGGCAAGAAAGCTGTTGGTGTGGAGTCTTTGGGAAGAAAATGTAACGTCCTACCCTGTGATTGAGATGGATGGAACTAACGTCTCCAGTCATGGCATCAAAGGAAGTCATCCTCTCGGCCGGCACGCTGGACACCCCAAAAGTTTTGATGCACTCGGGAATTGGACCAGGTGAACAACTTCAAAAGTTCCAAATCCCAGTCATACAGCACCTCCCTGCCGTTGGCCAAGGACTACGAGACCACCTCTGTGTCTCAATAACCTACCAACGCAGCCCCAACACCAATGACCGCAACACCTTCTTCAAAGACCCCTCTGCCATGGAAAACGCCATGGACGAATGGAATGAAAGTGGGAAGGGGCCATGGGCACGCCACTCGTGCCAGCTGGGAATCGGCTGGTTCAAGTCTGACATCGTCCCAAACATGCCAGAATTTAAAGCCCTCCCAGCATCTGTGCAGGAGTTTCTCCACCGTCCTACCATCCCACACTATGAAATCGTCCCCAACTTCCCGCTACACATATTCATGCCCGAAGCAATTGAGGATTACAGCTACACCTGCGTGACAGGGTTTCTAATGAACCCGCAATCCTGCGGTGAAGTCCGACTGCAATCCTCCAATCCCGAAAAGCCTCTTCTCTTCGACCCTAAGTTCCTATCTCACCCCTATGACCGCGCCACATGCATCGCGATCCTTCGACACCTCCTCGACATCTGCAAACATCCAGCCTTCCAGAATGACACCATCTCCACGCTCGCGGCTCCTCCCTCGGATTCAGATGAGGATCTCCTCGAGTACTGGAGAACCAACCTCTTTTCTGTCTGGCACATGACCGGGACTGTCAAGATGGGGAGACCGGATGAAGCGGGTAAGGAAGCGGCGGTGGATAGTCGGTTCCGGGTGTTTGGGATTGAGAATCTGCGGGTTGCAGATATGAGTGTGGTGCCAGTGATGACGAATAATCATACGCAGGCGACGGCGTATGTCACAGGGAGTACATGTGCGGAGGTTTTGAAGATGGAATATGAGTTAGAATAAACGATAATACAATGTTACAGACGGGTCTTTTCATCCAGTCTTTTTGATCTGTACCGGGTTATCTTAACTGAACTTTCCAAACCAATCTAGGCATAGCTTTTTCACGTTTATTCACACCTCTATCAAAACCTATCTAACTACCCCATCACTCGTAAACCCCCTCTCTTCCAACCAAACCCTCAAAACCTTATCCTCCTCCTCCAAATCCAACCCCCCGCTCTCCGGCAAAAGCCAATAAACACACATCCCAACAACCGCCACCGCACCAGCAAGATAAAACGTCGCACTATCACCCGCCCAGTCCTGCAGTGGTGTAAAACACTGTGTTCCAACCGCGGCTCCAGCACGACCAAATGCTTCTGCGATACCGTACCCCATGCCTCGCATTACTGTCGGAAACGACTCGGAGCAAATGAGGCCGATTGTTGCGCCGGGGCCCATGTGCCCAAATGCTTGCAACAAACCGTACAAAACGACGAAGGCGGCGATGTGTTGCGACAGTTTGGTGTATGTCCCCCCAATCACGAAGCCAAGGACAACGTACCCCGCGAACCCGGCGATACCGGTCCAGCGCCGGCCGATGAGGTTCGTCAGCCAGGCTCCTACCAGAACACCAGGTACTGGGAGGACGGCGAGGATTACCTGCCAGATTGCTGTTGTGCGAACGTTGTTGTCCTTGACTAGGGAGGAGATGATGGTGCTCGACATGATGCTGTTGGGGAAGTTGATGAAGTCGTAGAGGAAGAATGCTAACGATGTAGTCGTGATGCGCCACCAGTATCGCCGCAGCAAGAGGAGAATAAAACGCGGTGATTTACGCTGATTTCTGAAATTCGAGTAGTGGAAGAGCGTCGAGTCAGCCATGAAAACGCGCATGACGATGATGATCACGGGCAGGATAGTAGCAACGGAGTAGATAGCGTGAAAGGCGACTGTTAAGTTATTGTTGCTTGCGACTAGCGTGATTAGGTATATAATCATGAGAATGGGACTGGCGAGGGTGGCCATTAGTGTCGTGAAGGAGACGAACATGGGCCCGCGATATCGGCGCATGAATTCATCTGTTTCTTCGATACCTGCTGCTGCGCTGGGGGGGTATTCGCCGCCGACGCCGAAACCTGCGATGCCGCGTACGACGACGAAATACCATAGCATGTTCATTGTTGGGTGTACGGACAGTGCGACTGTTGCCATTAACGTCCCGATAGCCACAATCGACGATGTGAAGAGCAGTCCTGCCCGTCGCGAGAACATATCCGATGCGTATCCTAGCACGATGATACCGATAATTGCGCCAATGAGCAGCGAGTTGCTTATCCGCGTCTTCATCTCGGAGGTGAAGTCGGTGCCGAGCAGATGCTTGAAGATCACATTGGTGGGATTCGCAAGGCCGTTTTGGTAGCCGTCGCTGAAATTGGCGATGTACTGTTATCACTGTTAGTATTGGTACTGCATGTTTGGGGGGGGGATATGGGAACGTACACAGCTCGCAATGGTAATGTTGCTCTGCCATCTGGTGGGCTGGTAGCGCGTGGGAAGGTTCTCAACATCAGCACCGACAACGACTGTGTTTTTCCGGTCACTATCGTGACGCTCTTTCTCCGCCATTTTGCTTGTCTATCCTGTGTAAAACGAAGTCAAATCATGATTTCCTCTAGTCTTTATAACACCAGCCAGCCAAAGTCAATCCAAAAGTGGAGGTGCAGTCCGCGGAGAAAACACTCGCAGATAAAGCCATTTGCCATTAATAATGAGTGTACGTGGACCTGCAGTCCCTACTATCGATCATATCGATCAATTGGCTGAAAAATCTATCTCGCTGCAAGAAAGAGCGCCGGCTGTTTCGACTGTTGGTCGTAATCACATCTCGCCCGATGTGGGATTGTGCCGGTTCCTGCCAGTTGCTGTGTTGGGTTACCGTGAGGAAGCTTGTCTACACGGACCAGATACGGGCCATTGTGTTTGGCCGTTGACTTTGGGATAAAGACTGCATTTTCCATTCGCAAAACATGAGGGACAAAATAATATAAAAACAAAAAAAAAACAATGGCGCTGCCCGGAATCGAACCGGGGCTGGCGCGGCCACAACGCGACGTCATACCACTAGACCACAGCACCTTCTTGATATAAGACTTGGCCCTTTCTTTTATTATAATCATATATGACCATGCAGTTTCTGGAGACAGGGTTCTCGACTGTCTTATGGCTATTTCTACGTTATTCTAAGTATGGTCTGATATTCTCCTATTTTCTAGCTATCTTGCTAATGGATATGGCACTACGTGAGTCGTGTGCAAAGAGTTTTGAGGAAATTTCAATTTCGCTATCGTGGTATATATTCAATGCCAACCAAGCGCTATATACATACAGTCATAGCAACATCATAATATAGCTTACAGCAAGATCAAGGACTCTTCTTCAACCACAAGGTCTGCGAGTTACAGTACCCAAGCAACCCATTAATACCCCACTCCGTACCCAGACCACTTCGCTTGTGTCCACCAAACGGCGCATTGGGCGCGATGTCAAAGTGCGAGTTCACCCACACACTGCCTGCAACCAACTGGTCCGCCATACGAGTAGCCCGGTCCATATCTTTGGTCCAGACGGACGCACCAAGAGCCGAGTCCGTTCCGTTCGCGCGCGCAATCACATCGTCCTCATCCGACCACTTCATCATGGGCAAGATAGGACCGAAGGGCTCCTCCTGCACGATCCGCGAGTCCTCGGGCGGGTTATCGACAATCGTGGGCTGGACGAAGTAGCCCGGGGAGGTAGAGGAGTCTGGGATATCGCCACCCAAAGCGGTCTTGTAGCCTGATTTGGCGGTGTCGTCGAAGAGTTCCTTGACCTTGTCGAATTGCATGGCATTTTGGACGGGGCCGAAGAAGGTCTCGGGCTTGGTGCCATCGCCGACGGGGAGGGACTTGACGAATTCGGCGAGTTTAGTGCGGAATTCGTCGTAGATGCGTTCGTGAACGTAGAGGCGCTTGATCATCATACAGATTTGGCTGGTGCAGAGGAAGGAGAAGATGCCGACCTGCAATGGTCAATACATGTCCATTAAGAGAATGGGAGGAGAAAGTACCTTTGGCACCACAGTGTCCACATCGACGTCGTCGCAGACAATACACGGGTCATTACCGCCCAGTTCAAGAGTTACTCGCTTGATGGTCTTTGCACAGCTTGCCATCACCCGTTGTCCTGTTTGGGACGATCCGGTGAAGCTGATTTTGCCAATGCCCGGGTGCTCAGTACACCACGGCCCAAGGGAGTCATCACCACTCAGAGCCTGAACAACACCGGGAGGGAAGAACCTGGTAGCCAGCTCTGCCAGCTTCAAATCGCAGTAAGGAGTGAAGGGCGACGGCTTGACAATAACGGTGTTTCCGGTATACACAGCGGGCGCGATCTTGCCCAATGCCAGCAACACGGGGAAGTTCCAGGGCACAATGGCACAAGCCACGCCAATAGGTGTGTATCGCTGGATAACTCGTCGCTCCTCCGTGTCTTCAATGACATTTTCAGGGATTTCAATGTTTGGGATTCCCCGCACCCACTGGATACCAAAACCAATCTCCATGGCCGACTGGGTGAGGGGCTTGCCCTGCTCCATGGTCAGGATAGCGGCCAAGGCATCCTTGTTCTCCTCAATGGCGTCCGCGTAGGAGTGAAGAGCTGCACGGCGCTGCTCGAATGTAGTCTTGGACCACTTCTTGAAGGCCTGCTGGGCGGCGTCGACAGCACGGTCCAGGTCCTCGCGGGTCGCGACGGGCACGGGGGGATTGGCTTGAGCGGTTGCAGGGTTGATCCCATGGCGGGTCTCAGTTGTAGTGGTCAACTCGTTGTTTATGACATTGCGAAAAGTCTAGGGAACATGGTAGTCAGTAAATAGACTCGTCTCAGTATGAACGAGGGGCAATTGCATACGGTGGTGTCCATGATGATGGGTTGAGAAATGGAAGAACAATTGTCAAGAAAGTGTACATCCGCGGATACAGCCTTTATATAGCCCCTTTAACCTCCTACCTACACTTAGCCCCTGTAACATATCATAGGACAAGAATTAACTATCGAGCAGACCCCGCAGAGCCCGCCTATAGAGACCCCGCATTTCGCAGATCGGGGGTAGAAACCCCCCATATCGGGATACAGCTTCGGCATCTCGCAAAGGCCCGGATGGTATTTCAATGGCTGGATTCCGGGATCAACGAAGGTTTTGAATTTTCCTAAAAAGCCAAAGTCGCTATACGAGAGAGTCATGGGGGCTGCCGGGAGGTCGACTCGGCTTATTCGAGTTGATTATCTGTGCTTATCCGACAGCACAGCCGATGCACGCTGATACGTGGTCATGATTGATCCATCGTGAATGGTCAAAATTGTAGTATGGAGAATTCAGCATGACCTGGCAAGATAAATTAAATCGGACTGCGTAGTTTCGTCCCGTGGTGTAAACGGGCTAATAAGCGTTGGATAGAGCTGAACATTGATGCACCTCTTTTCCATTGTTTCTTTATTCCTTGTTCAAATAATCGAATTTTTAGGTGTTTCTTGCGACCGTTGACCGAGAAGGTGTATTCTTATTTTGGTTGAGATGTCAACGAATTTCGATCGGAGCTGCAGAAACGTTGGCCTGACACGTACGTGGGTGGATCATGCCGTTGGTGCGAGCGATTGCCCTATCTGTGTCTGTCGTCCAAATGAAAACATCTGTGCAGCAAGACACAGGATAAGCATATCTGGCCTCAGCAACAAACATATCCCGTGTACCTGCATCCTGAAATGGCATGGAGTTATCGCGGTGGCCGCAGCAGAGGAGAGGTCTTTTTTGAGACAGGAAGAAGGATTGTGCCAGTGCAGACGCGAGAAAAGCGAGAGCTGTCCATGATATGCATACATGACAGCTGTAAGAGTCAGTTGAGCTGAAGAGCGTCTCCCCAAGCTCGGACTTTCACCGGTTGGATGATTTGCAGAATCCGCTATTCCTTTCTATCAAGAACACGACAGCCAAGTTTCACACAGCTGACAGCTTTGCCCTCAACGAGATTATGGTTATAATGTACTTGCTGTACCCGCTTGAAAAGGCTGGGGTTGGTTGGAGACTGGATTCCAGGACGGACGGGACGATCGAGCACATGGTCGAACCTTTGAGGTAAGATCAACATAGTCAATCGTTTGGGTTAGCCAATAGCATATTCTAAATCCAGGTATGCGGCATAATATGAGAAATAAGGTAGCGACTCACATCTTATTCGTGGGAGGTTGAAGCTTGATTGTTGGTGGATGTGAAGCTGCAGGTCGGGACAGGGTTGTCAGATCACATGATATCGCAGACGGCTCTCTGTTCATATTCAACAGAATACGCTAATGGGAAACCTTGGATACACATTAGTTGAGAAAGGAATGCCTGTTGACTGAATCACGCGACTTACTCCTTCGCCAGACCAGACGTCAAGGCAAGTAGTCTCGTCGAATGGAGGTTTAGAGTGTCGCGAAGAAAAGTCTACTCATACCAGATATCAAATTAAATGAATAAATCATGACCTGCAGCACATCTGTCCAATCTATGAACAAAGATCTATCGCGCTGCGACCTTGCAGTATCTGTAAGTTACATGACCAGAGATCTCACAGATTGATCAACAAATCCAGTTTTGCCGCCGTAACTCATGGGTATTCAGTATTACATATGAAAGGGTAACAAGTAAAAAAGAGAAAATTATGACTTCGACATTGTCGCAGAGTAGTGCAGGCTTAGCCAGCCTTTTCGACCTGCTCCTCCTGCGAGGCAGACTCAGAGGTGCCCTTAGCAGGAGCCTCCACATCCATACCGAGACCGTACTGAGCAGCGACGCATTCGATTTCCTCGTCAGACAGTCTGGGGAGCTCCTCAGCAGCGCGGACGTAGGACATGTTCTCGACGAAACCCTTGGCGAAGATAAGGTCAATCTCTTCCAGAGAGCGACCGGCCGTTTCGGGGTAGAAGAACCAGATGATTGGAACAAACAGGCCGTTAAGGACAGCGAAGAAAAGGTAGGTGCCCCACTTGATATCGCGGACCATGATGGGGGTGACCATGACAATCAAGAAGTTGAAGGTCCAGTTGGTGCAGGTGGACAGGGCATTGGCCTTTGCGCGGGTCTTGATAGGGGAGATCTCAGCCGGGTACAACCAGGGCAGAGGCAACCAGGTCGCTCCGAAAGTGGCGATGAAGGCGAACAGACCAAAGGCAGCACCCTTGGCAGGCTCAAGGTCTCCTGGAATCAAACAGGCAAAGGTAATAACCATGGACAGACACTGGCCGATCGAACCAATGAGGAACAGATTGCGACGACCAACACGTTCCACCAGGAACCAGGAGCTACAGGCAAAGATAGCGTAGACAATCATGTTAACACCACCCAGAATCATGGACATGAGGTGGCTCTGGCCGACGGACTGTTCGAACAGAACAGGAAGGTAATAGATGACAGCATTGCAGCCACCAATCTGCTGGAAGAACTGGGAGGAAGAACCGAGAAGCATGCGGCGGAAGTGCTGAGTCTTGCCTCCAGTGAATACAGCAGACATGGGGGTGGACTTGCTAGTGGTCTGACCAGAACTAAAAGCACACGATCGATTAGTGTTTGCACAGAACACTTGAGAAAAGAAAAAAAATAAAATTTGAAGAGCTCAAAGAGCAGCCAAATCGAACAAACAAAGAAAAAAAAAGAAAAAAAAAACTTACACCCGCAGAGAGTCCAAGATAAGAGTTTTTTGCATCTGGACGTCGTGATGATTGATTTCCTGCCCGGCTAATGCGGCAATCACGTATTCACCCTCTTCGTAGCGATCACGAGCAAAGAGCCATCGGGGGGATTCCGGCAAGAACATGAGGCCAAAGATGATGATAAAGCCGAAAAGGCACTGAAAGGCAATAGGGAAACGCCAGGTGAGATCATCCGAGCCGTACATGCAACCAAAGTCAACCCAGTAGGAAATGACCGTGCCAATAGCGACGGTGCTTCCCTCAATACAGATGAGCAGCCCACGGTTGTGCGACTTGGAGCATTCAGCTTGGTAGGTTGGGATGGTGGAGGTATTCATGCCGTTGCCAATGCCCGTCACGACACGTCCAACACAGAACTGAGCGATGGGAACCTGGCCTTTAACGGAAGAGACCTGAAGAACGACGCCGATAATCATGATCGTAGCGCCAATCATGATGGAATAACGGCGACCCAGCCAGTCACCAGCACCGAGAATGAACAGAGCACCAACGAGACATCCTGCACCACGCGTCAGCCCAGCTTCAACAACCCCATTGTATATTGTCACCCACCCAATTCGTAAATAGCTGTGACGACCCCTTGGATAGTCGAATCGCCTTGGACTTGAGTGAAAACTTCGCCAAACGGTCTCGCATCGATAATTCCGCTCATGACACCCTCTGCTCTGTATTAGCTCGACTCTCAGAGTACCTGATAAAACAGGACGTACGATCATAACCGAAAAGCAAGAACCCCATGGTAGCACAAGCCGTGATAGCTCTCATCAGCCAGGGGCCAGAGAGGCCGGCGTACGACGGGACCGACATGTCGAGTAGGCCGTCGCGTTGGAAGAAACAGCAGGAATAGATTTCTCCAGCTTGATGGTAATGATTTTTCTTTGGGATAGACGAGAAACAACGAAGAAAGAAGACGATGAGATGGAGAGAGGAAGATGGAGGAGATATGAAAGGGAGAGAAGAAGAGAAGAGAAGAGAAGAATAGAGGAAAGGGGAGGGAAAGAAATAAAAGAACCACGACCCCAGGTCAGGTGCCTCGCTTAAGATATCTCTTTCTTTAATGACAGGTCCCCACAATGATTACAATTCACTGTCCATCCTCATAACCCATTCAATTTCTACTTAATAAACCTACCAAAAGCCGCTTGGATGCCAAATAAAGAAGCATTCGGACCGTAGGAGAGCCGAAGAATAGAGATGCGTCGGCATTCTATAGAACTATTTTTGTATGTGTTCCTCTAACTTTCTTTACGATTCATCTATTCTTTTTCATTATGTTATTTTTCGTCTACTCTGTTTTGTAGATGTGAATGTTCTCCGTTGTGTATACCGTGGACTAGTTATACTATACTGCATCCCCGGTAGTAGGGTCTCCAGCTCCGCCGACTCCCCACCGCGGGGATTCCTCTCCGCTGGCAGCCCTGGTCTTGGCGGAAACCACCACTTCCCCATGGTACTAGACTCTCGACACTACTATAGTTTCATAAAATGAATACATGGGCCACTTCGGCCATGCTCCCAGCGTCCTCTTCTCGCACGCACAGGAGTTTATTTCGGCCAAGCACGGCCGGTATTACAGCCTTTTTTTGCCGACGCCCGGGCGGCGAAATGATACCTTTGCTTCCTGTACGCCGTTTGACCGGCTCTTCCCGACACCGTATAGACAAGAGAAAGCGCCTAGAGGGGTTCGGTCTGGTAAGATTAACGATGAGAGTCCATGCAGCGATTACGGTGGATGCCTAGTCTTGTACGGAGTTCTAGAGTTCTATACTGGGCCCATCTGATTGAGATTTTTCCACAGGGCAGTTTTCCCCAGAGAATGGAGTGCAGGTTACCCACTAGCTAGGAGCATGGGATTTTAGACATTGTTCAGATGCGGCTATTCTTCCCCGGAGATTTCTCCAGGATGGGACGTCAAGGGATGTTGGGCGGCCAAGTCGATAAGTTAGCCGAGGATGGAGGGATGCACGAAGGTACGAAGAGTAAACCCATATGGACAGTGCTCATGGCCTTCAGTCATATCGTGGCGTTTTCCCGGGGAATCCTTGAATCAATTTCTGTGCCCAGAACTCCGGTCCAATACTAACTCGCTTGGGCCCTGAACTAAGCAACACAAACCAATAAGACGAAAAGCTTCTTGTATACGAAACCACCGCAATTATTGCTTCTTCCTAATAGTACAGGGGTCGATCCATGGAAAAGACACGTATTACCAAATCGAAATTTCCCAGAGATTGGCTATTGCTAATAACTGCGCGGTAGCCGCAACACCTTCTCACTCACATAGTTCAGAATCATTTCCCGGCTGACCGGCGCAATCCGTGGTACGAAACATTCGCGTAGGTACCGTTCGACATCATATTCCATCGCATATCCCATTCCTCCATGACTCAGGACTGCTCGCTCACATGCCGTGAACGCCGCTTCTGCCGCTAAGTATTTGGCACTGTTGCATGCTACTCCGAGGGTGTGTACCGGGATCGTATTATCCGGGGCCCTCGAGGAGTCAAACATCCGTGCCGCATGGTAGGTGGCCAACTTGGCTGCTTCAAGCTTCATGTATGCATCGGCCAGCGGATGCGCAATGCCTTGGTTTTGCCCGATTGCCCGTCCAAACACCACTCGTTCTTGTGCATACTGGGCAGCGCGTTCTAGCGCGGCGTACCCCAACCCTAAAGCTTCTCCAGCCAAGAGACATCGCTCGGCATTCATTCCGTGTAGGATGATACGGAATCCTTCATTCTCCTGACCAATAAGAGTGCTTGTCGGAATTCTGTAGTTGTCGAAGAACACTTCGTTTGCGTCCACCGCGCGCCCACCCATTTTCTTGATCTTGCGTAGGTCAAGACCTGGGTTGTCGCGGTCCAGGTCAATGCAAAACAAAGACAAACCTTCTGTTGGCTTCTGGACCTCTTCTAGAGGCGTCGTTCGCGCAAGCAGAATCATCTTAGACGCTACTTGCGCACAGGTGATCCAGATCTTCTGACCAGTCACCGAGTAGACCTCCGTATCGGGCTTCCGCGTGGCCAACGTCTTTAGTTTCAGAGTCTCCAGTCCCGTATTAGGCTCCGTCACGCCAAAACATGTCCGCCACGTGCCGTTGATGATCTTTGGGATGGTTTCCTCTTTTTGCTGCCGCGTACCGAACTTGGCAAGAGGCTGGGTCGCGTAGACATTGGCGTGGATGGCCTGTGCTCCGGCTATACCAGCCCCAGACTGCGTGATAGTTTGCATCATCATCGTAGCCTCAGATATGCCTACATTATTAGCCTTGCTTTCCTTTTTTGTTGTTTTGTTAGCATACCTAATCCAGCTCCGCCAAACTCTTCTGGCAGCGCAATGCCTAACCATCCGTCCTTGGCTAACGCTGCATGAAACTCTTTTGGGTCTTTTTCATTCTGATCGCACTCTTGCCAGTATGTACTGGGGAAGTTGGCGCAGATGTTTGATACGGCGTCGCGGACAGTCAGTTGCTCGTCTGTGAACCCGGTAAGTTCCATCAATGGTCGACGGGTGGTTGATGAGAAGGCACGCCATGGCGCACGAGTGCTTGCAACATGCTTGCTGCGTGAGACTTGTCTGGAAATATGGCGAAACATGGTGATGTTTGTTGATGATTAAAGATGTCGTTGGGATATTTCAATTAGGAAACCGGTAGGTGCATATAACCGTATAGCCGATATGCCCCGCCTTCATATTGATCAAGGAACCGGTCAGTTCACACTTGCAAAACCGCTATATTCGTCATGAAAATGAATATACTACGGCGCTCTACGCAATCATCCCCTCGCTGGTTTCGCAATTTATCTACAAAAGCAACGGACGGTCCCCTCGCTGGCATCACCGTTGTCAGCCTGGAACAAGCAATCTCAGCACCGTTCTGCACCCGTCAACTCGCAGACCTTGGGGCACGAGTCATCAAAATCGAGCGCCCCGGTGTAGGTGACTTTGCGCGCCACTATGACACCCGCGTCAATGGCCTCGCCTCGCATTTCGTCTGGACAAACCGTTCAAAAGAAAGCTTGGCCCTGGACGTCAAGAACCCGCGCGACCATCGCATATTGATGCGTCTACTGGGCCGCGCTGATGTCCTAGTCCAGAACCTGGCCCCCGGCGCAAGCGGTCGTCTAGGCTTATCTTACGAGGCTCTGAAAGCCAACCACCCATCGCTAATTGTGTGCAACATTTCTGGCTACGGCCCTGATGGGCCCTATCGCGACAAGAAAGCCTACGATCTCCTGATCCAAAGCGAAGCGGGCATGCTCTCCGTAACAGGCACGGGTGCCAAGCAACATGCGAAGGTTGGCATCTCAATCGCCGATATTGCGGCAGGTAGTTATGCCTACTCGAACATCCTCGCTGCGCTGTTCCGTCGTGAACGAGACTCCGAAAAGCGTGGTTGTAACCTCGATATCTCCATGCTGGAGAGCATGGTCGAGTGGATGGGGTTCCCACTGTACTATACGTATGAAGGTGCACCTGGCCCGACACCTGCGGGTGCTGCGCATGCTGCTATCTATCCGTATGGGCCGTTTCAGACGGGAGATGGGAAGAGTGTTATGCTGGGGATTCAGAATGAGCGCGAGTGGGCGAGTTTCTGCGATAAGGTTTTGGGGCAGCCAGGACTCGCAAAAGATGAGCGTTTCATTAGCAATTCCCTACGAGTGCAGAATCGTGATGCGCTGCAAGTCATTATTTGCGAGGTGTTTGCGTCGCGGACGGCAGATGATGTCATTGTCTTTCTGGACGAAGCGTCCATCGCCAACGCGAGCGTGAATGATATGCAGGGTGTATGGGATCATCCGCAGCTACAGGCGAGACAGCGTTGGACGGAGGTGAAAACCCCAGCAGGTGTGGTTCCGACTTTGTTGCCACCGGGAATGGGGGCGGATGCGGATGGATTGAATGCGCGGATTGGAGCGGTGCCGGATGTCGGGGAGCATAATGCAGCTATCCTGGCTGAATTGGGGGTCGGCGAGACTGACTAGTGTACATAGAGCCCGATACTGTATTGCGGTTACTCCAATGTAAGAAACCGACAGCATAAACCCGAAGAACCCGTAAACCAATTATATTTCAGGATAAGCACCAAATAACCGAAGTAGCCGACTGATGCAATATCTCTTCTACACCAACATCCAGATCGCCTTTTTGCTACGCGGTTCTTTCATTCTCTGATTATTCTTTCTTGCAAAATGCCACCAACACGGGCCAAAAAAGCGTGTACTACGTGTAACCGACGCCGGATCCGCTGCAATGTAATGGACCAGCAGCCATGCGCGAACTGCGTGACGTTGGATACGCATTGTGAGATTGGGGTTTCGCGACGGGGGAAGTAAGTAGCCTAGATGTGTTCTTGCACCGGTGTAGATTAAGTGCCAACATTTGCAGGTATCCGCGGAATAAGATCCGTCGAGGGACTCCACAGCAGCAGCAGGAACCTCAGATTTCGACGCCTGTTTCTGTTTCGCCTGCATCGTCATGGAGAACCCCAGCGCCAGAGAGTCATGCACAGATCAACCACGCTGAAAGGATCGTCCTCAAGCCATCACTAGCACACACCCAACAAACCGTCTTCCTAGGCGAATCCAGCCCTCTCACCTGCGTCATCGACGAAGGACGCACCAGATCTCCAGATAAGGGCTACGCAAACGAGATGTCAAGAACCAGACTCCACTACCCGATCCCAGAAAGATTAGATGCAAATACCACCCGCGACGAAACTCTCCGCGTGCACAAGAGCACTATGGAAGAACAAATAACCCGCAATGGCGCGTTTTCATGTCCCTCCAAGGAAATCCGCGAGTCTCTCCTCCAGGCATACTTTACCTGGTTCCACCCCTGCTTCCCAGTCCTCGACCGCAAAGTCATCTACGATACGTACAAGAATGAAACTATTTCCCCTCTCCTCCTGCAATCAATGCTCTTCATCGGCGTGAGTCTCTGTCCAGATGCTACCTTTGCAAAAATAGGGTTTCAAACGCGCTACCGCGCCAAAGTCCTGTTTCATAGTCGGGCTAGGGCTATTTACGATGCAGACTGGGAGTCAAATAAGATTACCAAGTTGCAGGCGCTGTTTCTGCTGAGCTTTTGGAGGGGTGGGCCGAATGAAGAAAGGGATACGAGGTTTTGGTTGGAGGTGGGGATTTGTCTTGCGCAGAAGAGGGGGATGCATGTTATGTATGTTCTTTCCGCCGTATTGAAGAAGGTGAAGACGCTGACGGGGTAGGTCGAAATTGTCGTTTCAGTCGGGTAGAGAGGAGATGCTTTGGAAGAGGATTTGGTGGGCTTATTATGTACGACCTCTTATCTACCGAGATATTCAAGTGGACTTTTGTACAAGTTCATTGCTAATGAGAGCAGATACGCGACCAGCAAAGCTCAGCAGCGTTAGGGCTGCCGTCGAGGATCCGTGACGAAGACTGCGATGTTGCCATGCTCGAGCCAAAAGATATCCAAGACCAGGAGAGTGTTGAGGATCAAGCAGTTTTTGGAGTGCAGCGCGCAGAACACATTCCATATCCGATTGAAATGGCGAAGTTGGCGCGGTTATGTACGTTTCCCTGTAGATATCAAAGACGACCTGCTGATAATTCTCTAGTACGCGCAATCGTCTCGACGCAGTACCTACCCAGACAACCCACTGCCAATGGGATATCTCGAGAGACACTCCATTCCCAACTCATAGAATGGGAATCCCATATCCCAGCAGAAATGAAACTAGAAAGCCAGTCCACCCCGAGCGCCATCTTCCTAACCGGATTACTGCACATGACATACAAGTACCTACCCTTGCCCCATATTACCCGTCAAAGGCTAGAACTAACATGGCACAGTAATTTGTACATCCTCCTTTATCGCCCCCTCTTCCTCCACCCTACCACAACCGAAGTCCAAGGCACAATCGCCCTCGAAGCCGCAACCCGCAGCACTCGCATAATCGAAGACATGCTCTCGCACAACCTCGTCCAGCACGGCCCAAACCACCTAATCACACACGCCTTCTCAACACTCTGCATCCACACAATAAACTGCTGTCGTACAACAGGGACGACGAGGAAACTTGCAGAACACCGCGCGAGATTGTGTCTTTTGGGACTGCAGGAGTTGCAGAAGAGCTGGGATTTGGAGAATTGGGTGCTGGATTTGTTTTTTCGATGTTTGGATGAGAGCACGGCACATAGTTTGAGGAGTGGGGATACGCCGGTTCCAGAGATAGAGATGGGGCGGAGTCATGGGGCTGGTACCTTGCCGAATGGTAGTATCAAGACGAATGATGCTATGGGCGCGATGGCTGCGGATAACTCGCAGCAGTGGCAAGATCCTAGTCCGGACCCCATGGCGCCGAATGATTGGTACGGACTGTTTAACTTCACAGATGATTACACGGATGTCCTGGGCACGACTTCACAGCCGGACTCACTGAACCTCCAAAGCCTAGAGTTCCTATATAGGTTTCTGTGATAGTTAAATCAATTGATTAATAGACGCTTTTAAAGCCTAAATTATGGCGAGAAAATTCATAGTATACACGATATGTTAAAATATCCATTAAGAGCAACGAATAATGCAAAATACTATTATGCATTATTTGCACACGAGAAACTGGCACTGCTGGGATTATCGTGCAATGCTTTACCTGATGCGTACAATCCAAGGCCACACTAAAATCGTTAACACAAGCCCGCAAAAAGGAAGAGGAAAACTTACAATGCAGCATGCAATTCCAATAATGAAGATATTGACACAAGTCAAGAGTATCTTTGTTGGAGTTGCAAAGTAGTGACCTTTATTCATGTGGAGCCAGAAGATCGCGCTGAAGCCGTCTGCATCGTATGTTAGCTTGGAGCACCGCAGTCGCGATTGTTCGAGAGGACTTACAGGTAAACCAACTAGCGAAGAGCGACGCAATCAAACTCAGCAGATTATTGAAAACCGGAATAGCCTCGGCGATAATCCACGCAAGCAACCACACAACCGCTCCGATCGCAATCCAGGAGCCGGTTGCGACCCAGTCGCGCTTGTGCATGCGATCACTGTTGCGGAAAAGACGGACGTAGACGTACTTGCAGGCGACGTGGCCGTTTACGACGCCAGCAATGACAATCTATGTGCGTTAGTTGTATGTCTGCAGTATGGGGTCGTGATACTCACAGTAGGCAAAGCGATACCATAGGCAACCTTGCGTATAATAGGACTTGCTGACCCTAACGCGGGCGATGTCACGTCCTGACCGGCATAACAGTAGATAACCACAGATGCGACCATGTAGAGAATGAGATCGATGCCTTGCAGGAGACACAAGGATTTAGGGTAATCCTTGGGGTCTTTCAATTCCGCCATGAAACTGAAAAAGGCAACATGACCGGCTATCATTTATCAGTAGCACATTCAAAAATGAACTAGAGGGAAGCTTACAGAAGGAGAACACAATGTTGCAGACAGCCAAGAACGCCTGATAAAGGCTCGTATCAACCGTAGCCTGAATGTTTCCCTTCCCTGGTCTTTCAACACCAACACCGACCATCGCAATAATGACGGCTGTCAGGATGCTGACAAAGGCTGTGGAACATTAGTACGGGTCCTTCGTGCAACTGATACGGGAAATCGATCAACACGTACACACGAGGGAAAGCCAGGAAATATTCAACAATGTCCGAGGCAAGCAGAGCAAAAAGGAGAGAACGAGACCAACGACACCAAACACAATCGTGCAGGTACCATGGTCTGTGATAGTGTTCATAGCCACGCTGAAAGTCAAGATATGACTGGCAGAGACGAATATTATCAAAAGCAATTGGCCCGTCCCGAAGAGCTCACGGCCAAAAGCGCCCAAAAGAACCTCTCCGGCATCTGCCATGCTATGGATGTGCGGGTGGCGCCACTTGAACTGCCCGATCACATAGCCGGTGTAGGTTGCCATGAGACCTAGGAATAATAAGAGGACAATTGCACTAATAGGTATTAGCAGGACATACTGAGCCCACTGGGCATATGACTTACGGAGCCAGACCCAGTTCGGCCACGACGGCCGGCAGGGACAGAATTCCCAGCGAGACGGTTTCCGAGACCATGACTGCGAAAATTAGATCCAGATGACAGTTGCGATGCACTAGAATCACTCACGGAAACCACATTGCCTGCATAAGTTAGCGATTGACACATGCACATCGGAATGACGTTACAGTACTTACCACCAGTTCAACACCTTGTACTTGACCTCCGCAAACTCCTCGTCTCCAAAAGCATCCTGATAATGCGGACTGGTCTTGACATCTTGCTGCTTTTCCATATTCTCAACATCATTATCTACCGCTATATCACGGCCTCGAGGCTCAACATCCGCAGTCATGGCCGATTAAGTTTCTGATCCGAATTCTCCGGGCCAGCCTGCAGAACCGTTGGAAAAGAACCGTCCACCGGAACACGTGATGAAGCGCAGTTACTGATACAGAGATAAGTTTAGGTAGACCAAACTATGCAATAATTGAAATACTCAATGACTGGATCTCGCCGTGAGTCAATATTCAACCTCTTCAGGTTCTGCGCAGTGGGTCTTAGATAATCAGCCGAGGTTGCCTCTTTCGGTTACTTCAGAATATGGGGCATTATCATTGGTGGGATTCTTCCATCGGCCCGTTTCAGCGCGATTGACCAATCAGAACCTACTTGCTATACTACACTATACTACTCTCAAGCAGTCTTCTTTCCATTCACTCCCTCGAGACAGTGAAGGGCAGAATGCTCTATTTAAACACTGCCCCTTCTTGGAGTTTTCCCCGGCTTCTACAATTACTCAGGCGTGTGACAATCCATGGCACACAGGCTTGACCTGCGACAGCGCATTTCACTAATGCTTCCCCTGGGAAGCTCTTCTGGTGAGTATAGTATCCCTCCTTTCACTTCAAGGTCAAGTCCTAGTTCCTGTTACAAGCTCGACGTGCTGCATACGCACATACCCCATTGAATACTCGTCTCAGTGAGTTTATCTTTGTCCCGCGTTTGATTGCAGGGTGCTAACTGAATAGAATGACTCCCCTTCCGTCAACGATGGACTCAGACATCGACAGCCCTGATCCCCCAGCGAGCCAGGGCTTGAAGATTGTTTTCGCTTTCAAAGAGCCCGAATCGCGGCAAGAGGAACATTGGCAACATTTTAATTAGTCAAGTCTGACCAACGCCTCTCCCAATACTACAATCTCAGAAACCTCAAACGTTGCTCGAGGCGCGGCGGGGACAAGCTATGCCCTTCAACGCATGGAGGCTATCTGGGAGCGTTTCTTACCACAATGTGAGGACCTCGCGTATGTCTGTCCCTGCTCCGGTCCAGAGGTACCATGCTTTGATTATATGCTGACGGTTTTTGCTCTCCGATAGTCCCGGTGGCTGCCCCACTGATGCTCCATTTTCTATTTTGTGGACAACCTCGCCTGCAAAATCAAGCATCTTGGTCGAGATAAAGTTGGACCATCGTTAACTACCATCAAGTCAATGCGGTGTATTGGTCTTTTGCTACGAGAACGTTGACTATCATTGAATTAAAATGCACATTCTTGGACCAGTTTGTCACTGCACAATGGTCGGTAGGTAGTTCGCCAGTGGCTCTCCGTCCGTATCCTCAAAATAGGCACCATGTGGCTCACATATTAGCTCCTCAGGGTCGCGATCCTGGGATTGCGGTCTTATGAAGCTCCTCGGCATGGTTTTACAGAGTGCACTCGTAACTCGTGTTGGAAAATATTGGCCAATATCATAGCCCAGGAAGCAGAGGGCAACATATGGTGATGTCGCCCTCTATCTCCTTCCGAACAGCCCACTTAAGTTATATCCCTCAAAGATACGTCCACTATCCGATATGAGAAAGGGTCAAAGTGAGCGCATGAGTCTATTAGTCATGACGTTCTCAGATGGCTAACACATACTCCATTAGATATAAACCAACTGAGCTCTGCGAGGCCCATATTGATGCTCTGAGTGACCCCACGCACAACACAATTTGCCCGATCAAGCTGCTCTTGATCGTCGTTCTCCATACTAACAAGCGCATGCCACCATCATTGATCCACTCCACCACACAGCCACCCAAGACCAAAAGGTTGTCTGGAGAAATCCTTGCCACCCGATCCTGTGCCAATTTCGCCACGGATAAAGGATATGGCAACCGGAGAAGATTATCCAGTAGGCTATGTGCCAGCTTCCCGTTTTATTTTCTCTGAATATGCCAGGGAGCTTATTTGTTTATTTGTTGAATGTACTTATGAGTTTGGAAGTTATTCGTTCACTACGGCTCATGCTCTGCACGACTAGCCGTAGACAAAAAACACAAGGAGGCGGAAGAGGTAGCAAATACCTTCACTTTTGTGCAGAACTTGGTCGAGTTGGAGAATGTTGATGAATGATATTTTTATTTTGCAGTGATGGATAATCGCTTGGGAAGCTGCCTTGATTGAACCGAGGCGCTCCATGACTGAGCAGCCTGATCCTTGGCTATATTTTATTACACCTTGATGGTTGTATGAGAACACTGTTATATAGTTTATATAAACTATCGCGGACGAATATAACGCAAACGACGTGCATAGGGCGATTTACAGAGTATGAAAAGATTCGAAACTATCTAGATAACCTTCAGCATCACTCATAATCGTAGAGTTGCTTCTTCGGCGGCACATCAGCTCGCAGGATATGCTTCTTAAAGTACCACGGCAACATCCCCCGGTAATGGTTGATATGCTTCCTTGTCGGAACGGAAAAGACCTGATCCAATTCCTCCAGAGAAAGGGCTTTAGTTTCCGGCAGACAGAAGTAACAGAAGATCCAGCCAAATAAGTTCCAGGCCGCATACCACCCGAATGCACCTTGTGGTGTAAAGGCATCTCTCAGACCCGGCCACGTGAAGGACACGATGAAGTTAAAGCCCCAGGTGGTCGCAGTAGCAAATGACATACCGATGTCTCGAACATAGAGAGGCTGTGTATGTCAGCGGGTGTGGATAAAATTACAGAGGCACTATGACTTACAAATGCTTCTGCAGAGTAGGTGAACGGCACCGGTCCCTCGCCAGGAGAGTAGACTATCATGAATAAATAAATCCCGGTAGCAACACAGCCAATACGAGCATCCTCGCCAGGAATCCAGAAAGAGAACCCAGTAAACAGGAGGAAAAGGCTCATGAGAGGGAAAGTAGTCAAAAGTAGATTCCTTCGACCAAAGGTATCAATCGTGTACACGGCTGGAAGTGCAAAGATCCAATTGGTAATGCCACAGCCCAGGGACACTATAAGAGCCATACGTAGACTGAGACCGGCATCGCGAAACATAGACGAGGAGTAATACATAATTGCATTGACGCCGCAGAACTGTATACGTTAGTGCTCATCTTGTGATATCGTTGAGGGGGAAATACCTGCTGCATAAACATGACAAAGAAAGAGGACTGTGCCGCTCGTCGGTTTCGGGGAACAATGAACATCTCCTTCCACAGGTGCTTCCCCTCGCGGAGCTTGTCCTCAACCTTCAGAGCCGAGTGAATATAGTAAAGATCCCTGGCGGCCTGAAGGGGCGATGCACGAAACTTGGATAAAGCCTCATACGCTCTCAGGTAGCGGCCTCTGATCATATACCATCTCGGAGATTCAGGACAAAAGTAGACTTGTACACAAACGAACATTGGACTTACAGAGATATCAGCAACTGAATTATAAATAATTTGACAAATCCTAAAACGGAAACTCACGGGATAGCTGTAGAACCCAGCATCAATCTCCAATTCAGCCCTGGAAATCTCGGATTTGACACGTCCATAAATATAACTGACGCGATGTAACCCATCATGATTCCAAATGCTGTCCACATCTGCCACATCATCACCAATGCTCCGCGGATGTTCGCTGGTGCGCACTCAGCACCATACCTACTTTCAGTCAGTACGAGATCAATAATGGCATGGTAAACGGCGTGCCCACACTGGAGTTGTTGAGCTTTTGGCTCCTACCGCTAATCCCAAGAGGAACCGAGCAAACAGGAGCGAGACCCAAGATTTGGCTGCAGCCATCCAGAAGGACGAGGCGAAAGAGATGAAGCATGAGATGAAGATGCACCCGCGGCGGCCAAACCAGCGGTTGAGTGGTGCCGTCGTCCAGCAACCAATCAGACACGAGCAGAGGTATGGAGCACCGTTGAGGAGACCTTGTAGCCATTTATCCGTAACCCTGAACTCGGTAAAGTAGAACCTAGTATAGTTAGCCATGACATGCCCAACCGGGTGGAATATATGAGATAGACAGACTCTTGAGCACCATTGACTGCAGTTTGGTCCATACCCTGTACGATTGCCGAACCAGCACAAAGAACTAGATTGAACCAGGTCAGAGACAGGTAAGGATGTGCCACAAAGTAGCCGAGACTCACTGGTCATAAAGTACATCATAAACGGCTGGTGCCATTTATGTGTCGTTTCCCGTCGTAACCAATCTTTCTCCTCTTCACTCAGCTCGCCTAGGCTCTCAAAGGCCTTAGGGTCCTGAGCCACCAAGGCACCCTTTTTCAAGTCGTCCAGAATATGTTCAAGATCTTTCTCCCGAGCAAACGCTTCGACGTTTTCCATGAGCTCCTCCTTTGTGAGTCCGGCGAGAGGGTTCTTCTGCTTGGTCTTCTCGTCGCTTTTGATGACATCGTGTGACCAAGTCCGAGCAATCCCGGCATCCGAGGCGATTTTCTCTTTCTCCATAGAGACTGTGTGCTCAATGTGATGAGATACCACAGGCACCTCAGGATCAGTCTCTTTGTCACGCATGTTGATTAAATCCGTACAGAGTATGCCCCGGAACGCAGATCCTCAACGGTATATACCAGACTGAAATATGCAGGCAACGACAGGCAAATAAGAGCAAGGAAAGAAATTCAACTTGCAGGAATGGAGCAAATCACTGCTTTTATCACCCTCGTCGCCCAGCGTGTCTGGGCATATCCCGCACGCATGGTTATGGTCGTGTGCATGACACATCGGTGTTCTCCGGACTTCCCAGACACTGCCGATCCTCCAGACGCACCCCGACTTTCCTGACCCGGACCACTGGAGCCCAAGCGGGATGACCTGTCTTGGACTTCCCAGATTGAAGCGCGCACGGGGCGCTGGAATAAGAGACGAGATGTTTGGTCGTCCAAAGAAACCTTTTCCGGTTAAAATCAAGATGAAGGGTCAGTGGCCGGCCGTGCTAGGAAACCCGTGTCATTGAAACAGCGACTAGTCGTCATGCCATGTCAAGCATACCAAGTTATTGGCCCAGGGTTCTGGCCAATGTGCTTTGACGTCGGCTTGGATTCTGAGCATGAGATGCTGGGCTGCCAAGGACTGGCGGTCTTGGGGTATTGGCACGGGCAAAAAACTCCATTTAACGAGCCGTCTTTCTTTTCATTTCGACCACAGAATACGAGGTTGCAGCAGCTAGCGTGTAAGGCAAATCCAGAGTCGAAGAGAGTTGTCTAGTTTTTCCGTCACATATCCTCTTCCGGAATAGTCATCCCCGCATTCTTGGCACCTGTAATTGAGTTATGTGACATCTATACCAATATTGTCTCAAGTTTCGGCATTTCCAACTGGTTAAGAGGGATCAGGATTCTGGTTAATGCGGGGTATTCTGGAACAGGAAATGTGTACTTCAGCAGTAAAGCCACATGGTTTCGACATATGCAGCAAGAGATTATATGTAAGCGGCTTGTGCTATTCTATGCCCACGGAAATGGTAAGCCTTCAAATCGGACGCTTGAGTCTTGGTATTATTGTAGTATCAGCATCAGCAAGAAGCTTTTTTTTTTTTTTTTTTTGAGTGACGGTCCAGACAGATGGCCTTGAGTACATTGGATTAATCAGCCACTACACCCTATACTGCCAGGTTTGAGCTTGCGTCTGGAATAGAAAAGTACTATGTGATAGATGCTAGGGAGAGGTTGTTATTTCCTTCGTGAATCGCAAAATCGCCTGCATGAGAATGTTGCGGGTGGCATACGTCACGTTAGGGCAGGCGGGTGTACTACCGAATTCGGTAACACCAGTTTAAGTTAAAAAACGTCTCCTCTTCCTCGATATCATTCTTTCGTCCTCCCTAACAAAGCAACAACATGGTTCACCTTACCAGTTGGGTTGCACTGGCCGCGTTCGTATCCCGTGTCTCTACGACGTCCTTCCACACAGGACAAGCCCCGCTGTCCCAGCCTCGATCGTTCATTAAGAAAAGTATATTCGGACAGCGTCAGGACTTGGCCGTTGGTTCGCATGACGAGTTCACCATCGAGATGATTTCATTGAGGCTACTCCCTGCGAAGGCATTGCTATGTTCACTCATTTGAATTGGACCAATTGTTTTTCTCCGGATAATGATGGAGTATTCGGCATTGGTATCGTAGGGGCTCCGTTTGACCTTGGTGTCACCTATAGACCTGGTGCTCGCTTTGGGCCCTCAGGAGCCCGGATGGGAGCGCGTCGGCTGGCACCTAGTATGGGATATAGGTAAGTTACTATCTTTGAAAGACCGAATGAGGATACGTGCGCTTACAAGAAGTCTAGCATGGACCACGGCGTAAATCCATTCCACGATTGGGCAGATATTGTGGATTGTGGAGATACTCGGATGGAAGCAGATAACTGCTCGCCAGCCCAGAAATACAGACAAGGGAGATCGTGTACGACTGATTTCAATTGGCGGGGATTATACAACCAGTAAGTTTTTCTCCAAAGCATGTCACAGCAACGCTGAATTTATGTGAAACTCTTCCTGCTCTGAGAGCCCTGCGTCCAACATGGGGTAAAGTCACCGTGCTTCACTTCGATTAGCACCTTGATAGCTGGGATCCAAAGCGGCTAGGAGGTGGTTTTCCAAGTATGCCGAGGTCGCTCACGGCAGTTTTTTGCATCTTACCCATGAGGAAGGCCTCCTATCAGAGAACAGCAACATGCATCTAATTCTCGTTTCATGCTCTTTGACAAAGATTACGACCTAGTCAACGATGCTCGAAGCGGTTTCTCATATATTCGAGAAAGAGAACTTGGTGTGATTGGCTTAGACGCCGTCGTTGAGAAAATTGTGGAGACCGTCGGCGACCAATTCGTATACCTGAGTGTTGATATTGATGTTTTGGACCCAGGTATGTATATATGATCCTCCCAGGTATGTGTACAAGTCTCGCTGATTTAATGCAGCCTTTACACCAGCAACAGGTACAATAGAACCAGGTGGCTGGACAAGCCACGAGTTGCTGGAGATACTAAATGGGTTATCAAGGGCTGGTGTGAAGATCATCGGAGCAGATGTGGTTGAATTCTCCTCAGTCTACGATGACACAGCCGAGAGGGCACCCCTCGCAGTAGGCCAGATCCTATATGAGATATTCAAGTGGATGATTCGTGTACCAGTAAGCCGTGTGAAGTAGTGGCGTGGTCAAAACAAATAACAGATAGAAACTTGGCTGAGGTAGGGAGCCTCACTTGGTTTCTGCCAGTGCTCCTCGAGAGGTTCCAAAGTGCGCTTCACATCATCAGCTACTACTATAGTGCTCTGCCATTGGGTATCTGGCTGTCGAGACATGGTCTTGGCTTGGTTGGTTTGTGAATCGGGTAATGTGCCGCGCTCTACACGGCGGCATTGGCTGGGTGGGTTATTGTTTGTTTGTGTGATTGAAATAAGGAGGCTTCACGTGCTTTGGAGCGATTGGACTATGGGGAGGGTCCGATGATTCATTGATTAGACTAGAGACGTCATATTTTTAATTGGACGCTGTTATGTATTATATATATGGACAAGATTGTATACATTGATTTCATTGTAAGTTATTGTTGCTACTATACACTGGCCCCACTCTAGTCACACATATCTGCATCTAAGCAGCAGGGGTGCACTGCGAGTAGTAAGGGTTCATGGAGCTGCAAGAAGCTCCGTTGGCACAGGACTTAGGTCCAGTCCAGTTAACACCACCGCACTGGCCGTAGGCAGACTGCGCACCGCCAGCGCTGCTAGCAGAAGGAGCAGACGGGGGAGCAGAGGGAGCAGGAGAGCTCGCGGTCAAGAAAGTCGAGGGGGCGGATGGAGCAGCGGCCTCAGTGCTCGAAGGGGCAGTGGAGACAGGCACGCGGACGGGGATGGTGGTGGGCAGGGCGACGTTGTTCTTGGCAGTGGGAGCGGCGCTCGAGCTGGAGCCGGATCCAGAGCCAGAGGCAGCGGCAGAGCCAGAGCCAACGGTGGCAGAGCCGGTGGAAGTGACAGCGGAAGTGGCCTGCGAGATGGAGGTGGCACCTGACCAGATGGTAGGACCGGGGAGCTGGTAGGTCGAAAGCGACGAGTAGATGTTGACACTGACGCCAGCCTCGGTGGGCTTGTACAGTGCAGTACCTAAGGTACCGTCGGGCTTTGCGGTGCCAGAGCCAGAGACCTTGAGGTTAAAGCACTGAGGGTAGTTCTGGGCACCATCCTCCATCTCGGCGCCGTGGAGAGCCATCAACTCGTGACGGAGGACATAGTTTCCGGGAGCGATGGACTCAGGGATCTCGACCATCCAGCTGTTGTTGTTATTGATCAACTGGTCGTCACCCCAGGTACCAGGAACATCCGAGTCGTCGACCAGACCAACGCCGTCGATCTTGAAGAACTTGAGGCTGGTCTTGTCAACAGTCTCGCAGCTGTCACCACAGTCGGCCAAGTAGTCCATGACAGGTCCGTGGTGCGATTCGGGCCACTCGGTCCACTGGATGTTGACACGGTCACCTGCCTTCACACTAATGTGGCCCTTGGCGTTGGTCGCGTTCTGGTGGCAAATGATGTCGGGCGAGGTGTAGTCCTCGGGGGTGATGAAGCCGTTACCGGTGTTGGGGGTGCCCCAGGCGGCGACAGCGGGAGGGTCCGACATGTATGGGAAGGAGTTGATGTCAAAGCCTTCGTAGTAGACACCGTTAACGACGACGTTGGTGACATGGCCGTGGGCTGCGACCTGAGTGGCCGACAGCATCGCGGCCAGGAAGGATGCCGACTGAAGACGATACATGATTTCAAAGAATGGCGGTTAAATAAATATTCGAAATGAAGTAAATGAGCGATCCAGCGCAAAGAACGTGAAGAGCAGAGCCTCAGTCAATGAAGCAAAGGACTAAAGAAAGTAATAAAAGAAGGAAGTTGGTATGAGAATGGATTCAACATCAGGCCACAAGAGAGCTTTTATATTCTAGAAAGGGGTTTCTCGTTCTCCTATCATTTGAATCCGATAGTATGTCTTCCGCAGATTGATGGCATGGACGGGGCATCAGCCTTGATGGTGGTCCCTGCTGTTCATATCGCGAAGCGCCCGACGACAATATCGATGAGACACAGAAAGGTACAGAATGCCAATCAGCAAGTCAAGATTCGTAGTTGGATGGCAAGCCCGAAGTGTGTGTAGCAGATTGATCAAAAAGGGAAAGGGTGAAGCTGTTCGCCGTTTGGGATATAGATTGGGACCCACCAGGGTGCTGCCAGGGCATACAACCCCGATATAGCAACAAAGAGGATCCAATCGCTTTTACTGATTGTAAATTGCCTTAGGGGGCATTGACCAACGGTGAGGTGAGGTGAGTAATCCGTAGGAGGGCGAAGTGCGTCGATGGTAGTGCGGGTTTCCGATTAGGGATAGACCAATACGGCACACCGCGACAGGTGACATTGTGACATCTTAAACCATAAGTTCCCAAGCCATAGAGCCCGGTAGACGAAGGAAACCATTTGGCCATTGCCAAGCTTCAATCGTGCACCTTAGAGCGAACAAGCAGGAACATCGTCCGGGGCAAAGCGGAACCGTTGTGGGTGAAGAAGACTCACCCGGCCGATGAAGTGCTGAATGCCTATTCTCATATATAAAAGCGGTCCCCACAAAGGTGTCAGATAGATATCATGAGCTTTGTAGACTTCAGAATGCAAGGAACGGTCACATTCATGCTTGCTGCCGGAAGGCATGAGTCAGTAGTGCGTATTCTAACTCCGGTATAAGCGCCCGACTTCATAATCGGACCATGCCCTGCTCCGAGCCATATCGTCGGATATCGGAAATGGTCTAATCATTTCCAGGGCCGAATCTGTTGCCAAATCATATGTACACATCCCAACTTGCTTGTTTTGAAAGTATTAACCGTCTCCGGTCTGGACGGTGCAACAGCACATTGTCCAGAGTGAGGAGCCCGGGAGCCCACAAGCAAAGCTTACACGGTAAAACTCGAAAGGATGTGTCTTCGTATGATGAACCAACCTGGTTGAAGTGGTTAGCTCGTTGTAGCACGCCCTAGAATAAAGGAAGCTCTACTATTAGAAAGCATTAGATCAGAAGATTTTGTCCCAGAGCCAATTCTATAAAGCAACATGGATAGAATGACAGTCAGTAGTACTGATTCAGGCAGTTAGAAGTGGCATGTTGGTCATGTGACACCACATTTACGAGTCAGTCCTTCTCCTTGTCCCTCTTCACCTTCTCACCTCATCTCATCTTTTCCAACAACTCTTCTTTCTCGTGATGTTTAAACAGAAGCTGTCAAGAGCACCTACTCATTGCACACACATAGAAGCGAGACGTTCAAGAATCATGAGAGCTATTGCAATAGGGCTGACTCTATGTCTCGAGGCTTATTCTATGGATTACGGCGACGCTGCGGTCGAAGCAGCCGTTGTGCACAAGTAGCCATTTGCTAGTCACTACGTGGATTGGAGGGGATCAATCGTTTCTCAAATGGCATGATGGCGGAAACATATAACGGTATTTTTGCGTGACCAGCCACGCTCGAGAATGGTAATTAAGGGTATCCGCTAACTATATGTATTTTTCCAGAACGAAACAGCGATGTTTAATAAGTCGCGCTCTCCAAGTTGGTCTCAAAGTTCGCGTTCTTGAACGGCACATTGGCTGATCCGAAATCCGTGTTCTCCAACGCAGCCCTCGACACAGTGGGTAACGACTCCCATGCGACCAACGGCTGCTGACCCCCCACAACATCGGTCAATCCACACTGGTGGTTCACAGGCCAGACGTTGTAATACTTGATCAACGGCTCGGAGGTGGACTCGTTGAGTGTGTACCCATCAGTCGAGCAGTCCCACCCGCCATGAGCAGACGGGCACACAGCGAGGATGTTATCGGCAGACGTCGAGGTCGGGTCGGAGATCCAGACGATAACACCCTCCCAGTCGTGGCGGTGGCCCAGGTCTTGCGAGGGGTTGTCCTTGGGGAAGTACCAGGAGTACATCAGGGCGTAGGCGCCTGTGTTGGCTGTGCCGCCACGGACATAGATCTGGCCGGTGCTGCTGTCGCAATCACCGCTCTGGGAGCCGGTGGTGTCTAGACCGCCGCTTTGTGCTATCAGTGTACACTTTCGCGCATGGGAGTGTCGCATAGAATATGCTTACCTGGTGTTTCCCTCAGCGTCGACAGCAGGGAAGGGAACACAGCCATTGTTCACCTTAAGATAAGGCTGATAGGCCTTGTAGACCTCGCCCGTGGTACCACTGGGGATGGTCTCGGGGAAGCCCTCAACCTGGTCATGGTCGATAACCGCGCGGGGAAGCACAGGCGAGGCCTGAGCAAGGAGGGGGAGGAGAGCAAACAATGCCAACATCTTTGACCGCTGTGTCTTGTCTCGATTGAGTTTGAGGAATCATCAAGCTTTGCAGTCGTTATCAGGAGGTTTATATACACCGAGTTCGGACGGGGTGGTTCCTGACGATCACCGGAGTTTTGCCGAACCTACTCCATACAAGTTCGGCTAGATATGAACGACGAATGATGCCTGGTCGATGGAATTATTGGCAAATAGAGTAATGATCGCCTATTGTCTTCTTCTAGTGGGATATTTATGGCAGCATGTCATTTCGGTGAGTGGAGATTATTCGTCACAAGCCCCTATCGGCCGCCATGGTTCGGTCTCATGGCTCCGTTAAGAATTTAAATGGAAGGAATCTATAATAGATGCTAGGATCTGGTGCCCTTGAATATTGATTGCAGTCTCCTCCATGCATCCTCGGTCTCAGCAGGCACATGGACGTGGCCGATAAAACCGCGCCCATTGGGCCCGTACCCGTTTTCATCATCTCTCACTCGAGGGATTTCACCGAGGATAAGATCAATAAACCGTTGCATGTCCCATAATCTCGGAGGTGAATCAAGTGCATACACTAGTACTCCTTGTGCAGATGGCCGTACTTGTGGGACAAATACAGGACAGCCAATGAAACGTGGGCAGATCTCCATGTGTTTATAGGCTTGTTCGAAGGATGCCTTTGTCCGGAGCATCATTGTCGGATCCTGAATCAAAATGATATTCTTGGGGTCACAAGCAAATCGCTCCAGAACTTCACGACTCTTGATCGCATTGCTACCGCAGTTTGTCGATTCATCTTCCACGAGAATCTGGCAACCTGCGGCCCTTATCGCAGCCCCATCAAAGAACTCGTCAAAAATCCTCTCCAATACCCGAGCTTCTGGCAAACCTGTGATGACCTTTGCCAGTGTATGGAACTGGGGATGCTCGGCCACAGCCTCGTAAAGAAATCGAGTGGAGTGACCGATACCCCCGCAGAAAACCAGCTTTCGTGTAATTGTCGGACGTTCTTGCAGGGTTTGAAAAAGGACTTCTGCACTATGGAGAACCGCCGAAGCGCAGATGATAATGCAATCAACTGATGCACATGCTGCCAGATCGGTAAGCTGTTGGTCGGCCAGGAATATCGCCAGATCGTTAATATCGGCGGCCGTATCCGCAACTGACATGGTTGAATGATCTCGATTTATGGATTCTATATTGAAGAGGGTATGGAGTACGGATTAGTTTGACCACTTTTCTATCAGGGGGGAAATCTCGGGCTGGCCATCCCAACGTTTTTCTAAAAGTGGGGAGCCACCCGGATAAGGCTTCCGTTTCGGTCTGCGCCATGGATGCGATTGATCCGAGCAGTCAACTCGAGTGACTGGAGCTTTCCTTGAATTGTGTTGCAGATCCTGCAAGTTCTTTCTAGTAGTGCAGATATATACGTAAAGACTTGAGCTATTTACAGGGTTATACATCAAGGAAGACAGGCCAACAAATCCCCCAGCTTACCATGAACCACTCCCTGCATTGTCGCATTAGCATCCCGCTTACTCTCCGCATTGCCCACTGAGATACTCGCATAGCATCCGTCCGTGTTGACGACGCTGGTCTCACTGGGCAAATGATCATCTCCACAGATTTCGATATCGTCGTCCGACACCAGCGGCACATGATCGAAGATCCGCGAGAGCACAAACTTGAAATCCTCTGCACTGGAGCACTTCGACTCACTGACTTCGGGAAAGTTGATATTCAACCACACATCCTCGGGGAGGTAGGGAGTGCCCGCTTTCAGAACCCTGTCCGTCACCTTTGTCGCCAGCTGCGCATAGACTTGGCTGGTCAGCGGATAGGAACTACTGGCGTTCCATGCAGTGGGATCGCCGCTCTTGCCCGAGAAGGCCAGCGCTGGGATACCAGCATTATGCGCGGCGTAGCTTGCGGCACCAACAGTGCCGGAGAAGAATACGGTAACACCCAGATTTGAGCCGACGTTGGGCCCGGAGACGGCCAGATCTGGGGCTCCGTTGAAGATGATCGGAGAGAAGTTGTCGATTCCGTAGCGCATCGAGGTCAGCGGGTAGGAGTTCACCCAGTTCTGATGTGAATTTGTCGCATTGTGTCCGTATGGGCCGCTGTTGGCCGGGCAGCTGTCGTACTCGCAGGCATCGTCACGATTCGATGGGGCATCGTCCAGCGATCCTATATTGCTTTGTTAGGCACGCGATAATTTCCGCGACTTTGGTTGGATGGTGTAGGTACCTTTGCCACTTTGGTTGTCTGCCGGTGCAGAAAGAAGGACCGAATGTCCATCGGCCGTTAACGAATCGTACAGCGCACGGATATTAGCCTCGGCCCAGCCGTCGTCGTTGGAGGAGACGATGTTGACGGCACTGACCGCCAGCGGAAATAGAGCCAGGATTGAGAGCTGCATATTGTACAAGTACCTTGTACAATGCACCGTACGTTGCGATAGTGACGAAACCGCTGCTACTAAACATCTCAGGAGATGGAGATTATGCACACTATATATAACGGTAATTGACTGGATTAGGCTCGGAGATGCTGCTGAATCGGTGGAGCGGAATGAAGATCATCAGAAAGGTTCGGTAGATACGATGCGATCTCGGAGACCTTCAGAGCCAGTGTTTGGTGCACATGGAGGATGGGTACTTTTACAGCTACCTTGGTGGGTTCAATCTGTCTGCGACATGCATTGTACAAGTACCCCTGGGGTCTGCATAGTGCAGCGTGGGGGCTCTGCATGATACTATCCGAGTCACATGCTGGCGTCTCATGAGGAGCATACTCCGGAGTACTGCACACGCCCCTGCTCTAGACGGAATAGGCCAAAATGTCGCTCAAACATCTGTCTGTGACCTGTCAAGAGCCAACAACAACATTTCGATCGAGATGCGTTGCATTGTGTTCTGATTGCTCCGAAAAACTCACGGCCAGTGTGCGGAGATACGATAAGGATAATTGTCTGAAAAGTCGATCAATGCAAAGCTCTATTATTTATTCTAAGGATTTTATGAGAAGTCTATCAGTCTATTTGGTTGATTATCGGCGCCTTAATAAATGCGCACTCCGTTCCCCGTTCTATTACTCCGATCGGGCACTCTTCGTCTTCTTGCTTCGAAGCTTCATCATCAAAAACACCAAGGCATACGAACTGATGCAGAACAAGGCAGTAATTCCGGTCTGATTCGAGTCAGTGAGAAAACGGTATTATTCGGAGAAGAAAGCACTCACATCTCTCCAAGAGTAGTACTTTTCCTTCAAATTGAACGTCTTGGCATAATCCGCACCAGTGGAATACTGGCAGAACGAGCACGTCGAGGTGGCATTGGAATCCAGAAGGTACCCGGCCTGCTTAGAGAGGAAGTCGGCCATATAATCGCCGCACGTCTGTCCTGGAGGAGCGTCAAAGTTCACCCACTCCGACGGCTCGCAGTGCACTTTGACGTCCCAGAGAACTTCGCCCAGCAGACCACCAACCAGGTATGTGAAGGGGTCCAGGTAGTACATCCAATATCGCCAGAAGGGCTGCATTTGCGAGTATGGGACCACCACACCACAGAAACTGATCATACCAGCACCGATGAGGACCGGGTTCATGATTGCTGCGAAGTATTCGTTGGGCGCATACGCGGCGATGGCCTGGCCGATCGAGGTGTACAGGAACTCATAGACTGCTATTGTCAGTTATTACTTGGCATGGTCTGGCAGAATACTTACATATCATCTGCAAATACACATGACCCGAGATGCTGGAGGCGACTGGAAAGCCCGCGGTAAAGTACCAACAGACGAAGTATAGAGTGGCGCATATGATCAGGTACGGGATTTCAGAGACAGCCTGAGCGCCGATGAACGCAATCCAGTGATACGTTTTTGACTGCTGCATGTTAGCACTGGGTTATTCGACACAGGTGATAGCACGTACTTTCTTCTCCCGCGTTTCGAAAATGTCTCGATTATGCAAGAAGAAGGGCTGCATCTGGTTGATACATCCCGGTGCGACGAAGATGAAATTGAAGATGGCAAACAGCCGGAGCTGCAACGAGAATGTACCATCTCCAATCTTCCAGAAAGTAAAACCACTGAACAAACCGGCAAATATGTGGAGGATCATCTTGTTCCACATATAATCCTTCGACTAGTCAGTTCATTCATCTGCGCTCGCCAAAGAAACGTGACTTACCGGAGATCGCCAAAGTTGGGTCATCAACCGTTGCCAAACCATCTGGAACTGGAACCATTTCGGTGTCGCAAAGTCGGTTTGATCTTCCTCATAATTCGGGTCGGCTTTGCCGGCATCATTCAAAATCTCCAATGAAGCCATCGCATTTCGGCGCTCGTCCGATTGACTCCAGGTTTCTACCCAGTCAACCTTTGCATTTGCCTTTCCTTGAATGACATCGACGATGTGCTCCGCAGGATTGGCACCTGGAGGACAGGGAGCTCCGTTTTTGGCGAAATAGTCGAGTACTTTATCCGAGTTCTTGCCGGCTGCTGCTGTTAGAAGTTGTGATGATATGGATTTCGTGGTATAATACTTACTCTCGCCAAAATATGCCATCTTTCCGCCCTTGGCTAGCAAAAGCAAGGAGTCGAATGCGTCGAAGAGAACTGCGGAAGGTTGATGGATAGTACACTGGAAAGTATCAGTACCGACGCTACTGTGTTATGGAAGATTGCCACTCACCAATACGGCCTGTCCCCCATCAACCAATTTCCTAAGGAACCGGATAATGTTGTATGCCGATTGACCATCAAGACCGGAAGTCGGTTCGTCCAGGAAGAGGAGAGTCGGTTTGGCGACCAACTCGACTCCCAAAGTGACCCGTTTGCGCTGCTCAATACTCAAACCCGCACCAGGAACTTCGATCGTTAGTATCTTGGCCTAGAATGTTATACATCGATGAAGACAATACTCACCTCCGATGAGAGCATCACTGATGTCGTGAAGTTCCAGAAGCTCGATTATGTGTTCCACATAAGCAATCTTCTCCTCGTGTGGCACCGTCGAGGGCTGCCGCAACAGAGCAGAAAAGATGAGCGCCTCCTTGACTGTCGATGTCCCCTCATGGACGTCCATTTGCTCGCAGTAGCCGGTTGTCCTCTGGAAGCTGATACCTTGTGGTCTTCCGTCAATCAGGACGGAACCATAGATTTCTCCGCTGTCCTTCCTTTGGGCGAGCACATCCAGCAAGCTAGATTCGTCAGCGGTATTCAACTTTTTAGGGCAGTATGCACTTACGTTGTCTTTCCGGCGCCGGAACTTCCCATAAGAGCCACCAAGTTTCCAGGCTTAACATAGCCAAAGACCTTGTGCAATAGCTGCTTCTTCTCGCCTTGAGAAGGAACATAGTAATCGAGGTTATTCCAAGTGAAAGTCGAATGCTTCCCCGTCTGCTGAAGGGCATCTGCGGATACTTCTGGCCGATCCTGTTGGCCTCCAAATCCGTGCTTCTGACTGCCACGCTTGTACAAGAGCACCGAAGAACCACCCTGATTGTCGCGCAGCTCGAATCCCAGCGCCGTGACGAAGATGAAGAACGCCCAGAAGCCAACCAAGATTCCGAAACTTCTCCAGATATGGTGCACAGAATAGCTGTACTGCTGACGAATGTAGGCCGCTCCATCGATCATGCCTTCTTCGTTACTTCCGAGGACAGAACATCCCCGGTATCTTGAGTCGGAATATCCATTACCGTAGGGAATATAGTCCGGCTCGGTGCACTGGAGTTGTAGCCCAACGAACTCGTTTGCCATCAGTGCCTCGAAGGCGTATGACCCAGGGTTCAGGTAGAAGATCCATCGGAACCAGACATGCATTTTCTCGAATGGGATCAAATAACCTAGAACAATGATAAGTATATCGAAAATAGTTTGCTAATGAGGGCACATACCTCCATAAACGAAGAAAACAGTCGACAGCAACCCAGAGATCTTGGACGCATTTCCGAATTTATTGCATACAGCACCAATAGCCCGGAATAGTTGAATGAAACTCAGAGTCTGCATAATCACAATAATCCAAAACGTGAAGAACCGACCAGCATCCATCCGCAACGCTGACATGAAGTAGAGAATCAGCGAGAAGCATGAAACCTGCACCATTACCACCGGAATATCCGTGATGGCGTTGGCAATGCAGAAAGCCGTGGGACGATAGAAACCAAACCGTTTCTGACGTGCAAGAATTGGACGGCCCATGAAGGACGCTGTGGTTTCAGATAAAGATTCGAGCAGGAAATAAAGAATAGGGAAGAAGAGTACACCGGGTCGTAGGAAAATGGAACTGCTGTCGCCTTTCAGATCGTAGAACAAGCTGCCGCATACGAGGGCCTGGATAATGGCGGAGGCTACTTTGATGCATAGAGATAGTTTGTCCCCGGCCATTATTTGGAATTGTCTGCGACTTGTTAATGTCTGACGACAAGGGAATTTTGGGACAACTTACCTGAGGGTACAAGTCTGGATCTGTTCCCAGATACTAGCCGTGTAGACACTTTGCGAACGAGGGAAATGCTGCTTTCTCTTCTCAGTAGACACAGCCAGCTTCATATCCTCGATTTCGTGCGTCAACTTCTCCGGCGGTTCAATCGAACCCATCACCTGACTGTAAATCGCAGTCTCGCGGAAGCGCGTCTCAAACTCATCTGGGGTACTTGGGACTTTATCCTCCAATCCAGGCTGAACAATCCGCTCCGTGAGAACCGTCACGGACGTGAGGAAATCGGCAATATTAGCGCCCTTGGGGGTGATGAATCCGAGATCCTCGAAGTACTGCTGAGCCATACTGCGAGGACCATAGTAAGTTACTCTGCCTTCTGCTAGCACAAGGATCTTGTCGAATTGGTCATAGACGGTGTTTCCGGCTTGGTACATTGTGGCGACGATGGTCTTGCCATTCATGTCGGCTTCCTGCCGCAGCATGCATCCGAATTCGGCCGCTGTCTTCGAGTCGAGGCCTCGGGTTGGGTTGTCCCAGAATTGAACGGGGCTCTGTCCGGCCATCATCTCCGCCAAAGACACACGTTTGCGCTCTCCTCCAGACACACCGCGGATGAACTCATTTCCAACTCGTGTTTTCTGTGTATGAGAGATACCAAGAGAATCCAGAATTTCGTCCCTTTTATTTTTGACATAACCCTCTTTCTGTTGGAGATGCTCGGGGCGTTCTGCTGGGACCTTGTTTCGCAGTGCAAACTTCATGGTACGGTTCACGGTGAGGGTTGGGAAGTGCAAGTCATCTATACCTATCAGCATTCTATCTTTTCCGGGGGTTACGAGATGTTGTTTACCTTCATTGTTGAACATGATCTGCTGACGGAACTGCTTTGCCTCGTTATGGTCAGCACTTCCGTATCTGGTCTCACCATCCACTTCATCGAACGAGGCTCGGTCATTGGAGAGAACGCGCAAAAGCGATGTGCATCCGGAACCAGGACGTCCAAGGACAAGCATCTTTTCCAGTTAGTTCAGCCGTACGCGCCCTAAGATTGATTGAACATATCCATACCGTTTCTCCCGGCTTAACCTGCCCCGTTACATCTTTGAGGATCGTCTGGTCACTGGTAAGCATGGTCTCTATCTCAGTAAGTACCACGACCTACTCTCTTTGGTTGCTTGTTCCGACGGAAGAAATTAAGAAATTGTCGCGGATCCGCTTCAGACAGGATCGTGCTTCCCAGCGCTGCATCGGGTGCCGTGACTCGAATGTTCAGATCCCGGAAGGTAAGCGTCAATCTCTTTTGGATCGAGGCCTTCTCTCCATGCTCCAGGTCTGGAGGCGTGGCTGTGCCGGACGATGGCGTGTCCATCGTTGCTGTCGCTACTTCAACCAATTAATATACAAGTAGAGTGAAATCGATCAGATAGTCGATGTCACTTCACAGGGGATTTAGAGCTAATTTTCTCTAGCTGGGAATCTAGCTTATTTAAACACAATTTCGAGCTCTACACCGTTATCGCTGCTCATTAGTGAGCACGGCTGTAGGGCTTCCTCCGTAAATCCACATATCCGTATATCCGTGTGTAAATCCGTATTCCCGTTCCGACGGATGGCCACAGTTTCCGTATTGGGAAATTGTGGATTAACTACGGGGCTTTCTAGAAAAAAAGTTTTATTGATATGATCTACGAGAAAAAGGTACTATCTGTCTGGGCTGTGTTCTGATTATTAACGATTGCGGAAGTGCGTAATTCGATGCTAGCATTAGGGGATGCACTTCTCATTGACTATATATCTAGAGAAACTATATTGAACACTATATACAAGATATGAAAAAAGAAACCCACAATTCCCTAAACACCGAGATGCACTTATATCCGTTATTTACCTAATATTCATGATTCGTTTCAATTCGTGAAGTGAGATCGGTTTCACCAAGTAGTCATTAATACCAGCGTCGAAAGCTTGTTGCTGTGTCGCGGCCGACGCAACACCCGTTACAGCCATGATAATGGATGGAGAGAAGCCTTGTTCATGTTCGTATTCACGGATCTTTGCAGATGCAGCTATGCCATCCATTATGGGCATGGAAATATCTGGCATAATGATTAGCATACGGATGCGCCATTGGTGTGCTTCGGGTCAATTCTTACCCATTAAAATATAGTCAAACCGGCGTTCAGATTGTTGGTATTTGTCGACGGCGATCTGTCCATTAGTCGCGGTGGTATAGCTGCTTCCAAGCTTGCGCATGAACGTTTCTAATATCTTGTATTTGAGTCAGTCATAGCCGTAGGTGAATGAGGGAGTCACACATACCTTAAGGTTGATATCATTGTCATCCACTATCAAAACATGGAGATCATTCTGGGCTTTCTTTTCCGGTGGTGGAGGAGAAGGGGAAGTCTTCGCAGTCCAAACGTCTGATAAGGGATGCTTTTTCATTGATGACTGGTGGACCAGGGTAGACATCCTAGTGGGTTTGGTTTCTTTGACTTGCTCCTTTGCTGAAGATCGTGCTTTCTTCAGGGCTTCAATGATTTTCCGCGGTCCGATGCTTGGAGATGGTTAGCTTTGTTGGTAATCACTGGATAGAAATACTTACGGCTGAGTAACATGGACAACGGTCGCTTCTTTGATAATATCGTCGCTATCGAAGGGCGTTCCGTACTCACCAAGAATAATTATATGCCCAAGGCCCGTATGAATGGGCCCATTGGCGGCTATTTCTCGTAGTTTGTCTTCCTCTATGATCGCAATGTCACCCGAAGCACTACTAAGAGAATCGGCAAACGACACCATCCACCCCGGCTGCGTTAAGATAATGCTACTGAGAGACCGCCGGAGTGCGAGTTTCCGTTTGACTTCGGCAGTCAGCATGCCAGCTGGTCCCTTCTTCAATTCATCGTAAGGGTTGAACCCGACGAGGGAAACTTTCTTGGGCTGCTTGTCTGTGGAGACCTGGACGGCGGACGGCGGACTTGCGCTGGGCCGTTGAATAGGGATAAATACGTCGAACTGCGATCCAACTCCGACTTCACTTTTGACTTCAACATATCCACCAAGGGAGGTCACGAGCTGCTGTACAATGCTGAGTCCAAGGCCTACGCCTTCCGAGAGAATGTCTTCTTGCGAAAAGGGTGTAAAGATACTATTTTCCAAGAATTCCGGAGAGATACCACGTCCAGTATCAGTCACCGATAGATGAACAAGCACGTGTTTCGGGTCAGAGGCTATGTCGGATCTCGACAGAGTCATCTCGATGAATCCTGCTTTGGTAAATTTGAGCGCATTGCCAAACAAGTTCATGACGATTCGTCTCCATGCACCAGATACGGAGCGGACACACCACGCGTCTTCTTCTAGGCGAACGACGACTGACAACTTGTCTTGGGATTTGACCTCGGAACTGGAATCTTGTGATGATCCAACACTCCCGGGACGAAACCGGCCTGTGGCCTGGTCGACAGACTTAGGAAATCGGTGTCCAGCGTACAGAGAATTGGTCACTTCCTCGATCAAGCTATCTAGGTCGAAAGTCGTAGCCAAATCCGGAGCTTTGCCTTTCGCATTGATCGCCGTCAGATTGTTGATTTTCGCAAAGTCTAGCCTATCGCGATTGTTAGTGGTCATTCGCTGAAGGATAAATGTGACAAGGACAACTCACAAATAATTCATAGTGTCAAGTAAAGTGACACCACACGTTTCCACCATCCTTATCATGTCCTGCTGAGCAGGCTGCAAGCGCGTGGATTGCAGTAACTCTGTGCTGGCAAGAACACCGTGCAAAGGTGAACGGAGCTCATGACTGATTGACGAGATAAAGTCCGATTTGGCCCTCTCCTTCGTTGTAAAATCAGTCTGAGCAACTTGGGAGACGACAGAATTACCGAAGGCTTTCAAGTAATCGAGCTCCTCGGTACTAAAACGTCCACTTTCTCTTGACCATAAGAGGCAAGCAGCCAGCCATCCGGACTTGTTCCAATCCCACAACGGAAAGAAAAGAATGGATTCCGCCTTTGGAAAACGATTCGTGAGCTGACAGATCAACTGACTACGAGCAGAAAACCCCGGAAATCCGGGTTCACCACCCCCCTGCTGGCTCTCTTTCTCGTTGATATTGAATATTTCTCCATGGGGAAATGCAGTAATGATGTCGTGTACCAAACCGTCCGTAAATCCAAACGCCGGGGTGTTTGTGCTCTTGACTAACGTCTCGTCCAAGTCAAACCCTAATACATCGCTGAGTCTTCCCGCGTTACTCGACCACGTGCTATCAGAAGACAGGCCGGGGGATCGGAGAGGATGCGTAGAAGTATCGGTACTCATCGTATCCTGGCTTGTATCTGACATACTTGTGCTAATACACGAATTCCTAGATCGATTTTAGTATGATAGCACGTTGCTAAAGCATTATAAAACACTGACCTTCGAGTATTGGATCGAGAAGCATCCAGAAACAAAACACCTTCTACATCCAAGCATTCTCTAAGCAATGAGCTGGCGCGAGCAAACAAGGTCAAGATCTGTTGCGGAACCGTAGGTGCTTCAGACACCGATATCAGCCTACTTGCTCTCCGGTTATCCTCTGTAGTTTTAGCCCGATTGATGCTGTCGCTGAATTCCCCGAACGGTAAAGGTGATGGTAGGTTGAATTTCGTATCGGGCTCTTTCGGGAGAGGTGCAGTAGGGGTCACCTCGTTATCCTCTGAAAATTGCGGTTGCATAGTACAAGGCGACACTTCGCCCGGTGTAGGCACAGTAGCGCTGTCGGCTTCCTGCGCATCGGATAATCGTCTTGTCGGTGATGAAAGGGGTAGATTAGCAAATGAGCCTCCACTTGATACGTTCACATGCGCTTGACTGCCCCTTCGTTGAACTTCGTTCTTTTCGTCGCCGGGACTCTGTACTAATGTCGAAAGTCCGCTCATCATTCGCGCAGCCCTGTTATACTTGTGCTGAGTCCAAAGATGGTTTGCAATTGATGCCGCAATTCCTCGTAAGGTCTCGATGTCTGCATTATCGAACACGGTGCGCGGACTCTGATCCATTATAGAGTATGTACCAAGGACGTATCCTTCGGGGTCGTATATCGGTACTTCGGCAAAGAATCGCATATGGGGCCATTGCGTCGCATGGGGGTGGCTTTTGAAAGAATCATCCTTGCTCGTGTCGAGAATTATACAGCATTCTCCCTTGATGGTGGTGTCGATAATATCGGGCGCTTTATGCTGATCACGACCGGCAGACTGCGCAGCATTCTGGGAAAATACCGATGTCGGGTCTCCGCCAAAATCGATACCAGAATCCCGACTCTGCCGCCCCTTCCAATATGGAACGGAGCTGCTAGCTTCTGCGATAATGTGTCTCTGGTCATCGAGTGTCAGGCAGGTGAGCGAATGGGCACAGTTGAAGCGATAAAGCCCGAGCTGGTTTAGAGCCTTCAAAGTGATATCCGATGTAAGAGACGCGGTTGTTTCGGACACGCTGCGATCGCGATTTCTAAACGGACCTGGCGGTGACTGGGTTTCCGCGGTGAATGGTGTACCGGTGAAAGAGTACAGTCTGTTAAGAGACATCAATCAGCGTCTCATTAAATCCAGGGCATTGATTGAAGCAGTCACATACCTTGACAGTTCCCGAATTCGTCCTGATGACGGCGAACGAGGGCTCATCGTCGAATCCAATAAAGCCATGATTATGTTGTCCCGATAACACTATTCACAAACACCCTCCCTACCCACAGAATCGTAATGAGAACGAATAGACATGGGTCGAATGACAGTTCTATAGGCGTTTATTGCAGTAATAAGGTTTGCTCGCAATCCGCGAATCGAAGGCATCTATGTCTCTGGGGCCATTTCTTGGGGGAGGAATATAGCAAGTCTAGACGCTCGTGAGATTGCCTAGCAAGTGGTGGTAAGGTAGAAGAAGGTTATCGCTACCGCTGGTGTCAAATCCTTCACGGATTAGGAGATCGATAACAATAGTGCAATCGATATATTGGAGTCATCGATTAGGCAAATCTGGCCCAGGTTCAACATATCATGCACTCGCCAATCCATGGGTCGGTATGGCTAACCGGGCACCTATTCCCACGGTACAACGTCAAATCCCAGCAGTCTGCTCAAGCCTCGACCATTTCCCTCCGCAGTACAGTGATTCGGATCCGAGAATATGCCAGTCTCTCGGGACAGAGAGATGGGCGCAAAAATATAAGTCAGTTGCTTTGCATTTTGTCACTGGCCATTATTATCTACTATTGAAACTCGATTCTAAGTTAGTCGTTAAATAAAGTAAACGCCTGCTTCGGAGTTTCATACCGGAACAAACGAATCAAACTTCTGACCCATGAAGGGAACGAGGGTCCTATATGCAACGACAGCCGGCATCCTTGATCCCAAGGTACAGTGTACAGTCGTATCGTCAACCCCCCAGCATGTAACCCTTGCGATTGGCCGGGGCTTGCCGGAGGAAAGATTCTTGAAAGCAAAGGCAGACAGTGGCGACCCCCCGGAACGCAGGAACTGCGAACCCAGTTGTGAAGTGTAGCTTCTTCAGCAAAAAATTGATTGGGCGGAAGAAGGCCCCCGGGGGCGTCGGAGGGTGAGGGGGAGGAGTGGTGTCCGGAAAGGGAAATTTCCACGTCACGGGACTGTTGCCGAGGTGCTTATTCCTTTTAAGGCCTACACTGCATAAAAGACGATGGAAAGAGAAGCTGGAATAGATCTAGACCTCGTTCTTTATTCTTCTATTTTCTGTATAATAATTTCCAAGGATGTTGAAGCCTAGATATCAAGACATGCCAATACAAGCACCATACTAAGGAGGTCTCGATTTGTCAAAAGCAACCCTCCCCGGCCTTATCCAAAGGTCTCGCCCTTACCAAGCGGTAAATATGGACAGCCTTTCGCATCACAAGTGTTCTTTGATGTATCTGTCAGCAAAAATCCATGGGACCGTTCTACGATCAAAAGAGTCAAGACTAACTTTATGCACCTGTGTACCCCACCAATTAAAGTGCGACGATGCACCACTGTAAAAGATGGCGAAGAAAATAACCACACCGGCTATTGAGACAGAACAGTCGAGTGCCGAGCTCAAAACGAAGTTGTACTTATGCCACCAGGCCCAGGCGCGTCTTCTGATCAAGAACCCGAACAGCAAGCCAACAATCGCCCAGCTACCGTAATTCGTGCCGGAAGCCGGTGGTATATAGTTCAAGCTACCCAAAAATAAGGGAATGTGGACGTGGCGCCAGAAGGAATTGGGATAGCGGCGTCGGAGGAGATACACCGGAATAGGCAATGCCGCACCCAATATGAAGAAGTAAAGAAGGGCACTGTAGCCTGCTGGAGATGAGAAGAAGCGATGAGGCCCTATGGCCCCCCATATCATGCTCGTATTGAAGTGCGTGCGAGAAAATGGACAGGTAAAGCCATCGGTGCCGGAGTTGGTGCAGACACCCGGAATGTGGTTGAGGGCCCAGTTGATAACGCTGACATAGCTCAGTGTACCCCAGACCATGCCGACTATCTGCACCAAGAAGACGTTGCGGGCAGGAATCTGGTACACATGATCAGAGACATTCGTTTAGTGTAGTGAATCAGGAACTTACATTGCAGTACACTCCCAATTTCAGGTCTTGGGCAAAGTAAAGGCCTTTGATGACAGAAATATATCCAAGATCGAAGAACCAAATGTTGGCCAGCACCTTCCCTGGAAATACAAAGCCAGCAACTATCCGGCAGAAAACATCGATGTTGATCTTCACGTTGGACGTGGCGTACACCACGGAGAGCTACATCGGTGTCAGTATAACTCGGATACCGAAAAGTGTAGAATATGACTTACCGGTACGTAGAAGACCAGTGCAACTGCCAGAGCCAGCAGAACCCCGTACCAGCGAAGCTGGACTTTCCAGTACTCAACGGCAAAAATCGAAAGGAAGATCGCTAAGGAGCCGGAAGCAACATACCACAGCGGTGATACATCGCGGTAGGTCTGAGACGTATTTTGCGAGAATCGCGCTCGAGAGCTGAATGGGCTGACAATAGTAACATATAGTCTTCTCGTTGCGGCCCATACAAGGCCGCCTTTCTCTAAGAGCATCCAAACTAGTAGTGCAGAGAGCGTTGCGAAGGATAAACCGAACATGTTCAAAGCGTATGTGATCGGCATATACAACTTTAAACAGTTAGCGACGAGACTTTATTTCCACGAGGACGCAAGCATACTGGGGAATAGGCCTGGTAAGCCGCATCATCGACTTGGTAATCAGATGCCTGGTTCACGACCTTGCTCACGTTGTAGGTGCTGCCTGTGTTGTCGAAGACTAGTAGCTGTCGGTCAGTCGTTCCTGAGTATCGTCCAGAATAACATACCAGAAGAGCTCTGAAATGGGAGGTAGGCACTAAACCAAACATTGGAGTAGTATAGTGCAGTAGCAACTATCCAGATCCAAAAGACCAATGACACAGCCACGTTGACAATCGCCCAGTTTGGCACCAGCAATGGGGATCCTATATAGGCGATTTGACTCCCTGTGAGATATCGAGATTAGCTGGAGCGATAGGGTACCAGTTCGATAGCACTCACAATCGAATGTCAATGGCAACAAACCCATCCCACTTGTCATCCCAAACACTTGGTTGACCACGCGATTATCCGGCTTGATCCAGCATGGAAATGTAAAGTAACTTAGGGCAGTGAAAATGAAATCGGGAAACCAGTACCACACAAAGGACGCGCAAAATGCCACACCGAAGAAGCCATAACGCGATATTTTCCATGTCATACTGTACAGAGCACTTAGCAAAACAAATAGAACAGGTGGTGAGGCGGTCAGGCACTTACCCATTTATGACATCCTCCTTCTTTTTGCCATGTAGTACTTGGTTGAGAGCAGTGACACCCAATATACCCGGCCAAACCATGTCCGGTGGCTCAACGATGACTGATCGGAATAGTCCAGCCAAGGAGAATCCAACAAGGAATGTAGCCAGGCAGATGAGTATCTGAAAGCCCCATCCCGCATTGTATCCGTAGAATGCTTGTTGTTCCGTCAAGACATCTGCACTGAGGCGACTCAGGAGACTGAGGTTCGACATGATATAGATCAGAATATGCTCCTACAATATTCCTCTAACGTCAGCACTAGTTCATTTGCTCAAGAAGACATTGGGCAGACCTTCTGATTGAATGGTCCCGGGTTCAAGTGAATTGTCCATCTCCACAACCGGAAATGCCAGTTGGGCATGACTTTCTCCCAGAGCTTTCCAAATGGATAGGCTAGCAATTGAATTGCGGACTGAGATAAAGTGATCGAAGGCTTCCGTAACGTGTACAGTGTATTGAGGCCGCTTCCAAACACACAGAAACCGATTCCCAATATCCACATTCGAAGGGTCAAGCATGGTGTATCCGGGTCGTTAGCGTCCGGGGCAACACCTGCTGCACGCAGTATTTCTTGTATTGAGTCTGGTAAATTGAACAGCTAAATTAGTATGAGGGCGAATAGAGATAAGAATCAAGGGATCACACCTGTTTCGTGGCTTGTCTCTTCGCTTTTATCGGCAGTGGCGGTAACATCTTTCTCCTGTTTGTCGGCCGCCATCTTGAGCATACGATCATCTTGCGGAAAGCTCAAGGAGCCGGATGCAGTGCCTTTTTGATCAGATAAGATTAGACAGTCAGCCCAAGGCAGCCATATTTCTGCCGCCAGTGGGACTCGACAAAAACGGGTTTGCTCCGAACATCAGCCCAGTAGGGCTGAGTTTTCGCTATGGGTCCCTTCGCCATCCCACTCCTCATATGCTGCTAAGTATTCAGATCGCTTTCTTGTTGGATGACCGGGCTATTGAGCGGGGAGGTGCCCCGATGTCCGAAATATTCCCTTTGATTGCGGGATTTCTTCATGGTTGACTTGTTGATCCGTGCATAGGCACTATCGTGCAGTGATACAGTCAATGAAAAGGCCTATGTTTTATTGCATCCCACGCACTTCTTTTCACTACATCCCAGAAGCTCACCAGGTAAACGGAATAGGGGGCGAATATGAGGCCAACCGGAAGATAAAAAACGAAAGAGGTGGGTCCGTAGGGCTGATGGTTATCCACATATGCTAAGTTTAGCAGCACTTGGCAAAATTGCTTGGCCTTAGGACTTCAAGAGTGCAGTAGAATGTAGAACAGTTTAATATGATTGAAGATAGCGTGTAGTCATAGTATTATTCATTGATTGAGTTAAGATTGTACGAGGAAACCGAAATGCTATTCCGACATTAACCCCGGGATCCCTGCGCAGTGACCAGAAACCCATCCATCTGATAACAATATCCAGTGGAACCCGCTGTCTGAGCGTTGCTGATAAATCGTCGGATTAATGTAATCATTCTAACATGATCACAATGGTCAATTCCGTGAGGCGGGTACGGGAGCTTAGGCAACGCAGAAACCATAACTGTTGCGAACCAATCGCAAGATTCATCTGCTGGTGGCAGAAATTATCAGATAACAGCATCTCAGAGGCCATTTTTATCTGATCCAGAGGTCCCATTGGTGATTTATGCATCTGGCGGAAAACCGCGTGTTCCACGTTAATCTTGGAGCGTGCTTATTATTGTAGGTTTCGGTGAACGTGCACAAAAATAGTCATTTTCCGTTTCGAAAATACCGGCAGAATATCCCGGATAAAAGTCGGTATTGTGTGCCGTCAAATCAATTTGTTATGTTCAAAATGCCGGTGGCCCTGTCCCCGGGTAAATAGAAAAGATTTCTTCAAGGTCCATTGTTGAAAAGTCGAAATCCCAGCCCATATCGGATTGCGTGAGATCAAGCAAATCCTCTCCGCTTTCTACGCTAGGGACCTTCACGCTGCCCGAAAGTACGTCAGTTTGCAAATCTGGTAGGACCGGAAATCCTGCTTCTGGTAGTTGCTCGTCAGGTGGGTTAAGGCCCACGGGAGTCTCCTGAAAACCAGAAGTATCATTAGAGAATGGGCGTGTTGCAAAGGAAAATGTGTTTTTGACGCCATGAATCTGCCTTGTACGTTCTGGTGCGACCCATTCGTAAGATGGGTGGAGCTTCTTCAGCATAGTCTGCATGGCGGATATGGAGCTTTCAATCGGATCTCCGGGGCGCACTGTGGAAAGATACCAGATACCAGCATGTATCCACGGAAGATGCGAGGAAGCGACGCTCTCGTCATGCATTAGGTTATAGAAGAGCGCAAAGGAAGAACTCCCGATGAAGAATCCGTGATATCGAAGTTCCTATCAAATTATAAGGATCTTGTAAAACAATTGCGGGACAGATATATACCTTAACCAGTTCATTTACAGAGGCTGCTCCGCATAAATGATGAATAGTTGCGCTGGCGCAATTTAGCACATTGGCGCAGGCTTCATTAAGCCACGCAGGAATCTCGGTCGGACGCTTCGCGGCATTAGACCCTGGATCCTGTGCCGACCTTTTCATATCCCGTTGCCAACGTCCACGGAATATCAGAAATGGACGATAAGTCAAAAGGATTGTATGGTAGTAAACTGTGCACTTAGCAGAGATCCAAATCCATGCAATTGAATCAACTCACGCGTGACCAACACTGTTTGACGAACTCCCAAGACCCCCTGCTGAGGGAGCCTATCAAGGCCAAATCCCAAGGCCTGTCTCATAAGGCAATCGTATCCACGTAAATCATTGGATATAGACTTGGCAATTTTCCACATCTGCAGGAGCGACTCGTGGCGTTGTCCGTAAATTTCGTCGGCCGATCGACAAATCGCTTTGGCCAGATGCAGCAACACCAGCAGAAATGAATCTTCTGGATACGTTATAGTGACATCTCGCAAGGATAAAGAGCTTGGTCGACCCAGATGAAAGCAGATCCAACTATATCCGTATCAGTAAGGCAACCATCGTTGTTATGCTAGAGAGATATAACCAACGTTTCATAGAAGTAAAAGTACCAGAACGTCATCCGACGCTCCTCAATGCTCTCTGATGTCTCTCCTTCTTGACTTGGTATTTCTTTATGCAGACCAGCCGCAATCGCCTTTCGAGCGCCAACGCCCAAATGAATAAATGCAGAGTTAGGACGGCCCTGTTCCATCTGGTAATGAGCGTGCTAGAGAATTAAGTCAGAACCGAGATTCACGGCCATGTTCCATTAGAGGTTGAGGGAGACTTATAATGAATAGCGATATCTGCACCGTCGGAAGATTGACTACCTCGTCGAGCGCGGCTGATGACGCTTTGGCGCGTTCGAACAACACGTCGCCCCATGCATAGTGATCTGTCCCCAAAGACCCCATGGCAAGGGCCAGCAGAACCAATGCATGATAAGAAGCATCTGGTTCAATATTCACGGATGGCTGATAAAGCTGATCCAGCTGTTCTTGGAAGAAACTCTGGGTTCGAACCGGTATCAGGGCAAACAAGGTCGACAAGAAGCGTTGTAGAAAAGTATTGGCCAAACCATACGACAGAAACATGGTTGTCGATAGTCCAGACATGTTTGCACTCTTGCTCAGAGCTGGAGCTTCGGAAGGGGTACCAAAGAAGATGTGCCGAAAACTAAACAAGTCCAACCCGGCCCCAGCTTCTTCGACCTCCCCTTGTGGCTCCTCCGCCTGGGCTGCTTGGTTCGACATCAGGTCTCTGTATACCTGCTGCATCAAAGCAAAATGGGCAGTTGGCCCATAGTACAGTTGAACTTTGCAGGAAGGCGACGCCATATGCGTGGCTGAAACACTATTATAGAATGTATACTTCCCCGAAGGTTTGTGTGGAAGCCCGGGAGACTGCTGACGAGCACTGGACTCGGGCCGTGGGGCCTCAATTGACGGGGGAGTCTCATAATTATCCGATTGTCTGTCTCTTTGCTTCCTCTTTCGTTGCCGATTAATGTCGCGGTAGATGCATGGTGTATTACGTAGCTGACAGGTCTTGCACGGCTCAACGCCGTTGCACTTGATCTTGCGCTTGCGACATTCCTGGCACGCCTTAGCGGTCCGCCATGCAGACGATAGGCTCGGACTGGGGGTTTCAGACATGTTATTGGCCTTTCTCTAGGACCTGAAATTGACCGGTAATGAATTCTCGGTGGAAACAATCGCAATGGATGCGGTCGGATATATCTCACGTGATTTAATCCGTAAATCCGACGCCCCACACCCCGGACAGCATACTATGGCACTATGCTATGTCTTCTCTTGTTCTGTTGAATATAACGACTGCTCAATGGGTGTGTTGCTAGTGAAATGGTTGCCACTGTCAACTAGAGCCTTCAACTACCGAATATACACCCATATCGCGGGAAATGGTTCCCGGCTTCCCTGAGCTCTATCCTAAGCACCAATTACCTTGGCTAAGTCCGATTCTGCTATCGTTCGAGATGCCCTCATACAGTAGCTAGGACGATGATGAGACTGGGCATCCCGCTCACTTGCGATAATGAACTGTACCCCGTGCTCCCACGGCTCCGCGAGATACTGCACTATAGTCCGTATTTTGTTTGTCATTGACCACCCAAACTCCCAGGCAAACTGTCATGCCACTCAATTATCATCCCAGATGGTAATTGGTATTTTATGCTCCTCATTATTTCTAAATTCCAGCGAGCAAGAACGATTTGCCTGCGAGTTTGGTGGTCAATGACAAACAAAATACGGACTATACGGGGTACAGTGAAAATCTCCATCTCGTTCAATGATTGGTATCTGGCATGATTTCAATCGCCTCAACCTGCCTCCGAAATGATTTCCTGTCCCTCATTATTTTCAACGGAAGCTGGAATGAAGCCGCTATATCGACTCAGCCACAAGACGATCTATAATGAGATGCTTGATCGACGGTACATCATGCACGAGCTGGGAAATGGTAACGGGATGATGTCTCACCATTTGTACTTGAGTTGACGTACAAACGGCAAAACTACGGGTATCTCATTCTCCCCCAGGTTTTGACAGTGGCGCCGCATTGAAGAGACTGTCTCAAGCGCGGGTATGTAGCTTGGGCAACTGGTGTAATGGTCCCAAGATGGGTATTCTTGAGTCCGAGCATCATAAGCAATGTTGAACTTGAATGCTCACATATCTATCTGCAGTAGGAAAGCCATGCAATTCGGTCTTGGCTACCATCACGATACTGCCATGCAAATGGATGGTCATATGTCCACCACGTGCGCAGACGGCAGAATGCAATGGCCTCTCTCTCCTGTCTCACCTTCCGGGTCCCTCTTTCCTTCTCAACAAATCGGTTTGGGTCCGCCTTGCATCTGAATTATAACTCAACCTTCGTCCATCCAAGATTACATGTGCAGGGTACTGCGCGAGTCTCTGGCAGCTTCTGAAAGCTTGTAACGTCCGATTGTCGGAGAAAAAAAGCTGATCAATCAACAGCGTGCATTCGGCGTTGATCCGGTCAAACTGCGTATGGACCGCTTTGCTGACCACAGCGAGATCGGTCCTTAGCAGGTCGGGCAGAATAGCTTATTGAACACATCCGGTCAGATGACAGCCACACGGGCCTCGCGGCTTGTGTATTCTTTATTCCTATGACCAAGAACTTAGACCGGGAACGATTTGATTCGTGGTTGTCCGTCAAGGATTTCGGCCTTGGAACGTGGTAGACGGAGCGAGCCGCAAATACAGACAAGCACTACTCAGAGTTTACAGCACACAGACGCAATGCAAGATGCTAGATTTAAGCAACAGGGTCCAAGCGGCGCATTTTATTTCCCCGGACCCCAGATCTGTCGGCCGTTCGGAGGTTGGCCGAGTTCCCTCGCCAAATGGACCATTCATTCTTTCCTTTGATCCTTTCTCCGCAACGGATCCAAAGAGATGTGGTAATTGAAATTCCGGGGTGCAATCATAGCTCACATTTTGTCACTCACCGGTCGTGTGAGCACAGGCGTGGGTCCCCCGCAATAGTAGCGGGGAGTATGCTAATGGAGCGCGGATCTTCGAATACGGTAATCCGGGGAAGACTTACCGTGTACGATGTACGACCAGTTCCCATCTGGCTCGTGAGGTCGTCCTCATTACGAGAATGGTATATATAGGCCTGCTGTATGCCATGGAATCTGGGGAAATTAGGTCTAAAGCCAAGCGAACTGGCGTTTCTCGGCGACACCCACTGTCGCCAAGTATGGAAGTTGACGGGGGGATGGATCGATGATCCTATCAGAGCACGCAAATTTTCACGCACCCAAGACCCTGTGGAATGTGGATACAGGATATTCTTCGGTACAACAGCACGTTTCGGGCTCACTCCGCTCGTACACAGTCCTATCCCCCTCATTCTCGATGAAGTGATAGAGATGGCATACGGACGCCGGCCGTGATAGGATACAGATATATGTGGGATGGTTGCCGTCGCCATTCTGACAATCACAGCCCCTTCTCTTTTCTTTTCTTTCTAAATTCCTGCTGTCTTACGTTGGTTCTACGGCGTAACCTAAGCTAGGGGCCGACATTATGGCAGGAGGACCTAAGAAACCCGTCAATATCTTCCGGCTAGGGAACCTTGGTGATCCAAAGGAGGTGTTTAACTGGAAACTATGGTTCGCAGTTGTTTCCTTTGCTCTCATGGGTGCCGCCCGTGGTGTCGATGAGGGATTGATCTCGGGCGCTTTCGACTCGGCGGATTTCCAACGCTACATCAATTATGACTCGTATAGCACGGTCGAGCAGACCAACATCAAGGCCAACGTGTCGGCGATGGTCCAGATTGGCTCTGTTGGAGGGGCTCTTTTGTATGCGCCCCCTTCCCCCACCCAATGTTCATCCAGTCCCTCCCGGTGAATTAGATGCTGACCTTCCGCTTCCTCCGGCAGTGCTTTCGTGGTATGCGATCGAATCGGCCGTATCTGGGCAACTCGTCAGCTCTGCTTGCTATGGATCCTCGGTATCGCCATCTTCATGGGAAACAGCGGCAAGTTGGGAGCTGTGTACGCTGGAAGGTTTGTCGCAGGACTAGGAGTTGGACAAACAGTAGTCGTCGGTCCTGTTTACCTGGCAGAGATCTCTCCCGCCTCGGTTCGAGGATTGTGTACCTGCATATTTACGGGGTTCGTGTACTTGGGTATCGTCCTGGCCTACTTTGCCAACTACGGCTGTGAGCTCCATATGGGAGACAGCACCCACAACCGATGGCTGGTTCCAACGAGTCTGCATATCATCTTCGCGGGTCTCATCTTCGTTCTCACACTCTTCCAACATGAATCTCCCCGATACTTGGTCAAGAAGGGTAAGGAAGAGCAGGCGTTGAAGAGTCTTTGCCGACTGCGCAAGCTCCCTGACGACCACCCGTACATTCAGGAAGAGATGGCTGGGATTCAGAACGCTCATTATGCCGAGATGGAAGCGACCATGGGGGCTGGCTGGCTTGGTGTCGTCAAAGAAACCTTTATGCTCCCAAAGAACCTCTACCGCCTATACCTCGCTTGCATGGCCCAACTCCTATCCCAGTGGTCCGGTGCAGGATCCATCACGCTGTATGCGCCCGACTTCTTCGAGATTCTCGGTATCACCGGCTCGAACGAATCTCTGCTGGTGACGGCCATTTTCGGTATCATCAAGCTGGTGGCAGCGGTCATCTGCGCCTTGTTCCTGGTGGACATGATTGGTCGGAAGCGATCATTGCTCCTTGGAATTACCTTTCAGGCTGTCTCTATGGTGTACATCGCCGCCTTCTTATCGACCGAACCCAAGATGGGTGTGGTGGACGGCTACGAGCCTCCAGAGACCAAAGCCGGCGCCAGTCGCGGAGCCATTGCAATGATTTACATCTCTGGATTTGGATGGGCGTTGGGATGGAACTCAATGCAGGCAGGTTATTTCCATTGCTTGGAAGACGAGCTAGATGCTAATAGACAAATTCTTTAGTATTTGCTGACAGCCGAGCTTTTTCCGCTGCGCATTCGTGCGTTGGCGACTTCGATGGCCATGACACTGCACTTTGTGAACCAGTACGGCAACTCGCGGGCCGTGCCCAACATGCTGCTTCCGACACCCCACGGCATTACACCCCTAGGAACGTTCTGGTTCTTCGCGGCCGTGACGATCGTTGGTGGGATATGGGTCCTGTTCACCGTGCCCGAGACGGCGGGGCGGAGCCTGGAAAGCATGGACCGGCTGTTTGAGCTTCCCTGGTATAAGATTGGACTTTATGGCAACCGGGATGCCGAGCAGAGAGATCTGGTGCATTCAGAGAAGGCAGATATCATGGAGGAGTCGACTCATGTTGAGAACAGGGACAACACGGGCAGAGTGTAGGAGACTTGATGTGAAGGACACGATGTTGATAATGAGATGCCATGAACAATAAGCAATGAGATTAAACAGCTATCTGAGTAGTTTTAGTAGTACAAAATAGTGCATTGTCATACTATGTAAGTATGTACAGTTGTCCCAGCTGAGGCCAGTTTCCTATCTTGGCATGGCGTCCCCCGCGTCCATATCACAACTTCTATTTATCTCATGCATTCTTTCTCTTCTACTCCCATCTCCTACCTTCTCTTCACTGTCAATTCCATTATGACTACTCGATATCGTGTTGAATGTAAGTATTCTGCATGTTGTTGAAATGTGGACACGTTGCTAATGACCACCAGATGCCCTGAAGGTGACTATTGATCCGCCACTCTATGCGACTCGGAGACATCAGCGCTGACAGGAATGTATTGTCTCAGTCTCACCGACGGGACCAGTTGGTAAGACTTCCTCTTCAATACAGAAATATAGATGCTAATTAAACCAGATTGAATGGATTAAAGTACGCTACATGCACCTCCACCCAAATATACAGATCTAATGCCCGACAGGGTCTCCTCGCAGTCCCCTTTGTGCTGCACTCGCATCCCACAGCCGTCTACGATGAAAGCAGCAAGAAGCTGCGTGCCGTGGCAGCAGATACCCATCAGCGATACCGGGAGATCATGCGCGATGTGGAGAATCTCATTTTGGACCATAGTACTACATATCTCCTCCCCCATCTCCCCCACGTTAACTCCAACTGACTGGTACATAAGTCGATCATGAATGGACCAACGCCCCCGGTAAATCCAAACTAAACCTCCTCGTCCCCACGGTCGGGACCTTTTTCACCAAACTCCCACTCGAGGATGCATTCCGGTACCAGGACGACCACCGCTTCATCAGCCGGCGCCGATTCGTCGCGCCCTCGTTCAATGACATCCGCCTGATTCTCAACACCGCCCAACTCCTGGGCCTTCTCCGGTCCAACGGTCCAGATCTCGTCACGTTCGACGGTGACGTGACGCTCTACGACGACGGGGCGTGTCTTACAGAAGATAATCCGGTGATTCCTCGGCTTATCCGTCTTCTGGCGCAGGATCGGAAGATCGGTATTGTTACTGCGGCTGGGTACACTGATGCGCCTCGGTACTACGAGCGGCTGAAGGGGTTGATTGATGCTGTGCATGTGTCTACGGTTTTGAGCGCGGAGCAGAAGAGCGGTCTGGTCGTTATGGGTGGTGAAAGTAACTTCCTGTTCCGTTACGATCCTCATGACCCTGTTCGATTGGTGTGGGTGCCGCGCGAGGAATGGCTGCTCGAGGAGATGAAGTACTGGAATGAAGAGGATATCACTGAACTACTAGATATCGCGGAGTCCTCTCTGCGCGCGTGCGCGACAAATCTCAGCATGCCGGTCGCTGTCCTCCGCAAAGACCGCGCGGTCGGGGTGTTTTCTGACCGGGGTACACTAATCAATCGCGAGCAGCTAGAGGAAACAGTCCTTGTCGTACAGAACACGGTCGAGCGCTCCGCAGTCGGATCGCGATTGCCATTCTGCGCTTTCAATGGTGGAAACGACGTCTTTGTCGATATCGGTGATAAATCCTGGGGTGTGCGCGCTTGCCAGCAGTACTTCGGAGGGATCGACCGGACCAAGACGTTCCATATAGGAGATCAGTTCCTATCGGCCGGTGCGAATGATTTCAAGGTTCGTCATTCTCTTTTACCTGCTCGAGACATTCCAGAGACTAATAGATAAACGAAGGCCCGTCTTGCATCGACAACTGCTTGGATTGCCAGTCCCACTGAGACGGTGGCGCTTTTGGATGAATTGGAGGAGCATGAGAAGGCGCTTCCCATTCCGGGTGCGCTTATAGATGGCTAGTTGCGTGTCGCGTTGTCTGGCGTTTACGGGTACATCTACGTTATTGACCAATATAATACCAGATAATACAGATGATCAACATCGTTATTCTTTTTCCGCCATGTATTTTCTAACACGGCGCTGTCGTAAGAGAGTACATGCGATTCATAATCCAAACGGCCATAGCATCATATAAAACATAAATCAGCATCCTCCAGATACCTCGCTAGTAAACATCGCTCCAGGCTATGCGGTAGTGTTTTTCATTTAAGGGGAGCCTGGAACCGAAGGGGCGCCGTCTGTGACTGTTAGCATGAGGAACGAGGATGGTAAAGAGGGGAAGGGCACTAACTGTAATACGACAGCGTCTCCTCAGACTCGCCAACAAAGCTCGTCCGTCCAGACAAAATGTTAACAGTGTCCTGCAACTCCAACCAGAACTCGGTCTTGGGACGACGGCGCTTCCAGTCAGTCTCGGTTGCCTCGAGGCCGTCCTCACCGCCCATAGGCGAGAACAGGACTTGCGAGCCCTTGATACCAATGACGGTCGACGACAACTCATCGGCAGCAATCTCATCGGGCGACTTGCCGGCGTAGCTCTCCAAGTGCAGCATACACTTGATGGCCATCCGCAGGGCACGGATGCGGTCCATGGGCGAGGGCTTGCCACCCTGCTGGAAGTGACCGGGCACGGCGGCACGAGATTCGAAGCGGCCGCAGGCTTCCTCCTTGATGATGTCGGCGATGACCTGGGTGGAGTAAGTGGATGACGCGGTCTCGTTGCGGAGGATGAGCTTTCCAGCGCGGTTGGTGCCGTAGTCCTTAGCGAAGCTGTCGCGCAGGAAGTCGATGTCCTTGGACAGTCTCTTGATGTTGATGCCCTCTTCGGGGATGTAGACGGCGGTGGCGCCCACCGAAAGACCGGCGGTCGTGGCGATGTAACCGGATTGACCACCCTGCGTCTCAATGACGAAGACACGGCGACGGCTGGACGATGCGGACTGGCGGATAGCATCGCAGAAGTCGATCAGGGTGTTCAAGCAAGTGTCGCTACCCAGAGAGTATTCGGTTCCCGGGACGTTGTTGGAGACGGTGGCTGGCAGGACGACCATGGGGATCTTGAAGGCAGGATACTTCTCGCGAGCTTGGCGCAGCTGGCTGACAGCGGTGAAGGCCTCGAAACCACCAACCAAAAACAAGGCGTCGAATTTGTGCTCCTCGAAGCACCTGGCGGTTCCCTCGTAATCTTCCGAGGGCAGGCTACGGTTTGTGCCAATCTCCGAACCTCCCTGGTTGACCCAGTTGTCCGACTCCAGCCAGTCAATCTCGCGAACGGAGCTAACAGGCGCGTCCGTGTGGTGCCGGCAGAGACCGGGGAAACCGTTGTGAATGGCGAGGGGAATATGACCGCGGGTCTGGCAGTAGGCGACGGCCGCACGAGTAGCCTGGTTCATACCACCAGCGGGAGCACCGACATGAATGAAACCAATGCGCATTCTCTGTTATTCGTTAGTACCAGTAGCGCCATCAATGTAGAAGAAAACGCACCTTGTTCTCTGGGAGGATCATATTGGGGTGGTCAGGAGTGGCCGTGTTGCGGTATGAGAAATGATACTCCTTAAATTCGGCATCACGGAGGGCCATGGCTCCATCAAAGTCCTTGTTGTGGATATGAGAAGTGACTTCCTTGGTCGCCTTGACGGCCTCCATCAACGGCGTGCGCATGATCTTGTTCTCGCGGATGGTGATGACGGGCGAAGGCGAGTCGGGCTTCATATCCAAAACAGCACGAACGGCTTCCACACCCTGCAAAGTCGAGAGCCACCGGTCGTACGCACATGCTGGTCCTCCTCTCTGGGTGTGTCCGAGGATGGTCGTCCGGGTGTCGAGGCCAAGACGCTTGGTGAGCATGTCCTTGATTGTATTGCTGGAGATTTTGTTGAGATGACGGTCCTGGGCACCTTCGGCAACGATGACAATTGTGCGACGCTTTCCACGCTCTTTCCGGTTCTATTCATGACCACCATTTAGCGAACGCATACGCTAAAGAGGTGCGGGAGACCAACCTTGACAATGTTCGCACACATATCATCCTCCCAGCCATCGCGAGGGGGGTTCTCAGGAATGAACAGCCAGTCTGCACCAGTACTGATGGCGGACATCAGCGCCAACCAACCGCAATGTCTCCCCATTACTTCAATGACGAAGCCTCTCTGGTGCGAAAATGCCGTGTCGAAGACATCGTCCACAGCGTCACAAATCCGGGTCAATGATGAGTAGCAACCAATGGTGGCATCTGTCCCCGACATGTCGTTGTCAATGGAGCCGACCAAACCGACAATGTTCAACACACGGTAGGGCTCGACCTGCTCCTTGGTCAATTCGCCCTTCTGGATCAACTCGTCCAGCAAAGCGGGCCATTCGCCGCGGAAGACATCAGCACCGGTCAAACTACCATCACCACCACAGACGATCAGAGCATCGATACCCCGGAGGACCATGTTCTTTGCTGCCTGCATTCGACCAGGTCTCTCCCGGAACGACATGCTCCGGGCCGAGCCAATGAGTGTACCACCACATGAAAGCCAGCCACGGACATCCTCCCACTGCACCTGGCGGATCATGTCGCCGCCATTGACTAGACCCTCATAGCCTTCTAGGATAGTATAGGCCTCGCAATCGGAGTAGAGGGCCATCCGGACAACAGCGCGCACAGCGCCGTTCATACCGGGGGCATCACCTCCGGAGGTGAGCACACCAATGCGGCGTCTCTTGGGGGGTTCTGCTTGAGTAGGGGCCATCCTGTACTCGCTATACTTCTGTGCTGATAGTATACAAAAAGGATGAGGAATTGGATGTCAGCAACAGACACAGATAGGGAACTGAGATAGAGAAACTGAGGTGGGGGACTTTTCCGGTGAGAAAAAGCGGGTGCTTTGGGCAAAACTCGCCTTACGTCACCGACGTTGTCTTAACGTCACTTTGCCTGGTTTGGACTAGCGCCGGGTAGTGGTCACGTGAAGAGGGGTAGGGCAGGGTTTTGTTATCACGTGCTGCTGTCAGTGGCGCCAGACAACCTGTTTAGAGATGCTGGAACCGGTCATTTACTTTTACATCACTAACACCTTAGCAGAATTGGCTTGTTGTGGGATAGCCGTGTCCAGTAGGGGATACATTGGACGAACACCGCTAAGCAGGTACATCTGCAGACGGCATGCAAAACAGACTGCCGTTGTATTGTCTCTGTCCTCATTGGCTAATGGCACCGTTCTATAACAAACCAAAGACCAATGGTATCGCTCAATTGCATCGGATATCACTGCTCCGTATATCCCGCACTCGGGCTGGACTGTCTTCTATACGGAGTACGGGGTACGGAGTTGAACATGTTCAATCATCCGGTTACTACTGGCAGGGTATGAGAGATTTTTTGGAATCAATACGGCCCTGATTGCGTTCTTTCCGCCGCTGTATATGTCCCCGTGCTTGATCTGCGCGGAACGAGTTTAGTATCAATTGCTTATGTTGAATTTCTCCAAACAGCACTGGGCGGAGTGGGCTATTTGGGCTTACGAAATACTAAATCGAGTACTAGCGACTGGTAGTAAGTGTAAATGCAAGCATTTGCATTTGTCTGTAGCGTGTCGGGGCACTCGGTAGATATATATCCCGGGGATGGTGCTGAATATCCTACACGAGACGACAACGACACTGATACTGCTGGGTAAACTTAGCACACATATGTATTAGGAGTAGCATCAAGCAGGATATCATTAAAGAATATTGAGAATTCTCAATGTAGACATTCACGTCCTGAAGTCACGTGCTACTGCGTCACCGCGTCCAGTTCGACAGCTCTCCATGTCAACTCCAACACAATCACCTCCGATAAAGGATCTCCACCATGTCGTCCGAAGATGCTGGCGACTCTTCCGCCGCGGCAGACTCCTTCACGCTCCCCCTCCGACCGCTGATCGAAAGACGCGACCGTCCAGACACGCTCCCCGTCGAGATCGCCCAAATCAACGCTCAGTGGGGATCCTTCCGCGATGTGAACGAAGACGAACTACAGGCCAAAATCCAGGAGGAGAAGGACAAGGAGGGCTTAGAAGATGAAGATGAGGGAGGGAAATCAGCTGGTGAGGTCGATTCGACAGAACGACTGGAACAGCTGTACAAGCGTCGTGCGGAGATCACCCAGTTCGCCCTGTATGTTCTCACTTACGGTTCTTGTGGTGAATGGAACTGACATCCAGCAGTCAAGCACAAATGGAAACCATGTTCGCCCTCGATTTCATCTCCCTTCTCCTCTCGAGACACGCCCCTCGCCAAGCTGAAACCTCCATGTCGGCTTTTCTCAAGCAAGCCGTGCCTCTTGGATCGTTGAACTCCGAGATTGTCAACCCTCCTCCGAAGCCCGAATCGGCGGCACAAGATCCGAAGGCGGTTTCACGTGGATGGAGGCTACAGAGCTTTGATGCAGCTGCTAACAAACTGCTCAAGTCTGCCTCCCGGTTGGAGACGGAGGTTGCGTCCGAGACCCGGTACTGGAGTGAGGTGTTGGCCGTGAAGGACAAGGGCTGGAAGGTGTCTAGACTGCCGAGAGAAAGACAAGCTTTGGGTGTGCAATACGGATTCCTTGAGGGTAAGTCTCTAAGCGGTTAACTAGAAGTGCCGTGCTGATTTGTCTAGCTACGCCGATTTTCCGTGACCGCGGTCTGGCATCTCTACGGCGAGCCGATGATGGGAGCTTGATACTGGATAAGGGCCTAGTCCCATCGAAGTCACGAAGAATACGCGTACGAGTGAAAGTTAACGATCGGGTTACCGGGTGCTCGAAGTCGACCAGATCCACTACGGATGGCGAAGAATCGATCGAATCTCGTATACTGCAAGCGCGTGACACTGTGTATGAGGAAGAATTATTCCACGAGCTTGTACGCGAGGCACGGATAATGGGCGGCCTTGGAGTTACCACGCGACAGAATTTAATCCGGTTTGCGGTGTCCGAAGAACAAGAGATCATGCTGGACTTGGCAGATACCGACTTGGAATCATTCTCGGAAGACACGGATGTGATTGACTCCCACGAAGATGATGTACTTGCTGATGCCATTGCCCACTCGACCCGCATCCTCCTTTCCTACGCTCATCGCCAGAACCTGCACCGACGCACTCAACCCCCACCGCCGTTGTCTCAGAAGCGCCGACATACACCTGAATATCAACTCTTACGGCCGATTTTTGCCTACCTCCAGCACCGCTCACATGTACAATGGCTGGAATCGTTCATCAAGGACATGTACAGAGTTCTAAAGTCAGCTGGAGTCGACTGTGATTACTCTGCCAACCTGTTTTCGTCCGTGAACCCCCAGCGCAAGAACCACAGTCTTCCCAAGGTCGAGGCTCTGGTCCAGGGATTCCTCGTGCCATTGGAATCTACCATTTCAGGTTCTCTCATCACCCCCCAGAGTCCCTTCCGCGTTAGAATCCGCACCAGTCTTGTATCCCCTCCGTTTGGGACCAACTATGATATCTCCATGACCATGCCGCAGCACCCTGGTATTCAACCCCCCGCCCGCGTGGGTCTACGGGACGAAGCAGCGGCCATCATCACCCATTTCCTGATGCTGGATGTCGTGTCAGCCGTCTCATCCTACCGTCCTCAACCCGGGGTAGATGGGCATCTAACGTGGCAAGCTGCGTATCCGCATCACGGAGAGTTGCTGACTATTTCGCCTACCTCCGGGGAACACAAAAAGAAGATGAAGGTGACCTTGGCACGGGGCGAGATGATTCTTGATGTGTCGCACGTCCGCGCAGCAGACGGAATTAGCATACGCTCGCAGACTTGGAAAGCCGATCCGACAGTGTCTCAACAGCCCGGCTTGATGGAGTTTGTCGCTGATGTATCCAAGGAATGAGGGCAGAAGGGCGCACCGGACTGTGCCGACCATGAGCGATTTTCGGGAAGCCGATCCACATCAAATGGGCTTGTGGTTTAGTGGTATAATACCCCCTTAGCATGGGGGTGGTCCGGGGTTCGATTCCCCGCGAGTCCATTTTTTTTCTTTGCATTTTTATTTTATTTATTTTTTTTTTGCTTTGCATGATGGGGATAAGTCGTGGTTGGCATGCCGGCGCGATTTCAGGACCGGACGTGTTATGCATATAGATAGACCAGGTTTGATACCCTCAATGAAGGATTCGATTGTCCTTTCGTATTCTTATTACCACACAACTCAACTACTCTTCTTATATTTATTCAGCAGAGTGACGTCTGTCATCACTACCACCAATTTGACATGGCGAACTGGACTTGAATACAATTTATTCAGACATCTTCCCCCGAACGCAACCGCAACTCTTGAACGGTGCTCTCACTCCAACGCTGACCTTGGGGAATGGCTCGTCTACCGCACCCCCTCAATTCCAGCAAACGACGCATCCGACTTATGTTACTTGGATCTGAAGGAGTCGTCTTCGAAAGCCTCCTGATCAACGCGCCGGGACGGGCATCTACCCCGGACCCCCCCCTGTCCACGGCGTGAACAAATGTATGGACTCCAGATCATGGAACACAAACTCATACACAATGTCATGTAGAATGTTGAATAAGACCTCTTTCAATTCCCCCGATAACTAATCCTTGTTTTGAGTCAACCTGGTTATCTTCATGAAGCTTGGGTTTTCAAATTTCCGATGATTTCGGGCCCCTTGACAACATATATCTGGCAGAGTGTCAGCTTTACTGATGACTGTATTCTGATTACTACGGAATAGAGAACAAGAATGCACAAGACTAGTCAACTTTCTGTGTCTTGACCTTGATCTTCGTTATCCTTTTACACTCGCAATTATCGGGTTTGCGACTAAAACCCATCCCGTGCCGTATGATGGTCTTGTAATTAGCATGGAATACAGCTTCTCGGGGTCGCCACCGGCATCCACCACAACGGAGCTCTCAATAGCGTCAATGGTGATATGTCGACTAGACTATCACTAGCCACGGGCGTGTCAGTATTGCTGAACCCCAAGTCTAGCGTGAGCATGGATTTAGAGCTGTTGACACCTCTCTCCCCTTTGCAATAATTTCCCGTATCTAGGTCTCTGGAAGGAAACATGGTGCTTGTAATGAGCCTCAGTGTAGCAGGCACAACGGAGGAACATGGTGGGCGATCGATCTCAGCGAGAGAGTTCAGAGCTTCGTGAGAAGGTTACTTTGAAGTGCAATAGATTAGGCCTGGTAGCCCTAATTCTCGAAGAAAATACAGAAAAGCGCAAATGTTGCCCGAGAACCAATCAGGCTTTGCGTTGCCTGACTGTTTGAGTATTAGAACAGGTCAGTGTTTGTTTGCAAGCTGATGGACCGTCACATGTATAATCTCTCTTCCCTGTCCTGGCTGCCAGATACTCAACTAGAGAATTGTATTATGCCAGTTCTATACGGACTGTCATTCTGTACTGACCGACCCCTTTTAGCATTAGGTCCCTACTTCGATATCCCAAGTGTTCCCTCAAGAAAACTAAGGTTTTCCTGTTGCATTAATTCAGCATATCTGGCAGTGTCTGCGGTTATGAACGTGAGGGCATGTCGAGGAATAGGGAATCGCATGAGCGCAATTCATGGGAAATGGCTGAAGACAAGCTTCAGTATCTGTAACCAGCAAATTCTGCTGACCATATTACCGTGTTGCCTGACAAGTTCGCTTGCTTCGATAACGTTGACTCCCTCTGGCTCTTCGAGACGTTCGTACAAATAAACCAACCGGGAAGTCTGAGAGATACGCCAGGCTCTACCAATACACCAGTCTGCTTGGGTTACTTCTGGTTGATGAGAATGGGATTCTTCACTGGGAGAAAGGATCGAGATGCAACAACGACACTCTTTCGCCCACGAGTGCTTTTGAGCCATATCATTGCAGATATCTATATCCCTGCAGCAATCCTCTTAGCAACCGACCAGCGCCAAACAATAATGGGAAAAAGCAATGACCCCCAAAATAAGCATTTGCCTGATCAGAAAGGCGGCTAGGGCTCTTGCTTCCTCATACTTTTTCCCCATCTCTTTTTTATCTCTTTCTTATTTCTTTGCCAGTAGCCATATATATTATTCTACTATTTAGACCCCTTTCCGTCCCTCTCATATCTTCTTCTCGACATATCTTCCCACCACGGATACCATGGCCGCCAGTCCGGCTACACCGGCTCCTCTTGCGAGGGAGACCTTGAGGGGTTTGATTACTCTGCCTGCGACATCCTCACAGATGTACTGCGTTCCAAATGGTACAAGAGGACTTTGAACGCGGCTATATAGAAGTGGGAATGGCGCGAATGAATTCTTACGGCACTTTGACAATTACAGAACATTAGTTTCTACGATACACAGCGTTGGCAGTTCTTCATTGTTGTCTACTGCTCTTGTTCATACCATTTTCCGTTTCTCAGTACTTACACCTACAAAAAATTTCACTAATGATATCCAATCGGGAATAATAACGTCTCGACCACATAGTAGCCTTAATCAGGTTATTGGATCGAGGAATGCTAGCAATGTCCCGATAACGTTCTGTGCTATACAGTGGGAGTGAATGGCCGGAGAATGAGAGGATGAACAGAGGTGAACATGTGACTCGCATTTAAGAAGATCTTACTATTGCTCATAATTATGGGAAGAATTTGAAGGGTCGAGAAGCAACGTAATGAGATAATATGATGAAGGCAGAGCATTTAAGAAGATCTTACTATTGCTCATAATTATGGGAAGAATTTGAAGGGTCGAGAAGCAACGTAATGAGATAATATGATGAAGGCAGATTAGAAGAAGAAAAGGAAGATACCCTACATCCAAGGACAATCACCACGGCACCTCCTTCCCATCATACTGATTAAACCCCGGATTCTCCTCCCAGCCAGGCACATGAATATTCATGAACCTCCCATTCTGCTCTGCCGTGGCATTCCGTACCATATCAACAACCGCCTCTGCGCCGGTTTCTGGGGGAAGATCCGCGCGAGAACTGCCCAGGTCCGTTTGGAGCCACTTCGCAGTTAGCTATAAGTATTTTTTAAGGAGGGGGAAAAAAAAGGAAACGTACGCCCGGACTCAGGGATAGAAAAGTAAAGCCCTCTTTAGAGTAAGTGTGGGCGTATTGCACTGTCAGCATGTTCAATGCTGCTTTGGTGATTTTGTATGCTGGGACTGGCATCGATGAGAATGTTGAGGACATGTTCATGGAGCCCAGAGTCGTTGAACTATATAATCAGTATCTAATCCGCTAGAATGGTGATAGGCCAGGGAGGTGTACATGTTAGCAACAACTTTTCTCTTTCCCTGTCGCAAAAGAGGGAGGAACTCTTTGGTTACTTGATGGGCACCAGTAACATTCGTATTGAAAGTATCATTCAGGTTTTCCCTGCAATAATCAGTACACACCCGATAAAATCGAAGACTCGACTGAAGAATAAATACATTGCTTCCAGTCCACCCCTGGTAACCGGCATCACGCCCGCATTGTTAATCAAAACATCCAATCCCCTCCCAGAAAGCCGCTCCCTAACATTTCCAACCGCTTCCTGAATGCTTTTCGTATCCGTCACATCCATAGGTACGAATCCCACTCGGCCAGATGAGTCGTTAGCCAACTCCCGGAGACGGGGCGAGTTGTCCTGGCGGGATGTGGCAATAACAGCACCGACATCAGAAGATGGAAGTGAGGCAAGGCGAGAGACTAGAGCTAGTCCGAGCCCACGTGAGGAGCCGGTGATGAGATACGTGGCCATGGTTGGATGGATGTAGATGGACGGTTGAGATGAGGTTGGGGTGAAGTGCGATGATGTATGCTGACAAATTATGCAGATTATGCTTGGTATGCATTATTAAGTGTTAGTACTACGTACTATTCATGCTTTACTATTTGTCTCTCTGCCTCTGTTTCCTCTTGAACGGGTTGCCGTTCCTCTCTCGCAGACACGAGCCAGATTCCCGAGGTCCACAGAATCAACGCGATCGAACAGCCCACCATCGCCCACATTCCCCGCGTAAAGCGCGGTGCTAGATCTGCGGAGTAGAAAAGAATGCTCCACCACGCATTGACCGCATTGTTCCCTAGGTTCATGCTGGCAATAACCACAGATCGCTGTCTTGCATCCTGCGCCCGCATGGCGTCGTTGCACCATGCAAAGAACGTAGCCTGGCAAGCGTACACTGCTCCAGCCCAGTAGTACGCCCCGAAGACGGTCGCAGTCGAGTCAAACCGGGTCAGGATCAAGATGGAGGTCACAATGCCAGTTATTCCAATGAAATAGCCGACCATATACCGCTTTCCGCGTACGATATCCGTCAACCAAGACCAAAACAGAGTTGATACAATACCGACCGCAGGAACGCCAGTAGGGTAGTTGTTTAGCTGAGCGATTGAGTAATGAATGGTCGGATGCGCCTTCATGTACAAAGCCAATAAAGTATTACTTGAAAACGATTCGGTTTCTCCTGCAATGACCCAAAGGATCACGAACCCCCACCAGTACCAAGTGGTGAAGAGCCGTTTGATGAACTTGAGATCCACCGGAGCTTTGTCGGCATTGACATCAGGTAGGCGAGAAACAGCCAAGGCGCGTTCCGATTCTGTCAGATACGGAGCTCGCGTCGTAGTCGGAGTATCAGGAAACAGGAATAAGCCGTAGATCGCGATTGGTAACGTGATGAGACCATCAATCTGAATGGTCAATCCTAGCCCACACAAAGGATACAGAACAAACAACTTACGATAAATAGCCATCTCCACCCAGACATTCTCAATGCACCATCCAGCGATGAATGTATACCAGTCTGGATAAACCCTCCAAACATCGTCCCCGCAAGCCCTGAGGCTGTAAATATGCCACTTCGCTTTCCCAATTCACGCTCTGTATACCACGATCCCAAGATATAATGCGTTCCAGCAAACGTGCTAGCCTCCGCTACGCCCAAAAAGAACCGTATTGCCATGATACCCTGGGGATTACGCACCGCGGCCGTGATCATCGTAAGCCCGCCCCAGAAAAGAACCATAGCCGGGAAGAAGTAGCGAGGCCGGATGTAGGTCACTGCCAGATTGGACGGGATCTGACCGATAATGTAACCGACGGTAAAGACGGTGTTGATGACATTGAGCTGGTTGCCGTGAAAGACAAGCTCCTCCTGCATACCAGACACATACGCATTGGTCAAATTGGAGCGATCGAGATAATTAAAGAAGTAAGTGACGCAGCAGAAGGAGAGGATGAAGAAGTCGATCTTCCATAGTAACCGGCGCTCGGGTGATAGGGTTGCGAAACATTCCATGTTGTTGCTCACGAAGATGATGGAGATGCGATTCCAAGATTATGGAGTAATTGTACTTTGTACAATCCCAGCGGAGCCAATCGAGCACTGGGAAAGATTTTTGCGTCTCTTGTTATCGCTGTCGGTATGGATGGCTTCATGGTCCGTTCGGATTGGTCAGATACCGTAGCATTCCGGGTAATATCACCGTAAAATGCGCATCACATGCCTAGCAAGGTTTTCCAATGCTATCCAGAACTCTTTGAATGTCTCATGGTGGGAATACTTTGCTGTATTGGTTGTCTTTGTTGTATGCGACGAGCGAAGAGATTGATTTTCAGCGACCTCGGTTCATCCGGGATTTTCTGCCTCGTACCACCGCTTTCTGCTTTCAATTTTCACTCACGTCACCAGCAACAAACTCGCATTTCACAGCCTCAAACGACAAGAGACAGACTGACAGACTCAGGACCAGGATGCCTTTTGTCTGTATGCCCTCATCTCCATCTATGTCTGCAGTTGCCAGAATCCAGTGGTTGTCTCCTCCAACAGTATGGGAGCGTCGGACTTGAGTGCTGTGAGCCCGCGGGCCTTCGCTGATCGAGGGATCAACGCCATTAACGACAGTAACGACGATGTGCGATCGATCTGGTCCGAAAAGAGCACTCATATAGACGGACAGAATGATTTGCGATTCTGGAAGTCGAACTCGCAGTACAGTATCGCTTCCCCGAACGACCAACGCCATCGAGGCCCGGGTGCCCCTGACGACTCCCCCGATCGGCCGACGACTCAGTTCAGTTTCCACTCCCCCGGGCTGGAATATGCCATCCACGCGTCCGATCTGAATTCTTTGGCCACAACGTATCAGCCAGTGAGCGACCTATTGGAAAACGGGGAGTCTGGGGATGTGTGGTGGATAGATGCCACGGCGCCGTCCATGGAAGATATTGAATGGCTCTCCAAAGTCTTCGGGATCCATCCACTGACGACGGAGGATATCGGGGTACAGGAGACACGGGAAAAGATCGAGCTGTTTGGCCACTATTACTTTGTTTCACTACGGTCGTCACATCCGAACCGTAGGGCCGGAGGGACGAGTTGGTCGATTCTGAACCAGTATGCCCTCGTCTTCCGGGGTGGCATTATCAGTGTCACTTTTGGTCCTAGTCCCCATGCGGCGAATGTGCGCAGCCGAATTATGGAGCATAAGAGTCACCTGGCGTTAACCAGTGACTGGATATGCTATGCACTTATGTATGTTTTTCTATTCTGCCAACTGAAACGCGTTGAAACTGACAAGCAAGTGATGATATCGTGGACGGTTTTGGTCCGTCTATTCGCAAGGTCCAACAAGGTATCGAGACCATGGACGACAGCTTTGCCATCACCCGCCCGGACGACATCAGTCTGGTGCTCCAACAGATCTACAAGTGTCGCAAGGAGATTATCCGCATCCGCCGTCTCCTGACCGACAAGACGGACGTGATCAAGAGCTTCGCACGGCGCTGCGACGAACGCTGCTTCATTACGCCTTCATGTGAAGTTGTGGTATACCTCAGTGATATTCAAGATCACGTCTTGACGATGATGTCCAATTTGGCCCACTCTGAACAAATGCTGTCCGGATCGCAAATGAAGTATGTGGAACAATTGTCCATGGATAACAACCGCACGCGCAATACAACCCTGGACACGCTAAGCAAGCTTACAGTTCTGGGGACTATGTTCGTGCCGATGCAGGCACTCATCAGCTCGTTTGGTATGAACGTGGAGGTTCCGGGGCAGGAAGTGTCAGGGGTGGCTTGGTGGTTTGGGATCATTGGAGGATTGGCTGCCGTGGTGATTGTATGTTTGGCATTGGCGAAGCTACGACGATGGATATAATCGAACATAATGTTGTTATTGTAGTGCTAATTACGTCTGCATGGAATGAATGCATTTTGTTCTTGGACATCTTCTCCGTGGTTCCCATAGTCTGCGAACCGTATACGTACTTGATTTTCTAGACAACTCGAAGGCTTTCCCTTTCCATTTCAGTGCTCACCCCTCGCCGCTTTAGCTCACTGCGTAGACATGAGCTTGCCCTAAGCAGCCTGAGCTGATCACTGAGTAGAGACTGAGCAGAGGAATGAGTGGTCTGATGAAGGTAGTCTCACTAAAACGCACTGCACTAGAGTTTCACCTGTGCACATTTCTTCATAGCGTTTTTGACCATCCCCCCTTTGACCCCCCTCAATGAAGCGATGGCATCATCAATGGAACAGGGAATTGAGGCTATCATACCTTCTGCTTCGCTTTCTACCAATCTCCCCAGATATTACCGTATATCTGGGGAGCGTGCTTCTAGCTTTCAAGGGCAGGATCAACCATCTTAGGATCCAGTCCAGGACTCCTAGGAGTCCGAAAAATCCCAGGAGCAAGCAAGGGCCATGCGGAGAATACCAGGTGCATAGAGCCAATTGTCATGAAGGTTTACTGCTTAGGATGACAACAGTACACGATCCCTACTGGCAAAGTGTTATAGAAGTGTTCTTGCCCATCAGCCAAATGTAGCATCATATCCCTTCCTTGCAACAGTGCTTTTCCCGTGGTCTCATAGTATTTAATTACTTACTATTCATTGTAAGTCCATGAAATCTCATTATTCTTTTCCTTTCTTCTTGTGTGGACTTCTCAGATTTTGCAAAAAGAGTATCACGACAAGTCTTACTCCAATACCCAGATTCCGCAATAGACGAAATGCCTTCATCAGGTCAACAGCTCCGGAAAATTGTTACATATAAAGGGACATTTCAGAATGTTCTGCATTTTGATAACTGCTCTATCAGGATGGGACATGGGCACACAGCTCACAGCTCTTTACATCCAACCTTCAGCTTTGTTTACCAGATTTTCTTCACTCACCAAGACATATAGATCACACAATGTGGGTCTTTTACCCCTGGATTTATAACAAGGGCTAGATACTAGTTCGGGGCCTGACTCCAGATTGTTGAACCAACGTATTCTGGTTCCGGATGCATACAAGCAGTGAGGAGGACCCTTCAGAAGATCTCTGCTTCATTATGCCACAACGGGGAATTGCACAAAGCTTGTTCGTATTCTGCTTTGAAATGGTGCAGCAGTAAATTGTCGTGATTAGAATAAGCGAGCGCCTCTCCTCTGGGCTGCAGAATATGGTGCGTTGGATTGTGTGAAGATGCTATTGAATAATGGAGCAGAAATAAATGCCAAAAACATATGGCTCCGCTTCTCTGGAGGCGTTGCTACATGCTGGTACGGGCCAGACCGCAAAAACAGAGGCTTATCTTAGGAAGAAAGGTGCAAAGAAGACAGATGCCAAGTGATGAAAATAAAGAGTCAATTGAAGTTCATGAACCACAAGCAGTCTTCAATGTTGTGATCTAAGTACAGAGTCTAGCAAAATGAGCTTCCGCTTCAAACACTTTTCATTTGTTTATAGTAGTTCCCGAGATCAGCTTGCCCCCAAACACTCTTGGTTTGTTTTTTCAACCCCTACCATAAAACACACTAGTCTATGGTTACCGTGTATATCATCCCTGTTCGTATGGTATTGTGGTTCTTGGAAAAAATTATAAGTCTTGTTGTATATCACTAATATGAACAATACAACTTTCTCTAGAGGGTTCTGTGCAAATTGGGGCCAGATCAGAACTGCCTGTTCTCAAGCAGGTTGGAAACGTGATAGCTATACTGTATATTCTTTTCTATCTGCTGCGTCACGAATACCGGTATCACCGTATTTAACAGTTGTTCTACAGTGTATTTATATACTCAGCTGATGGGAGTCATCGGCGTTGTTATTAAATTGGGAGGCGATACAGATTAAATTTTGCATTTATATAGTTACATGTTGATTAGTGCTAGTTAAGTCCTCTCTGCTGTGTTACTTCTTTCAGCTGAATTTTCAGCTGAGTATGACCTGGTCTACCAAAGCTAATAACAGTCCAGCTGAACATGCATACTCGCAAATATAAAAGTGGCTGCTTGGAGAAGTTCAGCTCAAGGTGTCTTGTATGCTGTCAACAGAGCTCTTGTCCACCCCTCCCCCCATTTTTTTTTTTTTTTGAATTAGTTAAATAGTACACTAACAATCTCTTTCTACTCCCAAATTCATCATGCGAATCTGTGTTTTTCAATCAGCCTATCCCCAGAACCACGAGCTTTCCGAACATGATGGCGGCGCGGATCCAGCTCCATTCATGGACCAGCATACCTTCGAGCACAGATGGATCCAAAAAGGCCCTGCAAAGGAGAAAGTTGACACCGCTGTAGCTGAGGGCTTTGACTTTTACTTCAAGTTCATGTGGGGATAGCAAGAGGATGGGAGCGGATGATAGCAGTGGGGAAGCATACAATCATGGAAAACAGATTTTGCGATTCACTAAGCGGAAAACTAAACTGCCGGCCTTGAACCTCCGTAATAATGTGTAACGACGACAGAGAAACAGCCATCCAACCGGTAGCACGGTGGGTTCTGCGACAAATGTGCCAGGTGATGCCAAGCAGATCAACTAGATAGCTCAGGTGGGTTACTGATAAAGGGAAAATCAGATTTATTAGGGCTAATTCTCCTGCCCGGCGGCCGGCACCAGTCAATGATTTTATTCTAAATAAGACGAGAAAGATGTTAATTGCGGCATATAATACGTGAAGGAGAACACTGGCTCGGGAACACGGGCCCCAAAGCTGATGTCTATGAATAACAAATGGAAGGGGTCAGGTGTCGAGAAGCTAGAATGGAAAACAAATTTGTCCAATTGATAAGGATAGAGAGCGTCCGGGTCAGGAAGAATCCAGCCAAGACACCGCCAGCAGCAATTGCATAAATTGCCAATGCATCCATGCTCTGTGTAAATAGAAATTGACTAACGAAAAAAGCGAGAGGGATGAGAAAGAAAAACGAGAAAGAAGGATGGAAGAAAGATGAAAGTCAGCGTGTGAAGCGGAGGGCTCTTATAAGTTAGCGGTGGCCACGAATGACGGCCTTGCTGCAGTGCGGCTCCCTGAAGTATAAATCGCCTGCAGGATAAGAAAGCCTATCCAATTTGGGAGTATATGTGCAGTACGCGTGCTTCAATCATTGCTTTTTGAAGATCATATGGGGCTACGAGTTCTCCGCTGTTGTCAAGCATCTCAACACGTCACTTAAGATACAGTACTTTGTACAGTGACGGAACAACAGATTTTGGGCCCATTGCCAAGAATGCCAATTTTGACGGTCCGTCCCTGTAGTTCGGAACCGAATTTAAAAAAGGCAGCTAGCTCAGGTCACACCTTTCCCACCTACTCAACGGTTCACACGCCGAACGGGCATTCAACATGAAAGAAGCAGCCAATATCAAGAACATATAGCACAGTTTTGCACACAGCAGTGTCTGCTTGATCTGCAGCAAGGTGGCAAATTGGATGGCCACTGCCCAAATGTGAAGATGCACCAAAAGGTGGATATGGCTGCCAACACCTTGTCAACATTGAGGTCTTGGTGCAACAACTCAAAAAGCAGCCGAATAGAGATATTGACCACAATTACACGCAGTTTGGAGATTGTGGAGGGTATGAAGTGCTGTTCAAAATCACATGTACTGTGTATGGGTATTATTATTATTATTATTATTATAGTTCATACACGCATCTGTCAGCCCTGTAGGCCGAGTGGCGGCAGATCCTGCGGGGCGGCCGGGTAAGCCACCGTGATGGTAATCACTATGTACACTGTCGC